>CM046309.1:11928520-12286289 GCA_025267735.1 Mactra quadrangularis
TAATTTAAAAAAGAAATGATTATAAAAAAAGAAATAATATTATTTTGAAAATCGAAATATTTTTTCGTAAAAACGACTAACGGTTTATGCCATAAGTTTCCATAAGTAAAACATCTTACCTGGCCTAAATGAAAAACCGAGTGCACTCTTTAAGAGCCACAATCTCAGAGAAGTTACTTTTTCTTTAGTTGTTGAGGAGTTTTTGCAGTGTATATTTTCAAGTGTACTGCTTACACCTTTACGCTGCCGATAGCAACGACGTCAATGGATCAACAACGTCACAACGTCATATGTGACGTCACAATTAAGTGTTATTTGTTTAGAATATACACAGTGGGCGTGGCCGTATTGAAGCAATATTTTCATGTAGTATTCAAGTTAAAGCAGAAACTATTAATTTATCAAATACCAGAACGTCAAAAATGTTGTTTCCCACCAAAGCAGTGTAAAATACAACAGTGATGTCATTTTATCAGGTTTTATTTATTTCAATAAATATCAGACTCTGTATTATTCTATTTCCCAGAGGTTTGAAAGAAGAAAACATTAAATCGCGAATTTTGATAACCTATGGATACGTTTAGCTAACAGTTCATAAAAAATTAAAAGCAATTTCTTTAAGAGTTCTATTTTTGTATTGCCGTAGCACATAACCCGCTTATATAAGTAACAATATAAGAGTATTGCTGTCAGAGTTTTATGAGAATCTTGTCGTATAAAGCTTGTCATGCCTACAAGACTTTACTAGCACTTTATTCCAACTTGTGTTTTATGGACTATCACCAAAGTACTGAATATATCAGCGTTCATTTGTCACCGGGTTACGTTAAAAGTTATTTTCTCCCGGCTTTATGTATCATTTCAGCTTGAGGTTATGATACAACACAAATTATAATGATATTGGCAAGAAAACATACTGCTGATCTTATCACCTGTATTAATTATTCAATGGTGATTAACACAAGACTTACAGACTGAAACTTTATACAAAACTCTCTTCTAAAATATTGATTGGTAAACAAAAAAACTAGTCAAACTACTGGCCACGGTTTTACGAAAAATCTAAACTTTGTACTCAAACACATATTTTTACCGTCGCATTCAACACATATATAGGTCATATACACGACGGCCAGCTATTCCTACTATAGGGTTCCTGGACACTTTTCTATCACCAGTACTAACTTACCCTACTACGAGGCCGACAACTCATGTATAGGGTATGACCTGCCGCGACCGGATTTCGCACCCGCGATCTCCGGATTCGAAGTCAGACGTGCTAACCACTACTTCACGGCCGCATGATCATTAATTTAGTCAATGTTACAACAAATATGTAATCATTAGAAAATCATTATCAGTTGTTTAAAGCATTGTTATAGTATACAAAACTGGTTAATATGATTGGATAATGTTCACTTTAATAATGATTTGAGTCTGTTACTCTGTTAATGGACTATCGAGTTTGTCTCAAGCAAAATCTGAGTTTAAGGACTAAGGCGAAAATTCCAGCAGAAATTATAGTCGGGGCGGTATTCCAGTGGTAGGATTAGCGCTTAGGGATTACCAGATCCCAGGTTTGAACCCCACCACCTAAAAATTACCTTGCGATTAGCTTACTCCCCCCGGTGTAGTAGGTACCTGAAAGGCCTAACTTGACAAAATTCCGCATTTTATTAAATACTACAAGTCGAACAAAAATTATAAAATTAGCATCATTTATACATTTTGCAACTAAACTAAGAACTACTCTAGTATAGTATATTGTTATTGAAGAAACAACAACTTCGTTACAACTAATGTCCATTTTAATTCATATTGTTTTTTGTTCTGTGTATTACTATCGAAAGATGTTAGTTTGTTATATCTATACATACATGAATTAAGCTTAGTATATGTCATCAAACATACATTGCCTATCTTACATCCTGTTTAATACCTGTTTATATACAACTGTTCCTTTTTTCTCTTTTTACATGCAGTCAGTAAGTGTTTTGTCATACATTGTATATTAAATGTGCATGCTTTTCTTTTATATTTAATAGTGTATATATGTTATTTGTAAAAAATACTGCCAAAGTTTTTCTTGGCGATGAACATATTGTTTATGCCAATAAAATATTTCGACTTTACTTTGACTTTGACTTGGTATTATAAATTCGTTGCGACAATATGGCTGCTGCATTAACCAGAGTAAAAGTCTCTCCAAGAAAATGTATAGGCAGATACCATTAGCCCAAAGACCAGGAATAACAGCTTTAAAGTCGATGAACATGCATAAGCATGAACATTTGACTATACTATGCAATTACAATTATTTTTATTATAAAATTGTATATGTTCATTATTTGTCTCCAGAGCTCCGACCACCAAGTGAAATCTGTTCTATCCGTTGTTATGTTTCGGACAGACAAAGTACATATTATATCACTTAATTAGTTACAATTAGTGTCTATATGTATTATTCACATCTACTTGTCTATTTCTGCAAGTATTACAGTTTCTTATTAGCCCGCCCTTCTTGTCAATGAAAATAGAGATTTATTATATTCATTACATATCAAGAAACCGCCCTAGTTCGATCAAGGTTAAGTCAACTTTTGTTACCCTTTTCGTAAGAAAATTGCACGGCTATGCAACTATCAAAATTTAGCGCAATATCTTCATTAGATTTCTTTTATTAAATGCCCACCCTTTTTTCCTTACTATATGTGCAGAAATTTTGTGTCGACCAAATTGATTCTGAACAAAACCAAGTCGCTAAAATGGCCTTGGTTTGCATGGTTCTACGTAAAAAAACAGGAAACGAACAACAGAACAGAACATAACAGAACATGGTATATTTGTCTTTATGTATAACCTGGAAATATTTGCCGAAAATGCAAATGCAATCTTATTATCGTAGTAATTGAGCACATTATTACTTTCGTATTATTCAGTTTATAGAGATATCTAACTCTTTCATGCACGTACATGTATATCATACATTATTATGACTATTATTAATAATAACAATTATCAAGATTTGAGCATTTTTGTGTCGACACCGGTTGCCTTAAGCCAATCAAAACGATGCATTGAGGTCACATGATAAAAAATGGACGTAGAACAATCAAATAGGGGTGCGTGTATGGACTCGTCGACGCCATGTTTTGTCGGGTTACCTGTTTGTGTTTCCAGAAAATACTATTATCAATGTATGAATTAGTACCATATTCAAGAAAGTGGCAATATAACACCAGAAAAAATGCATAGCTAATTGTAAAATTTTTTTTTTTTCTTTTTAAAACTAGCATTTGTTGAAAAAATGCATACCTATCGTCCCTACTGCGGGGCGAATCTAAATCAATGGTTTTACATATCGTTACCAGGGCGCGCTAATTTTATAAAAAGACTCAATGGTTTTACATATCTTTACCAGGACACGCTAATTCTTGTATTCTATAAATAGACTTGGGACGGTTTAATATGCGGACGCGTATTGCTTGAATGTTTTAGTCTAAGGAAAATACACGGCTAAACGGCGATTTCAAGCATTTTTGGAAATGCTAATACTTGTCAAAATTATGATAATAGCCTTAAAGTTGATCGTTCATGGGTTTCCGATCTAATATCAACTTTTTTAAGACTCTCAAAATTCTATAGAATCTTTAGCACTAAAACATTGTTCTGAAATTGACAATATTAGTTCAAATTAACAAACAGCTGAAACAGATGATGATTTTACGTATAAAAAACCTACCCCGTTAGTAACGGTATAGATGGTTTCAGTATTCATGTGTTTTTTGGCTTATTTTACATGGATTGTGTAAGCAATTCAGGTCTTAGTAAGCGACACATTTTGAAACGCATCAAAAATGTCGCGGACGTAGACATTCGACGGACATGCGCAGTCAGATTCAGTACAACGGTATGTAGTTAGGTTAACCCATGAATAACGCATGCATAAATAGTCCCCTTGTAAACAAGCATCAAGCAGCCTTGTTGTCAGCACACAATACATGAAAATTTTATTGTTAATTCCGTTTTAACAGTTTCGATTAAGAACCGCCATTCATCTGCTAAAATATGGAAAACAAGTTATGTAGCCTCTGACCCGTTTCTGTTCTTTTTGTACATTAAACTGGATCCCCGATGTGCTAAAAATAGACACGCCTGCAATTTTTCACCGTCTAAAAATAGATCGTATATCGTGGTGTAGAAAATGAACGGTTGGTTAGCATTTTTCTCGGTATCAGCGTCATGATCCTTCGTTATACAGTTTGTTTGTGAAGTTTAGACCCCGCAAGTCCTTTTTCTAATGACACAACCAAATTTTGCCCTGTAAATCTATGTCCGACTGCGCTATCGGCGCTTTGATTTATAATACTCACAATGTATAGCTCAAATTGCTTTGAAATATTTATAATGCATTTCTATCACAATTATAGACAATGACAGGTAATTTTAGAATATCAAAACAGGTTAAACAAATATGTAAGCGATTTGCTTAAATTATGAATTCACTATTTAAAACATTGATACAGTTCATCTGTTCTATATAAATATATACAATTATAACTATGACAGATAAGTGTCTGATACCATCAACGTAATCTTTGTAATCTAGTAATTGTAATAAGTTTGTTCATGTGAGATCGATATATTTAATTTGGCTCAATATCAGAGCAGATTGGAATAGAGTAGAACAGGGCAGGGCAGGGCAGGGCAGGGCAGGGCAGGGCAGGGCAGGGCAGGGCAGGGCAGGGCAGGGCAGGGCAGGGCAGGGCAGGGCAGGGCAGGGCAGGGCAGGGCAGGGCAGGGCAGGGCAGGGCAGGGCAGGGCAGGGCAGGGCAGGGCAGGGCAGGGCAGGGCAGGGCAGGGCAGGGCAGGGCAGGGCAGGGCAGGGCAGGGGCAGGACAGGGCAGGGCAGGGCAGGGCAGGGCAGGGCAGGGCAGAGCAGAACAGAACAAAACAGAACATAAATGAGCAAAGAAAGCAGAACAGAGTAGAATAGAATAATATACAATATAATAGAGTAGAGTAGAGTAGAGTAGAGTAGAGTAGAGTAGAGTAGAGTAGAATAGAATAGAATAGAATAGAATAGAATAGAATAGAATAGAATAGAATAGAATAGAATAGAATAGAATAGAACAGAACATATTTCAATTAACTTTTACATCATTGTACATCATTATAGCACCAATCAGGGGAAAAGAGGTTTGCTCCAGGTTCAAGTTTAGACTTTTGAATTTGTAGCAAACGGGTAAAATGAAATTTGATTAAAATCCGGGCCTTGTTGCTCCACATTTTTATTTGAATAACATCGTTGGAAATATTTCGATACGCTTATCAGTAGCAAAATCAGTTATTGAATAATGAAGTAAATTAATATGGACCTTTCCACGACTATACCTTTTAGCATATTTAACAAAGGTTTACAGTTACATTTTGTTCCACAAACAAGGTGTTAACAATAGAGCACATGCTTACCTTTGTGGGTAAATGAATTGTTATTCAAATAAAAAGGTCACACCCGGAATGGTCCATTGAACTACATCTTGAAGTTTGGCAACTCAGGGTTTGTTTGACGAAGATAAATAACATACGTATGGTAAAAGGGTCAGAGCTATTCCACTAATGTATCACTTGGTTTACCTGCATATAGACGATTAGATTACTTATTATCTTTTTTCTTTATTGTGTGTCCATTTTGTATTCAATCTGCAATGTGAAGTGACTGCCTCTCAGACACAGACAAAATTTCACAATTTTACAAAATTATTTTTCGCATGCTATCTCATACATCAAAGCTAGCGGCTTTTATACGTCAAGCCATGCACAAAGATTTTAGTTGGTGAAAATTTATCAAAATTTCGAAGCGCCAGTCTTTCTGATTTATACCTCACGTAAGTGTTTTGTAATTTTACTATCATTTGATAAATGGATGTTCCAAATGTCACGTACATACATCAAACTTTATTTAGAATCGATCTTCAACACAAATCCTCGCTCATATTACAAATTTATTGCTCATAACTAGATCGCTTATTAGATAGTCTGTAAAATCTGCCAGACTTTTCAATAAATTATAACCATTGATTTTAACTAATGCTATATGAGACGAGATCACCAACAATTCATATGCTCGTGCAAGAACTCAGAAATTTATAGACGACTCCGCTGTGTGGCTTACTTATATTAGACACGGTATTCGAAATATCTTGGGACCATTTGCGTGATGTCGGCGATAGATGTATTATTAGTTTGAACGTCATTTGAATTGTTGTTGTGAACCTAATACATAGATAAACCCAATACATTTGAACACTAATTAGTATTTGATTTAATAAACCCGTTTAGAATGGAAAACAATTCATAGATCGCCGCGTGTAATGTATAATGAACGCCAACATGTAAAGCGGAAGTAGATATATCGGTGTATTATGGGAAATATATTGACTTCCGGTCTATTGTTGTTGTATCGCTTTTGTATGGAAACAACCGAGATTTCAATTCCCTCGCGAATTCTGAGTAATTCATGAACAAATAATATTGAAGTAAGGACTAGAAGAAGTCGTTTAAAGAGCATTATGTGTAAACATTCTATGATTGTAGTGGAATTAGAAATCGCGAGCAGACGATAATCAAAAGTGCTTTAAATTTTAAAATAGATGACCTTAGAGTTTGAACGGATTAGAAAGCTACATTAATTAAGTTACATGACGGACTTATAATGATCGGATAATCCGCTTAAGCGTGAATTATTTATTATAACATTGTTAACACAATTTAGAAACGAAGTATTGAACGTTTTAAATGTTGTTGAAGAAGTAGGGTCAAGTTATTAATATGGAATAATATGGAAATACGTTAGGTGTAAAATAATGGATAATATTTTGTACTTAACGTGAAAAGTTAAGTATTATTTATTTTAATGAATGGATATACATCATTTATGTAAAAGTGGAATAATGTTACATTAATGGAGAAAATGTTTCACTGAAAACACAGAATAGTTGGTTGAAAAATTAAGGTAACTAAATTTTTATTTTTACGTTTTTAAACTATAATTTACTTTGATTTACCTTTATGGCCGTTGTACACTTGTTTTGGCCCAATAAGTATATGTTAGAATCCAAGCTTGAATTCTTATCAAAAACAAAAAAAAGTAAAATTTTTGCTTCCATCGGTATGGAAATGATTTAAATTCATTATGATGAACTATAATTCAGACTTTCAGAGTTTACTAAATTTAGAGTATTTGAATTAAAGTACAAGCCGTCGGAAAACTTTTGGTTATACAATAGTTAAAATGGCCCCAAAAATACACATGCGTAGTTTTTGAGTTTATATGTATACATGTAGTATATGGAAATTACGGTGTTATGATGACCAACCATATTACGCTATTCAGAAACTTAACTACTTAAAACAAATTAGAGGTTTTGAATTTTTAAACAGCGTATTGATATGAATTATGAATGTTTTGTATTTATTTTCATGATACAATAAGTCCCACTGTAAGGATCGTCAAAATCGATGGTCTTAATAGTGAAATGGTCTAAATATAGGGACAGTTTTCTTCTTAAATTAAGCATATGGTACTTAAAAGTCGTTAAAATATCACGGGTTTGTAATACCAAAGATGGTCTTTATAGCGGAACTATACTGTTGTTTGAACGCTTCTATTCAGATTGTGAGTGAATATGAAATATGTTTTACATGGGTAGGTAAACAGTGAAATAGGCACTTAATTTACGAAATGAAGAGAACACTTCCATAAAAAGGGTAGCAATTTAGCATAACCGAAAATGAATAAATCGTATTATAATACAAGTGATTTTGAGTGAACAGATGGATCGCAGGGCATTTTTTAGATTAATGATTCGTGAGATACAGCTAAGAACGAGATGTACACATGTATGTTATACTTTGTTTTAAACTGTATTTACGTTGCCTGGTACTAAAATTTAAGAATATTGTAAATATTAGTTTTAAGGCCACGTGGGTTATAGCAAAGTCTTGCAATTTTTATTAATTTTAAATCCCAAATGCTTAATTTCAGGGGAAAGGGGTCACTATAGTAAGACAATTCCCCTATTTAGACAGTAGATTCAGACGGTTCTAATAGTGGAACCTTACTTTGCCATTACATTGCCGATTCAATCATGTATGGCTTAAATCATTATTATGACATATTACTCGTAGTTTGACCGAATTGAAATCAATGTCAAGATATTATCATTGACAATTTGACTAAAAGCGTGTGGCCATTTGGACAAGCTAGCGCTTCACCCCTTGTTATCATCGTTTTGATATCATGTACTTATTATCTTAAGTGTTTAAAGCGTACAAGAGAAAAAAGCTCGTTCTGGCTACCAATAGGAAATTAATAGTGTTTCTCTTCTTTATGTACGTCGGCATACGGATGTTTAAATTCTATTACAAAATTTCGGTTTTCGAAAATCCTCTCTATAAAATCAGACAAACAGAGGTTGCGTTTTATTGAACATAAGACTGACTGTTAAAAAGTGATTGAAATTCTTACTTTTATACGTCAAAACGATATTTGAATTCTGACGTATCCAAAATCGCAATTTCTAAGAAAGACAGAATACTAAAGTCTGATTGCATGTACTGTTATTTTCCATGTTAAACATGTACATAAATGTCGTGCCTAGAGATTTCTGCATGTATTCCAATATAAAATTCCGTCTAGGATCTGATTAAAAAGGTAATCAATTCACTTTGCCGTAAAATGGCAATGTTTGCCTAGTTAATTAGTGCAAGCAATGTATATAGTCTACCTCACACACGGAATGTTTTATATTTGATCATGACTATGTACTATAAATAGTCATGCACTCATAATTCTATGTAGTCACCGGCTAGACAATTCCCCTTTTATTAATCACCTTTTCCATGTACGTGACGGCCATAAATCCCCTAAAGTGTCTCATCAGACACATTTAAGAAAGGTACAGTGCAGTTAGATAAATGTTACCAATGTCGAATGTCGACACTAAGTAATAATACGACACTTGTACTCACTTGCCTTCAAGTTAGCTTTTATGGTGACGCTGTAGAGAGTTAACTAGCATCTCAGAAGTTAATGGGTTCGATGCAAACCAGGAACATGGATTTGCATCAGGTTTCATTTAGCACCCTTCGTAGATAACCCAACGGTAAACCCCGCGGGCACCTATCGAACCACTCACTTCGCATTCCAACCATATAAAATATGTGTATATAATTTGTTATTGCGTTTTTCACCCTGAACCTTGCCGGTCAGGTGTCCAACATTTTACGTTCCGACTATACAACGTTTGCGTTGTCACCCTGCAGTAGTCGTATATAAAAAGCTTGGCGACATTTTCTCTTTGTTGGTCTACTGAATAGCTTTAACTAAAATTTGATGAATGTTTATTTTGAAATGATTTTTAGTTTTTTTTGTTCAGATATCATTATAATTATAACTGAGACTACAAAAGTAGCATAAAAGCTATGATATGGTAAATTACAATAAACATGGTTTTGGAAGCTTAATGATGTCAGATGCTGAATGTTACTAATATGCTGTAAGCATGAAATTGTCTTCATTTTATCACAAATCCTACTTGAATAAATCAAAATTAATGATGCTACAAAAAATCATAAAGATTCTAGAATTGTAATAAATTCCTTGTGCCTCTAAATTTTTAGTGGGTACTGTATACCCAATCGCCGTTGCAATTGAATTGAAAAATTCCAACTAAATATTCCCCATCATAAACTGCTACATGTACTTCCATTCAGGCTGTGATTTATACCAATATATATAGGACATTTCTTTGTTCTCTATTTCAGAACGATGACAATGGAGCACACAATGTATAGTATACCAGTAGTATTGTTTGTATTCAATTTATATACAGATGTTAAAGGTAATATGATAGGTCCTCTCTTCATTATTTTATTGATTTACATGCCTTATAGCTTCAACCACTTTTATGGTTTTTGTAATAACGCTAAAACATTTTTCCCATTTTATGAATTACTTGCGCGCTTAATGGCCTAAGCAGTAGATGTGCCCTAAAACAACAACATATTAATAACGCTTATAAAGTTATCTCATATTTGGAATCTGGAATCAGGGATCACTGTATAGCTATTTAAAGAGTATATGAGAATAAGTTCATGTTTTAGTCAGATAATTTTAAAGTGAGGCATTTTCATGTTATACTGAGAGTTTTGTACAGTATTGAATACAGTATTTTGATGTTTTACTGAAAGTTTGTACAGTAATGAATACAGCATTTTCATGTTTTACTGAGAGTTTTTTTAACAGTAATGAATACAGCATTTTCATGTTTTGCTGAGAGTTTTGTACAGTAATGCATACAGTATTTTCATGTTTTACTGAGAGTTTTTTTAACAGTAATGAATACAGCATTTTCATGTTTTACTGAGAGTTTTTTTAACAGTAATGAATACAGCATTTTCATGTTTTACTGAGCGTCTTTTTAACAGTAATGAATACAGCATTTTCATGTTTTGCTGAGAGTTTTGTACAGTTATAAATACAGTATTTTCATGTTTACTAAACATTTAGTACAGTAATAATACAGTATTTTCATGTTTTACTAAACATTTAGTACAGTTATTAATAGCATTTCATGTTTACTGAGAGTTTTGTACACTTGTGAATACAGCATTTTCATGTTTTACTATACGTTTTGTACAGTATTATATACTAGTAGTATTGTTTGTATTCAATTTATATACAGATGTTAAAGGTAATATGATAGGTCCGCTCTTCATTATTTTATTGATTTACATGCCTTATAGCTTCAACCACTTTTATGCTATTTGTAATAACGCTAAAACATTTTTCCCATTTTATGAATACTTGCGCGCTTAATGGCCAAAGCAGTCTATGTGCCCTAGAACAATAATAGAGTATATGAGAATAAGTTCATGTTTTAGTCAGATAATTTTAAAGTGAGGCATTTTCATGTTTTACTGAGAGTTTTGTACAGTATTGAATACAGCATTTTGATGTTTTACTGAAAGTTTGTACAGTATTGAAAACAGCATTTTCATGTTTACTGAGCTGTTTGTACAGTAATGAATACAGCATTTTCATGTTTTACTGAAAGTCTTGTACAGTAGTGAATACAATATTTTCATGTTTTACTGAGAGTTTTGTACAGTAATGAATACAACATTTTCATGTTTTACTGAGAGTTTTGTACAGTAATGAATACAACATTTTTACGTTTTACTGAGAGTATTGTACAGTAATGAATACAGCATATTCATGTTTTACTGAGAGTTTTGAACAGTATTGAATACAGCATATTCATGTTTTACTGAAAGTTTTGAACAGTATTGAATACAGCATATTCATGTTTTGCTGAGAGTTTTGAACAGTATTGAATACAACATATTCATGTTTTACTGAGAGTTTTGAACAGTATTGATTATAGCATTTTTATGTTTTACTTAACATTTAGTTCAGTAATGAGTACAGTATTTTTACGTTTTACTGAGTGTTTTGTTCAGTTGTGAATACAACATTTTCATGTTTTACTGAGTGTTTTGTTGAGTTGTGAATACAACATTTTCATGTTTTACTGAGAGTTTTTGTTCTGTTGTGAATACAACATTTTCATGTTTTACCGAGAGTTTTGTACAGTAATGAAAACAGCATTTTCATGTTTTACTGAGAGGTTTTTACAGTAGTGAATACAGTATTTTATGTTGTAAAATGAGAGTTTTGTACAATGGTGAATATTTTCTTGTTTAATTCTATTAACACCATTCTATTTGAATATAGAATGTATCATATAGCATTGGATTCAATAAACAATGTATATTGCTTAACATAGAATCATACCCATGGTTCATTAGTATGGGAGGTCTCTGATTTTCAGACACTCAACATTTTATGTTACTCAAGCTTTGAAAATTTTATTCGTAAAAACATTTACATACACACACAGAAGTGTCATGAATAACCATTTATATATATTCTTACGTTTTTTGTTTGTTTTTTTTTCCGTCGTATTCTTCAGATTCGAAGTCAGACATGCTTACCACTCCGCCACGGCCGCGGCGTATATTCTTACGTATATCAATTGTTTCTTGTTTATTGTGCACATTATTGCAATGTATTGCTTTCGAAAGTCAGTTTCCCTACATAAAACATTTCACATTTTCTATCTATGAATACTGAATATATAAGCAACGAGATGAGACTCAATATTTCTATGTATTAAGTCTTGTAGAGGAAGATTGTATCTGAGTTTCATTGATGCGGAGAATAACGTAACATTTGTTTAAATTGTAAGCATTCATTGTGTTCATGGCGGCTTGAAATTACGTTTGACAAGTTCATTGTTTATAAAATTTTAATTTTTAAGCTGAACAGATTAAAATGCCAATCAACAAACTTTAGACATTTGAAAAACGCTGACTTTGTATCACATCTTTCTAGATCAATACAATATGATAAGATGCGACACGATACGATATGATGCGGTGGGATGCGATGCTATGTGATTTAATGCGATGTGATATGATGTGATGCGATGCAATGCAAATTCAATGCAACGCAATGTAATACAAATACAATGCATTGCAATGCAACACAACACTACATAGTGCCAGTACAATGCAAATACAATATTGCACAGTGCATCACAGCGTAGCGCAGCGTAATATCACTGGCACCAGAGTCCTCACACTCGTTGAATACGCATATATATAATATTTTGTCATCAAACACAATTAAAAATTGGTCCCGTATACATTACCGTGTACGAGTTATAACTATACTTTCATTATAATATTATATATTAGGTAGAGTACGTGTATGTATGCACAGAGAACTATATATAGGGACGTACGCATTATTTTATGAGCATAAGATATGGACTCTGGTGCCAGTGTGCAATATGTTACTTCTTCATTTACAAGAATAGAAATACATGTATACAAATAATTGCCTTAAATTAACTGAAAATGAATAACAGCGAGAAGAACAATTGAACGACACGCGCATAAATATTTTAAACATAAATAAAACATACACACATAAACACCAGTCAATGTTAAGGAATTTGAGTTCCTAAATAAAATATACACACATAAACACCAGTCAATGTTAAAGAATTTGAGTTCCTAAATGATTATGTGGTATTGTTTCATCAGGTACTTATATATGTTGTCATGGAAACTTTTTATTAGACTTTGGATAAGATTAATAGATCTGCGATGATAAGGGAAAAATACAATTCCTTCACGGCAGCACATTTCTTTAGAACGAATGACTTCGCGTTGACCAATACTACAATTTGCGTTGATGTACTTTTACAAAGCTTTTAGTAAAACATTTCCTTGTGTGACCACAATCTCTGATTGCAAGCTAAAATTAAATGTTTATGTTATGTTTGACCAACTAGTTTTTTCTTAAAGTACGAGCCATTAATAAGATAAATGTCTACAATATTCGATACATTAAATATGTCCGTATTCCATTAGTTGAAACCATTTGTCTAAGAAACAGTAACTGTCTCGAGAAATACGTTCTACCACGGTCCATCATTACAACAAACTGAAGTACATTGTCCTTTTAAAAATGCCTTTACACATTCACAATTTACTGAAATTGGACTAAATTGACTGTCAAAATGTATTCAAGCATTTCATTGAAAATTATTTTTTGAATTTGCTTTTGAAATCAGAACATTTTTCTTTTAGATATGAAATTGCAAAAACAAAAAAATGATATTGGTTCATTGAGATACATTCACTTTAGCTTTGGAGGTTGATAGATAACGTTTGTTTTGCCTCAAAAATGAAATGTTACATTTAAGATTTCTTTTCATTGTATGACTAATTAAACAAATCATGACCATAATGATTCTTCAGACTTAAACTGGCAATTTAATTCATCGTACTATGGACTAACTTAAGGGCAGCGTATATTAACTCTAACATTTAAGGTATAAATGACCATCAGTGAATTACTGAATTACCAATGCCGGTATTAAAACGATAATGTTGATGGGCTGCTGAAATGAACTGTAATACTTTGAGTACATTATCCAAGTTTTGCTGTGTTTTTTTTTATGTAATTTTGAAGATCAATACAGTAACTGACTCATCCAAACTATATACATCGATGTCCTAAACGTTTTTGTTACAAACGATGACTTACCAATGAAGTTTTGTAATTAAGAAATAAGGTTTTAAAATCCGGCCTCTTGGTTCTCTTTCAGCTGTGGCAGGTCATACATTTCCATCGTGTCCATTTTATTATTGGTTAAGAAAAAAAAGTTTCGTATTTATGTAGAATAGTGAGCGGTAATAGCTTACGTATAAACCAGACATCTGGTTGACTGAAGGTGTCAGTTGAAAAGTTTAGTTTTTATGATTGCTCATTATAATGTGCAACCAATCCTCAATCAAAATAAACATTTACTAATGAAATGTATCAATGGACACGATATGAATCTTACAATGTAATTTCTACCGTATTTCATAGACCCGAGAGACATTGCTACTCATGCTAAATGTAATTCCAATACTAAAGTAAAAACTATTAACGCATTTTATAGTGAAACTACTGCAACAATATCAATTAAATCCAATAGAAACGATGTTCAACATGCATATTTAGATATTTATTTGTTTGAACATCAATGTCATGTAGCATAACAAATGTACACGCCCGATATCATTTGATAACAAATGCCCATTACCATTTTTCCTCATAACATTTTTTTTCATCATTTATTGAATAAATGTCAGGTCTTGCGATCAATCACATAGATAACAATTTTGACATCATTAAATCATAGGGATGTTTCGGTTAATAGATATAACGGAAAATATTGCATCACGAATCCAGAAGGTTTTAACTCGCTCGTTTTCCCATGAACCGTTTTTTTTGTAGTTAATTGCTATGTTTATTGTTTCTACCAGAATCTGAAATTTAACTATTTGAATAAATTTAACAAATCATTGAAAACTTGAAACAATCTTAAAAACTTTGGTAGGCTAAAATGTTGTAAAATGGGAGAAAAACAATGGTTCTATTAACATGTTCGGATTCATTAAACAAAATGTTTGGGGTTGAATTATAATGAAAATTAGACAATTTAATAGTTCAGTTTGTTTGCTTATACTTTATAAAATATAAAAAAGTTTAGCAATAGATGATCTAAAATAATGGATTACAGACATTTTCTGTCATTTATCAAATTCAAAATGCATTAAATGTGCTTAATGTTTAGCATTTCAAGAACTTGTTAAATAATAAATTGATTCTTGATGGTTAAAACATTTGATGTTTGTTTCAGGAATTGTAAATATGCAAATAAATAGGTTGCTAGAAGCTTTGGAAGTTATCATCAAGACAAATCTAAACGAGACCCCAATCGTCCTAATATTCATTTCCACTGACCTATTAATTACACTGAAATCCAATAAAACATTCACATGAATAGAAAACTTAATCAGGACAATTTGACATCATGGAATCGTAATGAAAGGGTTTCCCAATTCTGAAGACGTAGCTTACAAGTCGAACTAGAATATTACGTCTGACTCAGGCTATGGTCAAAGGTGATCATGAAACAGTTCATGAAATCATTTGGTAATTTGGTACAACATTACACACCAGTTCAACATATGAATATATTCGACTGTATTATTTAATTGTAAAATCATGAGCATATTGTCTAATTTTAGAAATAAAATATCTATCTCTCTATTACATTTTTAACTACTCGAAATTCATATAGATTTAAGGTTTCTTTTTCAAATGGTTCATTTTAGTTTTTAATATGAATTTTAGTACAAGTTTATCCAATGTATGTAAACTCGAAAATACTGTACTACATTATAAGCGTTTTAAAAGATATAAATGGAGCAACTTTATCAATCATTTTCATTCGTACACATTGTGATATCATTGACGATTACTATTTTGTCTCAATGTCACATTATCTTCATTGGTCATATAAATGTTGAATCAAGTGAGTAATCACCGAGATAACAACAAAAATGGTTCATTTGTCATGGATATTATTAACGAACCTTGTTATAGTAAGTGTTAACGAACTGACTATTTGTTTAAATTCTAAAAATTAAAAGTATATTTTAATATTGGTACTTAATATTTCGTCTGTTATGTTATCTGATACTTCACCTTTTGGGTGTCGAACTAAAGCCCTTAAAATACTTGCAAGACGAACGTGGCAAACGCTTTTTACAGTTTCCGCGATTATATTTGAGATATTTAGCTGCCAAGTATTGATGTAGCAATCATTTATATTTTAGAAGGCATGTTTAACTGCATGTTTTGCAAGCCGTAGTTATTTGTTGCCTTCGAAAGTCAGTTTAATAATATAAAGCATTTTAATCAATTAAAAGGTAATTTAATATAAAAGTTGAAAAATATTGTAATGCAATGATAATTGATTGTCGATAACATATTTCTGCTCTGCATTGGTGCACGAAAATGATTCTCTAGGATTTTCATTTCCAAGCATTTGTCATGCCCTTGACAGCATGGAATAACATTAGCTTGGTAAATTGTTTACTTATTTAGTTATAAAATTCGTACTTTCTATCTCGCAGATTAAAGTCTTTGCTCATTTCAAGCGTCTTCCATGATAATGATCAATCAATGTCCATTGTCAAGCATCAAATTAACAAAATTTAACTAGTTTACTATACTGCACAGCAGTGGAAACGCTAAGCCAAAAGAACAACATTACAAGGAATTTCACTATCTTTTCATCTCGTTTAGCACTTGATCAAAGAAGAGCTATTTTGTTATTTTTGTCTTTTTTGGTTTTTTGTTTTTTTGTTTGGTTTTTATATAATTTTACTGGATCTGAATGTAATGAATAGGTCAGCAATGAAGTGAATAATAAGATTTTTTTCGAGAAAATGTTTTAGTCTCGATGATCTTCTTTAAGTTTAATCAAAGACAAATGTTGATAGATTTAGTATTTATTTGTTGATGAAGGCAACCCAAAACCTAATCAGTTGGAGAATACATTCATGTTCCACTAGCCTTTAACACTGGCTTTTTTAGAAATTTTACTAACTACATACTGAAGTCCTGTCTGTCAGATTCTTCAATTGAAAAAAAGATTAAAATTAGGTATTTCTTTATTTGTGTTAAGTCTTTTAGTTCTCAAGCGCTAAAATGTCAATGTAATTAATCTTGTCAGTTTAGTATCACTTTCAAGAATATTTTACTGTTTTTTCTTTGTCTTGAAGATTAAACATTCACTTAATCAGCATTTCTCGATTTACAAAAAATCAGAGCAACTCTTAACTAAACTAACGAGAATATTGTGTTTGATTTAGTAGAAAACATTTAATCACAACTTTATTCCAACAATGATTGATCTCAAAAAACATTTGCATTAAGTCACTAAACACGAAACATAAATCAGAACCTTTGATTTTAGTAGAGTTTTGAGTCTCTCGTGACCAGAAACATCCATATGAATGATGCTTGACACTCATATTTTAGATATCTGTAGCTTTGAACATCAATGGCATGTAGCATAACAAATGCACACGTCATAAGCATTGTGATAACGATGTCGATTACCATTTTTTCCTCATAACATTTTTCATCATTGATTAAATAAACGTCAAGTCTTATCAATTGAAGTGATTTTCCAGTGAGATTGTGACAACAATTGTAAATTTGTGATGTGTTTTAACGTAGAACTGTTACAGTGCTGCCCATGATGAGTTTTGAAGTTAAATTAATTAAAGTTATCTTTGTAAAAATTTCCTCTCAGAATTCCATTTCACAAGCTTCCTACATACTTGGCATGTCTGGCTTCATCCCGAAGTTTGTTTGATAGGGATGTCCTTCGTGTGTAACTAGCATAATATTCTTATAGAGTTTAACGCCAGGTTACTTTAGTATAGAAATAATGGTTCTTCATGGTGGTAAGCTCATCTAATTCAACTTTTCTGACTTCTCTCTATAGCCAACATAACTATCACACCTTTTCACAGTGTCAACAACTTCTCTATAAACTAATTAAGTTAAATTAACGATGGAAAATCGACTTTATTGTCGAATTTTAATGGAAGGGTATGACCAGCACGGTAGAAGCTCGAACTAGTTATCTTTATGGGACTCTTGATTCGAAATACTGCGGTTAGCCTTCTTCGACACATACTCGAAAATGTTTATTGAATGGTTCAACTAAATTTTACTTTTTAAATGTACGTATATTAAGTAAAAAGCTATATGCAATAAAAGTTTAAGATCATAGAATGTTTGTTTAATGTTGCGTTCCACAAAGGCATTATAATGACATAATAAATGCTTTTTTTTATTTTCAGCCATGAATGTGTTTTTGTTTTATTAGTTTTAGTATTTGTTCATTTTATTGCTTTTGTTTAATGTGACATTTTATATCTTTTAAATGATTACTAGGATTGGTATGTCCAATCGTTATTCCTAGATTTTTATAAACTTTAACTTTTTCACCATCACTAATCTGTCAAGGAGAAAGCAATGCCGTTGAACTTGATTGAGTGTGTAAGTAATCCAAGTGGTAAATGTTAGTTTTAATGGTACTCACAACTACACATGTTCCATGATCGATCATAAAAACTATTTAAGTAATGAAATGTAGAATTTAAAGTGATATAAATCAAACCATTTGATTTTTAGAGTGTTTTTAAACCCGAGAGACCAAAATATCCATTTATGGGGTGAATTCCATGAAAAAGTAGATAATATTATGCGTTCTATTGCAGAAATGCTGGAGCCATTAATTATTAATTCCAATTCACTCAGATCTTCAATAAAAATAATTAAATTTCTGTAATCTTGAACCTCAATATAGTAGTTAACACATTAGTACGGATGTTGTACATTATGAAAATATTGTCATAACATAACATAACATAACATAAACTTTATTAACTCTAATTGTGTAACAATATAAGAGTATACAGTACAAAAATTATACAATAGATATAAATGTAAATGTACACGTGACATGTACGCAACAGTGCTAACAAAAAAGAACATAATTAGTAGTATTGTTATTTCTATTACATGAATATTTTTGGGGGATTTAAATGAATGAATGAATACAAGTACGGAATATGTGAGGTCAGTTTTTATAAGCGGGTAATCCCTATTATGTAGTAGTTTCGAAACAGACTATAGTATAATGTGTTAATGAAGTAAAAATATAAAAAATAAAAAATAGCTGTTTTTTGATTGGTCAATTACCATTGCTGTCTTATGTGGGTTACAACTTACGCAAAGGCATCACCAGAACGAATGATAAATTGCCGAGATAACTATAATAAGAGTAAATGCGTCGATCAATAATAACGATGTCATTGTTGATGAATGCATGATTTAGTGCATATAAGTCAAACAAATAACAAATTGATAAATACTTTAAGGGCTTTATACCGAATATATTTTCTAATTTTCTAAAATAGGAGTCTAATAAAAAGGTATTTTCTTGGTTTTTTTTTCTTTTCAATTAAAAGTTCGGTGCATAAAAATCATCGTATGATGAAATTATCAGAATAAAGGAATCTATTTCTACAGATTAAAAACACATTGTATTGAACAGAACGGAGGGAGGGAGGGGGGGGGGGGAGAAAAATTCAACAAAAAGCAATCAAATATGATATGTCATGAATAAATAATGTGTATGAGAGTGGATTATTTGATTATTACAAATTGTAGTAATTGTCCTGAAATTTTGTGTTTGATAAACAATGAATACGTTGGCACAAGTTTAAAACTAGGTTAAACAAAAGATATAGATAACATATGCCAAAACACATAGACAAAATCAATAAGAAAGAAATTGTTGAAACATGCAGGGTTTGTCAATTACGGTTGTCCGAGTTTTAGCGATGACCTAAGTAAGGACTCGGTCAATAAGTGTTTGCTAGAATGTCCGAAAAGGCGACCTTCGGGAAGAAGGCTATTGGTTTGGACAATTACATTTACAGTTTGTTGTCCAACTGGGATACCTATTTCATAAGTTATTGTTGTATCTGGTAACAAGGAATGCTAAGGCATTTAAAACATTTAATGATAGAAAAATGTTAACCACTGTACCTTAATCGTTATGCACTTCAAGACCTACATTTAGATCGTAAGTTGAAACCAGGACCTACGATCTAATTTGAACAACCACATTGTACAGTTTACATCGTTGTAGAAGTTATTAAAACTGTGTTTGTTCATTTATTATTCATTTCTTACTAGCATATCGATCGATGGTATTATAACACTTCGAGTTTTTTTAAATGATTGATCGAGAATATTTTCTACTTTGTTACATGTATCAATCAATGTAACACATGTATAGTAATATTGAAACCCCATGGGAGTCGTTGGTTGCTTGTTATGTTGAAAATTACATGAGTAGGAACATTTAAGCTCATTATTGAGATGCAAAACATGTTTTTCTTTTGTTTGATTCTCAGTTACTCACTAAATGTTACTCAACTTTCTATAAATTTTCTATGAATTGTTTAGAATCAAATAACATGGCGATTTTCGATTCAATATACTTAATCATATCATTAAAACGTTTTCTGTAACCAGGAATCTTTTATTTCACATTTGTGTTGTTCTGCAGAAGCATTTATCATTAGCAATCTGAGTTAATCCACAACATTGGTATACCCTTTAATCCTATACACTTATATTGTCTTGATTTTTATTTCAGCTTCGATACACTTATATTGTCTTGATTTTTATTTCAGCTTCGTGTTCGAAACCATCTCTGAATACTAATTCCTATTCCTACACTGACGAGAAGAATTCTTATGCACTGAACGAGACATATCAAATATTTTGTGTACCAGGGTATATCACCTCTGATAGTAGCGATCTTATATGTGTCTCACCTAACCAATGGTCATCTTCCCCACCAGAATGTACACCGGCAGGTAAACGTGAAGTTTCAATTTGTCTTACATTATTTCATAACTTTTGTATCTTGTCAAATTACTTGTAAATGAAGCAACCATATAATACGATAAGATCGGCGCATACTTTCGTGGAGCTTGGTCATGAAATTATTTCTACGGTCATTCTCCCTCCTAACAATGATTTTTTAATTATGTGGGGCAGTTGTCAGTCACTGACGAAAGTGTGCGCTTAGTAGTCGGTTAACAGCTAAATCCAGAGATTTAGCCTTTCCAGATGGATTGAGTAGGTTGACTGACCGCCGTTATATTACCTATACAACGTGTTGCTACGGCGTTAAACCAAACAAAAAACAACAACAAAAAGCAAACAAACGATCGTATATGGTTTATTATATGTGTGTAATCCAACCAATAGTCACCTGTATACCATTTTAATTAGGTTCAACGCCATGTAAACACAAATTATGGTCATTTTACATTTGCGTAAGCATAGGATAAAACCAGCCCGGGGTAAAGTTTGAACCAGAAACGCCTGTGAGACACAAGATTTGAAACCTGTTTGTAATCTACAGCACTACTGTTCCGAGTTTCTCTGAATTGTCAAAATGTATCTCTACGGTTTAATGTTTATTTTAAAATTTAGATATCAAGAAATTTTAGGTTCATTTTGCATGTACACTTTTGTGAAGACAAAACAGCGTTTGTTTGATACGTTTCTCTTTTACGTGGTGATTCACCAAATCCAATAAATGTCTGTTTTAAGTAATCGCCATATGTTTACATTTTAATACCTTTTACTCTTAGTCAGAACGAGAAAAGTTAAAAATTCAAACCGAGCTAACATTAAGACTTCTAAACAAGTATTCGTTTGATGTAAATGTTAAGCTTATTTCATTAGTAGACACTTGTTTTATTATACTTTGCTTGATTAATATCGTTTGTTATTTATCAACTTTCCAGTTATTGGAATAGGTTATCAAGTGCGCAAGCATTTTAACATAATCAGGCTCCGATATTTGGAAAAAATCGATATACTAAAGTACGTTTTTGATCAAACAAACATGTATTCTATAATTTGTTATTTGCTTAATGGAAACAATTAACAATCACAGAAAGATATTTTAGCTGATGTATCAATTTCCACAACAATTTTGTTTCTATTGAATCCACAGGATTAATTTAATCTTTCAACAATGGATGTTATCTGAAGCAATCCGAATTTAGATCAGGAAACAGACTCGGCGTATAATTGTTGATGTATTTCTTAACGTGTTGCTTCTCCCATATCCTAAACCCTAAGCTCCTAAACAATGTTTATCAAAGATCAATATTTTTGCGACAATAGGCTATTAATTAGATGTCTGGCAGTGTCTGTTACTCAGAATCAAGGATTGTTAATTAGTCTGCTGATTTAAATCAGACATCTTTCATATACAAAACATAGTACAAAAAATATGATGAAAATGTTCACATTCCATGTGCTTATAAAATAAACGTAGCAGACTAAGCAAAACCTGGATTACCCTTTGCGCACTAGGTGAAAACATGTGAATAAACATGTACCTAAAGATTCCTCTGATATCATCATAAACGTAACAAATGAGTAAAGCAATGCAGACATTAGGTTTAGATTACACAATGCAAATATTTGATGATGTATAGCAGGTTGGCGCAGGACAGACAGTAAAGCAAATTCAATATGATATCCGTAGACAGAAGTTAACGCATAGGAACAACATCTGACTGATAATAAGAATGTCGAAACTAAAATGTCAAATAAGTTAGAAAAATCTGGGGCAAAAAATTGCAGTACTAACATATTGCTAGTACTCAGTGAGTCACATAACACAATGTTCTTTCATCAATGTCAGTCATGATTGATATATTCGAGTTGGTTTACAACAATAATGTTGTTATCGTGTTCAATAAAGATCTACTGGGAATATCTTACTCCAAGATAACTTTTGTTCTAAGATAAAATTACTCTTTCATATTCTAAGATCTGTCAGAAATCTTTAATATTTAATGGTAGCTGGTGGCAAGAGCATACAAGAGGTTCAGGAATAGAAAAATATCACAAATAATGGATTGGAATATTTTCCAGAGAAATTATCAAATAGTACGTCCGTATTGCCGGTTAGGATAAATAAAGTAAATGGATGAGCAGTGTGCATTTATGGTTCAAGCGGCATTACAGTAGTACGCTTTGTAATGTTTTAAACATTTTCTCATTTCTTCAAACAATATCTACTATACACTTTAGCACCAACATTGCCAATTTGCGTATATTTGCATACTTGGTTTATGCAAACTAAAATTGAAGAGCATGTTCATTAAAGTAGCATGCCTATAAAAGCTATATACCTTCTTCATTTATGAGATATTATATCTCTTGGAAATTATTTTGCCGTAAAATGCTTTGTTCTTTTTTTCAGAGGGAACGTATCCTTGGTGGATGTTATTGGTAGCTGTTAGTTTGGTGATTTTGGTTGTAGCTTGTATATTGCCTAGGTTTCTGGCTTGTTGTTTGTAAGTATTAACCATAGTTTGAATTATCTTTAGGTGGTTAAAAAAAGTATCTTTGTTTCCGTGTCCACTTTCAATACGAGCATGCTTATTACAAATGTTGAAAATGTAAAATTGAATTTAGCACAGAACCGTCATTGTCATACTCTAATAGCTTTGAAGTTGCTTTCAAAAATGTGACATCCGATTTGTTTTCTTTATGTGTGTACTTGCATACATTTCCAAAGCTTTCTTTAACAATTTTCATTTCTTTTTATGACTTGAATGGTCTTAGTTATTACAATTTTCCACTAGTCTTTAGGACTGTGTTTCCTTTAAATTGGTTACACAAGAGGAAACTGAATATTACCTTTTCTTTTTTTTCAGATCAAAAACCAAAAAGAAGAAACCAACAAGTGATGGTGAGAGAGGCGTTGACAATGATGATATTGAAGACTCCGATTCAGACGATGAAAACAGACGACCATCGCCTGTTCCTAATTTTGGTGGACAGAAAAATATGACTAACATGGAATTTATGCAAAAATTACACGAAGACGTGGATAAAAAGACGCTCAAACGTGCTACAAAGAATGCGACATTTTAGGGTTTCCAAAAATGCATCTAGCTCAACATATATAGTATGATTGTTGATGTCAATTTGTTGTCAATGAACAAACAATACTAGTTCTAGATATAGGCATGAAAATTGTCATGGTCGTTCTATATCATTTGTGAATACTCATCATCACAAATATTATCATCACTTTTCTACAGAAGTTGTGTTTCGTCATTGTAAATATCGTTTGTTGTTTAGAGGCCACCTTTTCTTTTTATGTCAGAAATGCTATTCAGTTTACGTGTTAGTTTTCTTTTGTTTATATATTCTATTTCAACGAAGTAAAAACTGGGATGTGTGTTTAAAACTAAATATCACCGGGTTTGTGACTTTGTTGTGGAATCTGGAGAAAAAATATTGATGCACTGATTCTTTCATTTTTGGTAATCAATCCTTTTATGATTTGGTTTGATAAAAATCCTTGCAATTTTAGTATTTGTACTTTACTAGAGACATTTTACACTTTTGTAGAGATGCAACTCTTTAATACATTATGAGGATACAAATTTACCTTTATTTATCACAGCAAAACACCTGAGTCGCCCGGCTAGCTCAGTTGGTAGTACACAAGTATGCTGATCAAGGCGTCGTGGGTTCGATTCCCGGGCGGGGCATACTCTCGTGCAGCTTGGTTATGAATTTTTTTCTACGGCCATTCTCTCTCTTATCAATGATTTGTAATTATGTAGGACAGTTGTCAGTCACTGACGAAAGTATGCGCTTAGTACAGTAAAGTTCCATTTTGTTCACAAATTAAGCATTTGGGACTTAATAATTGGCATGATTTTGAAATAACAAAAGTGGTCTTACTAGCGGAACTTTACTGTAGTTGGTTAACAGGTAAATCCAGAGGTTTAGCCTTTCCAGGAGGAATGAGTAGGTTGATTGACCGCCGTTATATGACCTATACAATGTGTTGCTACGGCGTATAACCAAACAAACAAACAGCAAAACACCTGAATGAAATGGTCAAGTGCAGAAGAGGTATCAGAAGATTGGCCTAGCCGGTAGTTATAGATATCAAAAGGTTTGAAATCTGTTGCAATATTGATACATTTATGACTTAGGTCAAAGGATTTGGAATAAATTTGATTAGAATATGCTAAGTAAAACTGTTAAGTGCACAATGCAAAGTACTTCTTCCTTAGTGCACCAAATGTGTCAGTGTTTACAAAGACGAAGTTAATGTACGATTGAACTTAGATGTTAGACGTTGAAGATTTTGTAACATTTTCTGTAGTGATTATGAACATAAAAAAGATGGCGTTTACTCCGAAAACATGCACAATGTCTCGTGTTTTATTGTTAGTAGGTCTAGTGTCTTTGTTTTCAATGTCAGTCTACATTAGATTTGGCGATAAGACTATCAGATAACGTTCACAGGAATTTTTATAAATATGTACTGGCACATATATAATAATAACGACAAAGTGTGCAATTTGCTTTTGGTGAAGTGATATTGATAGATATAATATCAATTGATATGATATCAGTTAATGTTACTTTCGATGATTTACGGTGATCATGTCAACAAGATTAATAAATTATCTGTTCTGATCTGCTTTGATGGCAGATATGACACCAAACAAGCAATGATGCAATGAACAAATTGAATTAATATTGCTTAACGTATAGTCTGAAACTGAATGGCTTTAGACATTCCAGAAAATGTTGTCATAACAATGTCAAATATGGTTTGCCATTCTTATATCATCTAGTTTTCGGCGCGATGTGACCTTTCTGTGTTGGTGCGCCGTAAAACCAAAACAAACAAACAAAATATAATATCATCTAGTTGCAAGTTATGACTAAAAAAACGGCAAATAGGAAGTTACTCATTTCCGAATAAACTCCGAGGTATATTCCATTGTTGTAAGACTAAAATAAAAGGCTTTACTTTTGTAATATGCCTTTACATGCTTTAAATCAAAGTTCCGTCACGACCTACCAACGTGTTTGCTCACAAAAAATTATTTTGTTGTTTCCATACGATCACAATTTACTTAATAAAAGATCAAGAGTAGATTAACAATTTCGACATTTAAATACACAATGGTCAAACGCAATCAACATGCACAAGAATAAAGTGGAAATAAAAAGTGTTGAAGCAAAAACGAATTGTGCATAAACATAATAAAAATCGTAGAGATAAGAAATTTAATTTCATTGTTGATGAAAATTGTACATTTGCTGCGAGCTAAAACTGTGGATTCAATTCAAGAGAATTATTTTAACGGTCATGCGCTCTCTGTTTTAATTTACTTAATGGAATGATCAGTGATAAACATGTGACATACGTGGTTGTGAAATAACTTGTTTATGGTGTTTTTATTTGAAATGATATAAAATGAGTTGTTAGATATCATTGCAACACGTTTATGCAATTAAAGTGATCAAATATTTAATCTCGACTTAGTTTTATTTACCATACAAATGCACTGAGACTAGTATTAAAAATTCAGAAACGAATATTAGTGAAAATCAGCGCTGTGTTGCCATTTGTATTGAGAGATATGTAATGATACATCTTGCGCACTTTAAATGCATTTGACAGTTAAAGCAGTCATTGCCTTAAATTTTCTCAAGCCCTAGCCCGATTTCATGTGTTTCAGTAAGGTGTGGAGCTGGTGCAAAACTATCAACCAGCCCAACGTTATAAAATAAGTGATATTCACAAGCCCTGTATCAATTTTCCCGAAATATGGTCTTAGGCCAAGTTTTTTAAGAAGATATCTGTTGAAGTATTGTTTAGATTATTATATGTTACATCACTGCAAATGCATAGGAAATTAGGAATAGATGCTTTTTCTGAAATAGATTTGAAAATATGAGTTAACACCCAACACATGCTAGCACCGTTTTTAAAAGGCTGTTGTGTAGTAGCAGATGTTTTCAGCAGTTACGGAAACCAAAGGTTTAACACATATTGCAAAGAAACTTACAGATCTCAAAAATTATCGTACATATGCCGTTGGGTTATTGACTTATTAATCCTACAAAACTTGCCGACCCCCGCCCCATGAGCAAATTCTAGCTGCTACCTTTTTTGTCACAGTCCCCGGACGGACACTAGTCGATGTTGCGATTTTTATGAGGATTAGACGCCGGTCGGACACCGTTTGTTATTTATGACTGAGGCTTTAAAGTGATTTTACATTGTTAAATAAGACAATATAACACATTCCAGGGAATCTTTATCATTGTGACATTACACAGACACATTCTAAATGCAGTGATCTAACATAGCAACAACAAACGATTGTGAACATGCACACAAAATGACACAATCAATGTAAATTATATCTCTTACATTTGTCACTTGTATTTAATAATCAAAATTATTTTGATATGGATATTAATTGAGTGTGTGGTGCGTAATATACTCTGAATTAATTTCGTTGGTGACTTTTATTCTTATATAATGTTCATTGATTAACATGTGACATACATGGCCGTGAAATAACGTTCAATGATATCTTTATTTGGAATGGTATAGAATAAGTTGTTAGATATCATTGTAACGCGTTTATTCAATTAATGTTTATGAGATCAAATAGTTTAGTCCTATTGTCCATGTCTGGCTTGGAAATGCAATCTCGAATTTAATGAAGGATCGTAGTTTCTATTCCCAGGCGGGTATACTTTTTTGGAGCTTGATCATGAAATAATTTCTATGGTCATCCCCCTCCTACCACTGATTATAAATAATGTAGGCCAGTTGGTAGTCACTGACGGGAGTATGCGCTTAGTAACTGATTAACAGCTAAATCCAGAGATTTAAGAGATTTATCTTCTCCAGGAACGTTGAGTACATCGACTAGCCGCCGTAATATGACGTAAACCAACAAAAATGTGCTAAAATTTCCTAATATGTTTACTGGTCAAGTATACACAGATTTTCTCTTTACTTCAAAGGGTTGAATATCAAATGATTACAAGATCTATAACTGCCGATAGCATCAAAGGTACATCCAATAAAATATTTAGACAAACGTTTGATATAAATATAATAAAAATAATTGTATTTATAAATATTTATTATCTAGAATTAACAAATAATCAAACAATGATTCAATCATACATTTATACTAACACAATGTTATAACAAATGAGGTAAAATATGAAATCAAAACTAGAAATATGAACATGGCGGCCATTTTATCAGATCACGTGACTTACTTTCTAATCACGCGATTTATCAAAAATCATTTTTGATCACGTGAATTAACTATTAATCACGTAATATATCTTTATCATTATCTGATCACATGATTACAAATGTTCCTTTACACTATCGAGTGTTTCCTGGACATTGTTATTCGTATCAAGTATCTTTATACGAAATAGTGATCCACCTTTATGTACTATCTTCATATATTGCTGAAGAGAAGGGTTGACAAACATGTACAATATATGGAACAGTTTATTAATAAGTGATAAGTTTGACCAGCAAATCAACAAACGATAGCAATTAATTGGTATACATGTTCTCTCTTATAAGATAGCTATGCATGCTATAATTCAATTAAAAATCTAATACACGTTGTCATTATCATGTGACTAAGACATTACAAATGCTACGGTTTGAGGTTTTGAAAATAGTGAAAAATCAGTCTCGATTCAAAGTTCTAAAGAGCTGTAAGTCTTTTGATTTATGTCAATGATACCTGTGCGAGGCTGAGCAGAAAAATGTAAAATATTTGCTGCGCATCATATCTGAAACGCCAATATTGTACTTCTTGCTATCACTCTGGAAAACTTCCTTTTCAGAAACAATTTTCTTCTTGAAACCGTGGCATTGGTGATGCCATAGTCACGTGGTATTGCCACAGTGTATTAGAAGCCTTCCGCTTTCATTTCACCTTTTCTATAGCCTCAAGTATGAAAGTACAAAGTTATACAGAAAAGAATCACCAATATTCTTATTTCTAGTAATGATCATTAACCCGTGTAAAGAATTGCCCTATATTCCCTTCGATCAATTGTGAATACTAATCACCATTGAATTGTTTAAAGGCATCCACAAGAATTCCAAAATCAAGAGACTTCAGTCACGGAAAGTTATCATCATCATACTACACACGCCACGTGAATAAATAATTCACGTAGTCTTAAACAAATAAAACAAAAATATTAGAAAACAACAATACATGTCAGATTAGAACATAGTAACTAGAAAACAAGAATCCGAGGTTGTAAAACTAAAAAAAAATCTTTTCTTCAAAATAGCTCATATGTCGGAACTCAAATTTATGGTTATTTTCCAGCTTAATTACCTTTGTTTGTGCCGTATGCAAATCGTGCTAAAAGAGGTTACTTTAAATCTTTATTGCTGAAAAGTATGCAACACAAATTCAATCCAATTGTTCTGTGTACACACATTTTGTGTTTAAGCTTAGTTCCACACGGGTATATCCGGTAAGAAAAAAATTTCTTCAGCTAAAAAGCCCCCCCCCCCCCTCAAATTGAGTTCCGAATTAAAAGTATTCATTTTTATTTTCTGGTGTTTTGTCTTTAATCAGAGAGCAAGTTAGAAGTCATGTATTTAATAGTAGTTTTTGACGATGCTATCATAAAGCAATTATTTATTTCTGATTTTATGCTGAAAAGAAGTAAAGATTAAGAACTAAACTGTGTTTTTAAGAAGCTACATGTAGATAGATTTTCACGTTTTAAAACCTCGAGTCCTCGTACTATAAGCAACAAGTGTGGACATACCACGAAATGAAAAGCTGCAAATCTAAGTAATGTTCCTGGTAATAGAAAAACTGCTTATGGCTATTCTACGTGTTCAGTCTGTTCGATTGGTTTACTATTGTTACTCAAAATTGTAGCATTTAATTAAATACATGTATAGTATCTGTTTGGAATAACCTAAAAGAAACAGTGAAATATCGAGAATGTTCAAAATTTGAATATTTTGTCCGGTTTAAAAACTGATTTAATTTGTATTTAAGTTATAGTGGCCATGTACAATGGCCATGTGTACATTCAGAGGAGTAATACATACTAGCATTTTTGTTTAACAAATTTATGTTAAGAAAATACTGATACAGGAACAAATGTTACAATTAGCAATGCTTGTATAGGCAAACGTAAATTGATTTCCAGTGGTGAGTCCATCTTAAGATGTCTGTAGGAGGTCCATACATTATAAATGTAACTCTTGTATGTGTACATATTTAGACTTAACATTGCAATATACATACTGTCAAATATCGCACGCATATTTTTTACTTTAACAGATTCCTGTCATGAGAAGCTTAGTTGATTTTACTTGCTTGGTCACGTAACTGCGCAATAGATCAGATCAGACGTCTGAAGGTTGCTTTGTATTGGACAAAAACTGAAAAAACAAGCAGGGGTCGACCAAGAAATAATCATGAGAGGAACAATTACCCTCCAATAGAAAGACTTACAGTTAGGCCCAGACACATCATCTCGAACAAGATGGAGTAGAGTGGCATAAGCTTGTTGGTGTCTTATGTCCTAATAGGGACGAAGAGGATTATAGGTCAGAAAGAAAGTAACGAGGAAAACGACCCCTTTGAAGATACGCAAATACTAAAGCCCTGAATTAATATCAGCAATACGGAATAGACGCAAACTCAATATTTACGAACAATATCTATTAGTGAGATAAGATCAAGGCAAATAGTACTACATGTATCAGAAACTTTTTTTTTATAGAAAATTGAAACATAATAATCACACTGAGAGCTTTATAATTTTTTAATGATCTACCATGTAGAAGGTCATATTACTCTCAGCGTCTTTGATATCGGATCAAGTGAGGAGGAATCGGGGCAGGGGGCATATCCCACTTTTTATATAAAACTTAAAAATCGCTTAACAATTTTTGAAAATATTGTTCAAAATGATATATTAATGTCTGTAACCCTTGCAAAAATCTATAGAAGGATCCTCCTGCAAAACATCTGGAATTGTTTCCTGTTTATTTATGTTACAATAGTACAAAAAAGTTCCGCAATAATGGCCGACAAGGTTATTGCAAGTTGCGCGTTTTTAGACAATATTTATCCCAAATGCTTAATTTAAGAAATGAAAGGACCTTTATCAAGATCATTGGTTTTGAAGGTCATAATAGTGGAACATTACTGTATAACAATATTATCAAAGTGTGGCGATTTAAAGTTTGAAACAACAATAATGTTTATAAATAAAAACAAAACAAAAAAGAAGAAAAAAACATACAACAAAAATGTAAACGGAAAATAATACTTGTAAACAAAAAGGAAAGAAAATCATACCCACATTTAATTAGACATTCCTTGTTTTAGATCTACACACCAAGAAAAACACTTAAAAGTAAGGGTTTTAAATATAAATTCTTTTCATTGTTTCATACTAATTGCCATCTTCAATGCGCTTACAACTTGGATCATTTCAACCCGTCCAGAATTATGCTAACGGTGACTATTTCTTAAACTTAAGGAAATGTAAAATGTTTAGAGTTGTCAGTTCTGAATGAACCCTTATCGAAAACTTTTAATCTTAATTAAACAATACTGATTTATTTTCCCGTAAACTTTACTGTTCCCTAGGTAACGCTGACGTAAACAGGTTCAACCACAATGTTGGTTCCAGATTTAGCTTCACACATGTATTGTCCCTCGTCTGAGATAGATACATTTGAGAGCACGACAACCTGTGCCGAGTCATACTGCCCGATATTATACACTCTACCTTTCAGTAATTGCCTTTTACCAGTTGGTGTGAATCTTAATATCTTGGTTGTTGGCGCTGGGTTGCCAAAAGCGTAGCACCACACAGCGCCTATTGGCGCCTTGGTTGAAATCGTCTGCCTTGTATGCTTATACAAAGACAGTAGAGCAAGGCTATTTCTTGGAAATGGTGCCTTCTGTAGTCCTGGCTTATCTGGAATAATGTACATTGTTTTTCCAACGTGAATTTGCAATACAGGACCATTCTGAAGTTGTTCTACGATTCTAAGTGAAAGCATGCCGCCAAGATCGACGAGTTCCGGTTCGAGCATGACTGACCATTTGAATCCCCGAGTTGTGTTGGTAATACTTGAAGAAATACGACGATCAGAAAGTTGGAGGTCAAGTAGGCTGTTTGGTATGACTGCAGAATCAATTCCAATGAAATTTACAAAAGTTGTAAGTTTGTCAATGTTTGTGTCAATGTTTGTTGTTATTGTAGCGTTCTGGTTAGGGTCAAGGACGAACACTTCCGGTGACGGTTCTTCGTTCCATAATTTAACCGGGGATAGCTTGGTCCTACCTTCTTTCATCAGAGAATCTTTGTTAAATAAGATGGTAACCTCACTAAATTCTGATAGAATTTTAACATACAAGAGCTCTAAATCTTTCAAATCACGTGAATCGATGTACAAGTGTGTAATGAGTTGTTCCCCTTCTTTTTCGTTTCTGACTGACGAATATGGGTCACCCTCTGTAAATACATAAATGTTTATATTAAGTTTTTGCATGATTAATTTATATCAATAAATAATTAAATAGAAGCGCAGTATGCTACATGCAGCTTCTCAAATCTACTGTCCCGAATGTGTTGCTGGATCGGGCCTCACTCTGCTGGTAACATCCTTCTATGAAAATTTGACAATAATGTCGATTATTTTCATGAATAGGGTATATTGAGAATCTGCCAGCCTTGTGGAAGGGTAGATGAGTACCTGCTGCATACTTTGGTCTTTAAAATCTGGTTATTGTGACCTGGTCGTCGTAAAGTGACTATAATTTGTACTGTTACGGCGTTAAATCTAATCAATAAGTAATTCATACACCTGCAGCAGCGTGTTCAATTACCCCGAACGTTCCGAAACGTTCCGTAACGTTAGGTTCGGGACAACTCAATCCGAGAAATTTCAATACCTCACTAACGGTTGAGTTGTTTGTTGGCTTTAGTTATCTAAGGACTGAGTTGTCTACGGGATGAGTTGCCCCGTACGCGTAACGTTCGCTTACAGTCGTTACTGAATACGCTGCTGGTAAATATAGACATTTTAAGTGATTGTTACATGCTCGAGCTGTAGTTAACGGACTACAGTCTTTGTATGACAAAGTTTAGCTCTGTTAGACATACCCGTTGTAAGTCTTAACTTATTCCTGGTCAAAGAAATGCAAATAAAATGTTAGTCGATGCCAAAATATGTACGTGCGTTCTCCATACTTTAATCACGTAACTCAGTCGTTAGCGAGTTTGTCCGTCAATTTTGAGAGTAATGAGTACAATTCCTGAGCTGGACTTACAAGCCTTCGTAGACTTTGGCCATTTAACCCTTTCTGTGGTTGTACGAGTATTACCTTCTACAATTTTATTAAATATGACGCTCACTAGTCAATTTAGGGTAAGGTGGTCGCTAGGTAAATGCTGTAGTGATCCAAGTTTGCCAAGGACAGTGATTAGGTCGTCTGACTGACCAATGGGCGGCCCAAACGGTTCTGAGTCAAAACACTATATAAACATATACAAGTTCATAATAATGTTTTGTCTGGAAACCGTGCTCACCACCTATGGACTGACCGCTTGTGACGGCAAAAAATGCGGAAGAGGGGCGAAAAGCAACAACAAAACAAAATCAGAACATAATCAGAAACTAAATTCACGTACCGACAACAGGCACCATGTGTCCAAGTACATTATAAGCCCAGATAACTTCATGAGTCTCCGTTGTGCTGTATCTCACTGATATCTGTACAACAGCATGGTCTCCAAGCGGTGAGAATATGGTAGTGACGGAGTGTGACGTGATACCGGAAACTGTCGGTCTTATAGCCTCAACCGGAGTCTCTATACTTGGCAATGGTTTATATAAGCCCTTGTGTTGGTGTAAAGTTGAACACAGGAGGTCCAATCCCTGAAATATCTACAAATTGTTACATGAATTTAATACATTAAACTTTTTAGTAAGTAAATAAGTTATTAATATATTACGAGGTCCAAAATTCGTCATCATATTCATTTATTTTCTTAGGATGACAAACTAGGACCTCCCTTATAATTACAGTAACAAAATGTACTTCTCGGTCGTGAAACAAAAAAAAAAACAAGAAAAAAATCAACATAGTTCAACCACATTATACTCCTAGAGAGTATTTCAAAAGTGGAATACAGAAACACTTGAAACCTACTTTTAATAATTAAAAAAAATCTTACAATATCAAATACACATGCATCGAAGCTAAATGTATTCAACTATGTCTTTAATTATTTAACGAAACAAATGGAAAGACTTTCTAGCTTATTCAATAAATATTAATGATCAACTACGATTTTAACGAACGAAGACGTGTAGTACTGGTTCTGAATAAATACCGGTGAATGGTTGTTTTTTACCTGTTATTCTCATATTAATCGGCAACATTATTGAAAATGGGACACAATCCGAACACAAATGGGACACAATCCGAACACAAATGGGCCACAATCCGAACCAAACGAAATGTAAAACTCAAAACATTTATACTCGTTAAATGTGAATATAGTCGAAAGGTGTTAACCCGGCACTCAGAGCATATTTGTAATTTTACTTATGATCATTACTAATAAACTGACACACGTGCAAATTAGCCAAGTTATTCCCTTGGTGACTGTCTTTCAGAAAAAGTGGGGGAACATCCCCCTTTAGAACACTGAGACATCTTTTGATGCCGGAGGCACGCGAAAAAGCGATAATTTTTGGGACAACTTACCTAAGTGAAATTCACTACGTCCGGTTAAAATCACCAATTTAAATGCTGTGGCGGCCATTTTGAAGGGGGTGTCCAGACACGTAAAAATGAGGGATTGACTAGTTAAGGGTTGTATAAATATTATTAATTAAGACATTAAACGAGTGCTAGTTCAAATCTGTTTGATTACACAAGTCCATTGTTTAACTAAAGCTATAAAGGTGGTACATTTACAACTTACTGTTTGATAATGAGTTATCTCCCTTTGTAGAGATCGAAGTTTATCTTTACCAAGATTATGTAAAAGTCTTAATTTACTGAGTTCTGTTTCTAAATTATGTATACGTCTGTCAGTAAGGGAGTCTGTTCGAATCTGAAAATATAATAGTAGAAACGGTTAAAATACAATAATGTACATGTAATAGATGTAATAGCATGATGATGGATGTTTTGACGGGATCCTCGGATTGGAATCCGACTGTGCACCTTGCAATAATGGATTTTACGGCATCTAGCCAGATTGACTGGGGGTTGCCTTTTCTTCGATTTTAAACTCATTACCTGTAAGATTAATATTTAGATTAACAAATCAGGCGCTGAAGCTGATGGATGTTCTGGCGGGGTCTTTGGATTGGGATCCGACTTTGCACCTTGCAAATTGCATAGATTTTTCCAAGGCATCTAGCTGGATTCCCTATTGGCTAGTAGTTTCCTTTCCATTGATAATCTAATCATTACCTATATTACTTAAACTTTATCTTAGCAATCAGGCGCTGACGCTGATGGATGTTCTGGAGGGATCTTTGGATTAGAATCCAACTGTGCGCCTTGCAATCATGGATTTTTCAAGGCATCTTGTCTGGTTCCCATTAGTCGGTGGCAGCCTTTATTCATAATCTAATCATAACCTTTATCATTTTTACTTTATCTGACCACTATATAATGCATGCTGGTTGGTGGGACGCGCGGGCACTGATAATGATGGATGTTCGGGTGGGAGCCTTGGATTATAATCCAAATTTGCACCTTGCTATCATGGATTTTCGTGGCATCCGGCCTGATTTCCTATCGACATTTTGGCTGCCGTTCTACCAACAATCCATTATCACTCATTCACTATCTTTTACAGTTAAAAATCCACCTGTTATGTTGTTGTTGTTTTTAAACTACTATGAGCACTTCATTGATCACTAATTCTTAGTTTTATATTAGTCTTCAGTTTATTTTTTTATATTTTATCATCTCTTAATCTTTTTCATTTTTCATTTCCATTTTTATTTAAACTCGTATTTTTTTTTATTATGCATATGATTGTGAAGCTCTTTTGAACATATATTCAATATGAAAAGAGCGCTATACAAATGCGGTATATAATAATAATAATAATAATAATAATGATAATAATAATAATAATAATAATAATAACAATAATAATAATAATAATAATAATAATAATAAAAATAATAATAATAGATGATTGTAAAATTTCTTTATCTTTTTAGACAGGCTGGGTTATATTCTATACGTTTATTGTCACTTTAATCACTTTTGAAAACACTGTATGACTAGAGGTTTTGACAATTTTAAGACCAAAGTGCTTATTTTAAGAAGAAAAAAGTCTCCTTATATAATGTATATCAACCCTTTCGTTTTTTAAAACCATTGATTTTGATGCTCCTAGTAGTATAACTTTACTAAACGTATACACATTCAAAGAAACAAGAAATAACTTAAAAAGATATTCGGCGCTGTGCAGAGTTCATTTTGTTTAAAGTGTAATCTTACACTTGTTTTAGCCAGCGAATATAATTTCAAACTATTTTAAGTTCTCATTTTCATCCAGCACATTAAAAATTTGGGACCGTGTATTAAACTTTATTTCGGAACAGCCAATAATATCACATATTTTATTCATTTCTCAATATCAGAGGAAAAACTTGATTTGACAAATAGAAATGGTGAAGCAAATTGTATTGGTTAAAATATAGGTCAATCTCCGTAAGCAGATATCCTGTAGAGCGTTGTCGAACAGGATCTCTACTATCTCAATGGAGGGTCACGTCGAGATGACCTTTATGTCGACCAATCAATGCGTAGCTTTCATCTGGACGAAACACTATTAATAACATTTTGATTTCGTAATTTCTATTTTTAGACCAAGGTTTTCAAGCTAATTTAAGTCTGCGATTGGACGGTTCATTTCAAATTGCGTGACGTAGACGATGTAAACAAGTTACTAATCATAACAATTTCGTCATGAATATTATGATGAGAAAAGATCACCTGAACGTGACTCTCGTTTGAACGACCAGATCTAAATTAGCGAGTAGGCGAGCGGAAAATTTTAGATCGGGTTTTAATCAGAATGAAGGTGGCATAGACAGCTGCGCCGAAAAAAGGGAAAATGTCCATTTCTTACACCCAGAAACTCTACATGTACATTAATTGTTGTGTATACATCATCCTTGATATATATAAGATATATCATAATTACAATAGAATTAATTAGTCATAATATATGTGTATTTAAACAGCATTACTTTGTATACTATTTATGACATTTTAAAACAGTTAGCATATTCTCTGTTTACACACAAACTAATTTATTATATCTAATATACAGTGAACATCCATCTTAATGACCACCATCGACAACCCCGTCCAAACAACACCCACTTTTTTACAACACCCATCGATCACCTTCAGCTTTCCTAAAGTCACCAAAACATGGGATGTCCAATCAAATGACCCCATCATAACAATCATCTATCCATACCACCCAATGCCGATAAGGCAAGGAGTGATGTTTCAAAATTTACGGACTAAAAACGAAACATCACTTATTGCCTAAACGATCGCATATTTGTGTATTAGATGAGATTATTTGCAGTAAATGGCCGAGGAGTTCCGAATTTATCGTTACGGAACGTTCTGCAACGTTTTGTGTAATTGAACAGGCTACTGGTTAATAAGCTAATGCATGAACGAACAGCATTTTAATGATTGAAATTTTTAACATACCACTTTGATATTAAACATGTATTTTTAAGAGTGTATATGCACATTATTTTCATTTAATGGTGAGTTTATAACATAAGTGTAAACTGACGGAACTATAAATTTGTAGAAATAATTCACCTCTAAATATTAGTATGTAATGAAACTGGCAATGTTTATATACGCAATGTTTACATGGACGGCCTGTAGTCTTGATACAGTTTAGCATAAAGAGGTTTATTTGTAGTCACCGTGTTAAATGGTGTAATAATTCATTAATGCAGATATAGTAACGCAATTGTCATTAAGACTGCCTAAATACAAAACATTAATGCCAAAAATAACCTTGGAGATGCGTCTTGTTATTGTTATATACAAACAGTGTCATTTATATACATAGTATATAACTAGGAAAAAGTATGGGGTGATATCAATTTGTTGTCAATTGAGGTTGCACAGTCGATATTCATAGTCATTTGAATGCTTTTGTTTACTATTGCATATATTACTATTGCATATATTACAATTGCATATATTACTATTGCATATATTATTGTGATTGCAAATTCAATTCCATTTGAGCATTCCTATTTCAACTGTTTATTAAGCTTTTAACAAGGACAATAGCGACATCTATATAGTTTGCTGGTAGGGGTGTAACGGTTAACCTTTATATCGGTTTATATTGCAATACGAAAATTCAGAAGGTTTTAACCGGTTCTTTTTTCCTGAACCGGTTTTTATAGTTGTGTGTCGTACTGATTTTAATTAGAATCTAAAATTTTAATATGTGAATGAATGTTAAAACGCGTTGAAAACATGAAGTGATCTTATTGTGCTTTAAAATGTATAACATTCGTCAAATAAGAGAATAATTCCTTTCGAAAATCTGTTCTAAAATATGCATTTTCTAACATATAGTCAATTTTGTACAAGTCGTTCAAATATTTGGATAAGATGTTATTTGAAATACACATAAACGTGTAGCAATTGCAATGCACGTGCATTAACTCATGCTTCGCATGTCTACTAACAAAACCGATAAGTATTCCAATATATTGCATTACAGGTTTTGAATATTGCAATATATTGCAATACGGTTTTGGCCGTATTGTTACACCCCTAGTAAATGGATATTTTTACAAATAGCAAGTTGATTGTTGTTGACTATAATGACTTATGGTATATTTTATATATAGACACGCAGTGAATGTTATATACTAGCTTTCATAAGTGTCACTCACAGTGTCACGGACTGGTGTTTAATTAGTTAAAATTAACACCAGGGTGAAGTTTACCATGATTTTTATTCATCCAAATGGAAACATAAATCCTTCTTGACATGTTTTTAACATAAAGAGATTTTAAATGTTTTAGAGTAGACAATTGTTTATATTTTACAAGCCACCCAAATAGAGCCTTTATAAACTTGATATTTTTTTAATCATAGACCCTATATAGGGTCCTTGTTGCAATCAAAGTCGACCGACTTTCTTCTTTATTAATTTGATATTGTTTGTTCTTGAACCTGTTTGAGCAAGTGTATGGTTGGTGCACCCTCCCTAAAATAAAATTTGAATCCCCTATGCCAATTATTTTGTCGCTGTCCGTTATAAGACGGAAATCGCGTCAGTTTCTTGTTTCCTTTATTTGTTTGTGGCGTTCCTTAAATTGTATCTTTTTAAATTCTAAAAACATTTCCCTCCTTGACTTTTGGCTTTGTGGCAGGTCTGTTTTTACTGTCGCTTTTTCTGATATGTTTTCTTAACCTCACTGTTTGATTTTGTCTTAAAATTAAATACAAATTTAATTTCATGCGTTATATTACACTTATTCATTTTCTAGAGTAGATGAACATACAACCATACAAAAGTTTGTTTGTTTGTTTGTTTGTTTTTGTTGGGTTTAACGTCATAGCAACACATTGTATAATATTGGAAAGGCTAAATGTCTGGATTTAACTGTTAACCAACTACTAAGGACATACTTTCGTCAGTAACTGACAACTTCCCTACATAATTTAGAATCAATGTTAGGAGGGAGAATGGTCGTAGAAATAATTTCATGACAAAGCTCTACGAAAGTATGCCCCTGGCGGGGGATGAAGTCTAAACCATAAAATAATTATTAACTTCATTTCTTTACCACATATTTACTTTGTCACATTACATTTACTTTGGTATAATTGAATAACAGATGTGTTTTAGAAGACGCACTAAATGTTAAGATATTGTTGACATTTTAAAATTTTCTCTCAACGTTGTTGAAAAATAAACAATTGCGGTTGATACGTTATTACCTTTCTATTTTCCCCCGCGATACATAAACAGAGTAAAATGCGTACGACTACAGAGGCTAACGCGGAAGTAGGCTCACTATAACCTATTTTTGTACTGTTTATGTGAAAAAATAGTTAATATGAATTTTATGGACAATTAACCATTTTTATTCATTTATACATTAACTTGTTACTATTAATACACTTTTTTCATGTGGAATGTTTGCATTTGTCAACATTAAGGCTGAATGTTGTTGGTATAAATTTTGACTGACGTCTATTTTACTCTCGTAAGTTTTTCTACTGGTATAATATATCATAGTACGAGAGATGAAAATTATCATAATTTGTCTATTTTATACAGGAAGAGAGAAGTGAGAAATGGGGAACGATTAATAATAGAATACATGTTGAAGTAAGACACGTCAATTATGAAGATACTAGCTAAACATAGAAGAATAGTATGATAGTTTAGCAGAGGTTCCTGTAGTTACTTTATGCAGGTTTTCTATAATTTCCAGTCATGTTGCAGTGGTCAGTGGAGAACCATGTTGCAGTGGTCAGTTGACAACCATGTTGCAGCGGTCAGTCGACAAAAGTGTTGCAGCAGTCAGTCGACAACCATGTTGCAGCGGTCAGTCGACAAAAGAGTTGCAGTGGTCAGTCGACAACCACGTTGCAACGGTCAGTCGACAAACATGTTGCAGCGGTCAGTCGACAACCATGTTGCAGCGGTCAGTCGACAACCATGTTGCAGCGGTCAGTCGACAACCATGTTGCAAGGGTCAGTCGACGACCATGTTGCAGCGGTCAGTCGACAAACATGTTGCAGCGGTCAGTCGACAAACATGTTGCAGCCGTCAGTTGACAACCATGTTGCAGCAGTCAGTCGACAACCATGTTGCAGCGGTCAGTCAAAAACCATGTTGCAGCGGTCAGTCGACAACCATGTTGCAAGGGTCAGTCGACGACCATGTTGCAGCGGTCAGTCGACGACCATAATGCTGCGGTCAGTCGACAACCATGTTGCAGCGGTCAGTTGTCAGTCATGTTGCAGCGGTCATTCGACAACCATGTTGCAGCGGCCAGTTGACCTATTCATTGTTCTGCCATGGAGAGGCTTAGCTTTATGGAACTCAGCTTTAACTTGCACAAAGCTCCTACCTTTACCAGTGGTTGCCTAAATGACAACTGTTCTTCTTGATATAAGTATAGGGAGTAATGAAGTGGAAAGAGGCGTCTTTAGCAGCTAAAAATGTTTTATGACAGATATATCATTTTATTTATTCGTAGAAATGTTTTTGATAGGCAATATTTAACTGTAATAATTCACCAATTTTGCCATTCGCCAACGTTCAATCTTTGTGAACTTATCAGCCCAGATAATTTTTTCTTGTTTATTCGCGAACGCAATTAATTATAGTATTTTTAAATTATAGTAATTATGTCATAGATATGATGTCATTGTTTTAGAGTACACAAGACAATAGAAAATGTACTAAATAAATAAAGCGATACATGGCCAAACTAGCAAATTATATGTTGTTATCATGTTGCTATGAGGAACATTCTGGTGCATTTTTAGACTGTTTTCATTAATTATCAACGTACTTCAGATGTTATTATACAAACATGTACTCATTATAGTTTTGTATGTGTTAATACGATATACATGTTTTGCAAGTAAATAAATGTATGTTCTGTTCTGTCCTGTTCTGTTCTGTTCTGATCTGTTCCATGTTATAAACTTGTTACCACTCACGATATGGTTATCGTTGGGTGTAAGCAATCATTCATATTGTCAATGATCGGGTTTAAATCATATGAAAACATTGATAAAATGTCATGTAAAGCATGTCCCATAGTAATACCACTATTGTAAAAAAAGTAGTACATGTACTCGAAAAAAATATTTTTTGCTTGTACTAATTACCTTTCACCGGTGACTATAATTTTCGTTTAACCTTAATGTTTATATTTGTACCTACTGACAGCCAACTATTTACTAATTAGGTGATTTATTAATTATTATCATAACGTATTACAATCATTAATCAATCATACCTCATTATTTATGTATAATATTAATTATCTATATAATTATACAGTATCCATCAAAAGTTTGAAAAAAAAAATATTGCAATTCTTGAATTTTGATGAACATTTTTGTAGAATCCTTATTTTTTTATATATTTAAGTATAGTTTGTAATAAAGTGAAAACACATTTCATGAATGTGACACATTTGTAAGATTCAGCATCTGACATCCTAAAGCCTCCAAAACAATGTTTATTGTAATTATTTTCCATACCAAGGCCTTTTTGCTATTTTTTGTAGTCACAGTTATGATTATAATGATAACTAAAAAATAATCAAAATTAAAAAGCATTGCAAAGTAAACAGTTATCAAATTTAGATAAAAGCTATTTAGTAGGCCCAGAAAATGAAAATGTCTCCTAACTTTTTGTGGGTACTGTATATATTAATTATAAATAGTGAGTGTAGGTATGCATGTACACATGAGTTTATTGATTTGATAATTAATAGTCTTACATAATTATTTTCTAGTTAACTTATTTTTATAGCATGTTTTGTAATTCATTTGTGCTGTGTTTTTACTCGTACTTACATGGTGGTTTTATGCTCGGGTTTTGTTTTTTTATAAGTGGTATATTTTTCCGTGGTAGTTTTTTTACATTTCGTGGCATTTTTTTTTTACATTCGAGTAATTTGTAATTTCGTGTTAAGTGATTTATTTTTGGTGTATTTTTTATATTTGATATTAATGTGGGAGACGCAAAATACATAAAGAGTAGGTCACTCATAAAACATGTCATATAAATGATATTTCTGAGTTAACACGACGCCTTCATTACTAAATTAGATGAGGTCAACCACTTGCGTTATAAAATTGTGAAAACTACGAAAAAAACAAAATGTTAATTGACCTACTCGGCTTTCTAAGTGCGTAGTGCGTCTGATTACAATTCCCGGACGGGTGGAACCACATGTCTATAGGGAGTTTGTTCGGTTCTACATAGCTTTGTGGAGTCTAGTCATTAAATAATTCCTAAGGCAATTCTCCATTCTACCTTTGTAAAAAGTAGGACAGTTGTCAGTCAATGACGAGGGTATGTTCTTTATACTTGGAGCTTAGATTTACAGATCGAAGCCTATTCATGAAGGTTCTTAAGGCGACGATTGTTGTACATTTAAACGCCATGCACACTCCCTTTGGCTAGTACCTGTTAGCAATGAACCAATAATTTGGTTATTTTAAATTATTTGTTTATTTCTCAACACTGGGGTAGAAGCTGAGTTTCAGAGATAGAAACCTATCCATGGAGGAACTGTGCGTATAATGACTGACCACCGTAATATGAATGAACAAATATTGAAATACGACGTATAGCAACATACATGTACATTACTTAACTATTTTATCGTTAATTTTCAAGTGCAATGACTAAACGGGCCTTAATGTCTCCGATTTGTTTTGCCTTAATAGTTTGTAAAATGTGATGATTTGTACGTATACGTTACATTTATAAACACTTTCTAGGGCTTTTAACTCTGTTGTAAATAACTAATACATTTATTTTCTTATACATCGCACCTTGGAGGAAGGTAATAAGTTACGCAATCCGTCTCCTGCATTACGAAATTTATAATAAATTTGAAATATTATATCTTTGCTTATAAGAAGATAACCTTGAAGTTTGCCTTTAGTATTGCTGAGTCTCAAAACTAATAATTTACTGTTGTATAACGCATATCGCGGACTTAGACCAAAACAGTTGTAACTCAAAGATAAAATAAGACTGAGTTACGACCGTTTTGCGCTAAGCCCGAGATATGTATTAAAATGGAGATTCGGATAATTTGTACTGCACATTCAATATGTAAACAACGTTAATATATAATTCAATTTTATTCAACTACCAACGGGATATACACAAACCCCGCTGACTTAAATGCTCGATACTTGTTTAATATCCCAGCACACAAATACCAATATCTATTTTATCGATGATGCGCACTAAAGCACAGTAGTTACTATTTTTAAATCAGTGGGTTAATGTATGATGTTTGCTAAAACTTATAATGATATAAAGCTTGAATCCATGTGCAATAATTTTAAATAATAAATATTATATGATTATGAAATCATATGTAATAACCATATGAATATTTTGTACTAACCTGGTTGCTTTTCTGGACTATTGTCAAAGACAAAATTCCCACGATTAACAACACTTCAACTTTTCCCATGACAATCCCTGCAATGTAGGTGTTAAATAAAATGTTATTCAATATTCGGAAATATTATAAGCACCAACACTCAACTATGCTAGAAAATGGATAGTTGAGACAAAATGATATACCTCTATATAACTAGTAGAAAGAGATTGTGAATTCTGTGGATGTGGCAATAAATCAAAATAAAATGACTTGAAACAAGAAATTGGAACTTTTTTGTATCAATCCCAAAGACTTTAATGCTCAAACCCGTGTATAAATCAACAAAACATATTTTAATGGTACTAGTGTTAGGCTGGTTTGGGTTATGACACTTTATGGCATTTTTTCCTCGAGACTTTTATTCTTAAACCCATGTTTAAATCAACAAAACGTATATTTTAAAACATGTTTAGGTTGCAAATCATGACAATTTTGGTAAATTATATTTTATTATCCTGCAAAACATATTCGTTACAAGAAATTTGATATTATTATTAAGATTTCCTGTGTTCAGGCTAAGATAAAGGGAGTCATAGTATATAGACTGTAACAATACACATAAAAACAACGGAATCGTCATACCAATCCAGACAGCCCGTGTTAAGATCTCTCGTCAAATGTTCATGCAAATCTCCCTCTCCGCGACCCCCAACCCAGTTATTTTAAGGAAAACGTCAAATCATATATAATAAAACAGGTTATATCATATTTATAGATTGAAATAACTATAAATATAATTATTTCTGTAAGTTTGTCGTCTGGTTTGCACAATAGTCAGTTTATTAAGAAGTGTCTTCGTCTAACAACATTAATTCAATTCCAATGACAGACTCCCCTATCTAGCATGCTTTGGGCTGTTTCATGTGTACACTGGCTTACCCTTCCACAAACAGCTGAAATTCTCCCTACGCTGAGGGATCATAAATGTCGGTCTTATAATTTTATGAAACAATAATACATGTCAACACATTGAATCAAACCTGTATTTATAGTATTGTGTTTCTTATATGGACAGCCAACGAAGCTGGAAGTTAAATATACTAATCAATCAGAGAAATCAAATCGATCTTCATATGAGAAGAAGATTGAAAATATTAACCCATCATAGAAAAATTCTCTATTGATAAAAACATGTAAGCAAACATCAGAAACAGCAGCAGAAGAACCTTCTACTCAGCCAAAATGCAAAAAACGATGTTTTAGATTTTGAAATGTTTAATTCAATTAATATGCGTACATGTACATTTTACGATACATACAATACAATACAAAGGTTTAATCAGCATTATGCCTATTCATTAGGATTCTGGCCATGAAGGGCGTCCAGAATTTTACCACATTGATGCTTTCACTCATAAACAACGTTTAAACAAATGTGGTACATAGCTAACATAAGACATCGACCTCATTTACAAGAAACATTTGATAGTTACATGTGTCCGTACTAAAAAGTGCATGTTTTGAATGTTAACAATTTTCAGACAAAATTAAATCATTTCATTGCTTAACAAACCTTCTCTGCATCCGTATTTTATCTTTTTTTGTTCCGAAAAAGAAACAATAGCAGCTTTGTACGACGTGGGTATTAAACGAGAAACAATGACAAAACATAAATTGTATGTACACAAATTGGGCATTCTTAGACACGACAATGACATAAACTCTCATATTTTTTTACCATTAGTTAAAACTTCACAACTTGTCTGAGGTCAAAACACCCTCTTCATTACACACGCAAAACAAAAACAACCCTAGTACAATATTAGTTTTGTTGGTTTTAAGAAGTATAGCTGAACGCGCATGCACTCTCATGTATCATTTAGTCACAACCGTCAAACACCGAAACTTGTTGAAGAAAACGAAGCACTTCAGAGCGTTCTGGAGATTTCTCTAGAAAAATAAGACAATTGTTTACTTGTCAAATAAAACACATTATTGTAATGCTATGTTTGGGGATGGCCATTTAGCTAGTCTTAATAATGGTATGATATTGTCGCCTTGTCTAACCGGACGATAAATCACAAACTGAAATTAGAAATCCCTTTTCATCTGAGCGTTTAAAATAGATGTTTTCATAACTATGCTGTAAGCTCTTTAAATTATGAATTATTTATACAGCAGCGTATTATTTATAAACATTCTTAGCTTTGATTTATATGTGTACTTAATACGTAAATTTTGTTGTTTTGAAATAACCATATATATCAATTTTAACTTAACTAGTCTTGCTTAAAATGAAACTAGTAAGAAGACTTCAAAGAAATAATAAACACGATGACAATACCACGTGACTATGACATCACAAATGCTACGACCGAAGAAGAAAACAGTGAAAAATCAGCCTAGACTTAAGTCTTTTAACTTTTGTCAGATTTCAGTGATACCTGCGAGGCTAAGCAGAAAATGTATACTGTACAATTTGCTGCGCATTACATCTCCAACGCCAGTTTGATATTTTTCTGTATATATATAGTGCTGAACTATTCATCGGTTTCTCAGACTAACCCAGTACTCATAAACAATAAATAAAATGCAATGTCATCTTAGCGGGGTGAGGGGGGTCAGAACCAGACTTTTTGTTTGGCTATTTATTGGTTAGTTATACCATTTTCTCGTACTTTGGCATTAATATGGTCGCTTTTGTTGAATTCATAAATGCATTGTCTGTCTTCTTAAATGGTACAACGCTAACTGGCTTTCATTTACTAATTTTAAAATTAATTTCAATTAATGGGACTCACTTCTTAATGTTCACTGAAGAATCAAAGTTTGTTAAGATGTGTCCCTGAGATGTATAACATCATGTTAATCACAATGTCAGAATAAATCTCTACTCAGCAATTAAAACTACTTCTGAAAGTAGTACATTTACGTATTATCATGTTCATCCATTGCATTACAACAATATTTAATAACTATTCTTGGTGCCAAAAGTAAGGCAATGCTCATTTAAGAAATAACATACAGTTGTCTATATTTTGTTATTAAATAAGCAATAGGCACAAGTTTTGGTGAGTTAAAAAAAATAATATCGAGTGCTTTAGCACGAGTTATTTAATTAGTACATTAAACAGGTGTCTAAGTTTTATTCTACGACAAACTATAGAAAAATACTTGTTTTTTTGTTTCGATTCTAACATTGAAAAATAAATATGAGTTGCTTATTAAGCTCTATAAACAACCGTGTATGCGTTCAACATTAAAATAAAGATGACCACACGTTAAATATAGAATAAAAACGCACGTGCCTATGATATAATTACATTTATAGTAACTATTTAAAAATAAATATATTTATTATTACATGTACTAACTTCCGCAGGTTGTTTTTCATTATTTATATTTGAGTGCAGTAAGTTAAATCTGTCTTGTTAAGTATGCATGATATATATCACTTTTAACAATTTGCAATTAACAATTACTATTTGCAGTACGTAAGTCATAAATAAAACCATTAAATATATTGTACAAGAGACTTTAACATTAGAAAATGTAGGTTATCACAGTACAGCTGACGCTTTTAAAACGTTCGCATTTGAATTGCAGTTACAATGCTCCGTAGCCGCCCGGCTAGCTCAGTTGGTAGCACGCAAGTCTACTGATCGAGGGGCCGTGGGTTCGATTCCCGGGGGCATACTTTCGTGGAGCTTGGTCGTGAAATAATTTCTACGGCCATTCTCCCTCCTACCTATGATTCTTAATTATGTAGGGCAGTTGTCAGTCACTGACGAAAGTATGTGCTTAGTAGTTAGTTAACAGCTTAATCCAGAGATTTAGCTTTTCCAGGAAGAGTGAGTAGGCTGACTGACCGCCGTTATATGACCTATACACTGTGTTGCTACGGCGTTAAATCCAACAAAAACTAACACAAAAAAATGCTTCGTGGCCAATGTCTTCCCGCGCTATTATATCAACAAAATCAATAACATGCTCCACTCATTTATTGCAAAACAGGAATTATTTGATGCAATTGTGATATGTATATTTTCAATAATGATTGAAATGACAATTTTATCCCTCCAAAATGAAGGGGAAAAACAATACAAGATACAAGTAGAATACAAGTACAATGTTCGCGCACATGTTGTTTTTGTATTTTCACTATTAATGCATTTGGCTTATTCCATATTAATTTATCGTTTTGTGTAACACAAATGAACTGGCATATCAATGTTATATTCGGAAAACCACTCGGATGATTCCGTAATCGGCGAATTGTTCCGAATGAGTAAGGTTATTGTGATACTTGCTTGATTGCAAGGTATGGTGAGGATGAGAGGAGTCAAATCAAATTACAAATGTATCTCAACGTTTGGATACTAGATTTTTTGTAATTATTTATTACTATAAAAATAACATAAACATAACTATTAACATATGAGCAGTGGTTATCAATGTAAAACATATAGAGACACATTCATAACTCATTCATACAGAATATAACATATACAAAGTATTGTACACGCATGTAAGTATCATAAATCATTCTAAATGCACTTTAAGATCTTTAAAGTTTTGACTTCATAGAGTGTAACTTAAAATATATCCATAAGTACTAGTTTGGTCATGTTTCCATTATATTTGGCTCAATACATATAAGAATATAAACATTATGAATCAATCTTCATACACATTAAGATGCAAGGAGATTAAGCTTATATAAAATAGAATTTCACCACTAGTATATATGTTTTAAACATTATAATTCAGTCCTCACAAGCATCAATGCGTTAGAAGTTTTGTTCCACTTTACAGAATATATCCTTTAATATATATGTACTAAGACAGCAAATATTAGTTCCAAAGCCAGATATAAAAATATTATACTAGATTTTTATATTATGTATAGAAATTTATATCATGGAAATGCGTTTAAAATGTGAAAAGAAATTACTAAGTATAAACGAACTTTACCAATTCAGTTTATTATCTTATGATAGAATATTATAAATAAAAAAAAACTGACAAGAATTTGAATTTGAGTTTAAGCTGTTTTGGAGCACTTTTAATACGTGGTAGCCCGTTTAACTTCTCCGATTCACTGGGCTATTGTCTTTTCTTTTATCAGATATACGAAGGAAGATATTCATTGTATTGCTAAAAATTCATTGAAGGCTTCAGAAAAGTTTGTATTAAAGTTGAAATCATAGACACCAATCAAAGTTCCAAGTCAAAAGCTCTTTATTTACACATATCCGTGCCGGCCGCCTACGGTTGAAATCAGCGAACAAGCAACTTTAGCCGGCCACGTTATTCACTTTGGACATTCATACGTGCAGATGTATATACTTTTATGGTTAAGGCAAAAAATGGTTAGGCTATTTTTTCATAGCAATGTTTTACCAGCTTAAATGCCATCAGGTATTTCTTTATTATTCATTTTACGACCATTTTGGTGGCAATATAAAGAAACGACATTTCGACGCATATCACGATGTTGTCAAAAAAATCTGCGTCGTATGGCAAAAAACCATTTAGGTACAAAAAGCAAGAAGCAATTGTAACAGGGCGTCCATTGTTTGTGTCAACGTTCAACAAATTTCATGTTTCTAACAGTGTTAACAAGTAAAAAAGATCAAATAAAATACAATTTTAACACCGTTCTATCCTTATATCTTGTAAATTCGCCACCAACGTCCTAATGATGGGCTCTTCTTGAAATAAAAACTTCATAACGTGACTTGTAGACATTGTCTAAAGCGACACATGTATTCCTCTTAATAAATGATATTATTACTCATTATTGTCACTGCTTATTAAAAATTATTGTAAAAATTTTTTTACTTGAAAGTCCCCAAGAGAGAAGAAAGATTCAACACTGCTTCAATACTAAACGAGAGTTTGTAGTGCTCGGTCATGAAATAATTTCTAGGACCATTATCCCTCCTACCATTAATTCTAAATCATGTAAGGCATTTGTCAGTCACTGACAGAAGTACGCATCTAGAAATTGGTGTAGCTAAAACAGAGATTCAGTCACTGACCACTGTCACATGACCAATGCAATGTGCTGCTACGGCTTACCCTACTCCCTCTCCCCCCAAAAATAGACGTTGCACCCTTATGTCTGTATGCCAACATGACATTGTATTATTTAGTAACATAGCCAAAACGGGACAAATTTCAGATTTGTTTCGCTTTAAAATTGAACATTTTTAAAAAAATTACTCAAATTCTTCGAGGCGATGTCAGTTCACGAACACAAAATTAATATTTCTGAAAGTTCGTTTGACTTCTCATTGGGGTATATTAAGGTGTTGAGTAATGAGCACGACTTAACCGTTCTACGAAACGTTGGAAGTGCTGAAATTAGGACACTTTAAATGCTTATAATTTAAGTCAATACTAAAAAGAATTAAATATGAATATATGCCATGCTAGGAAAACACACATGAGAATAATATCAAATAAATTACTTCTTGATGATTGTTTGGTCTTGAATGCTATAGAGAGCTCATTTTAAGACCACTGTTTGAGGCTTATCCCCAAAGATTTTAGCGATAAAGTACCATCTTAATGCATGAAGGTTAAAGGCGATTTTAAGCGGTTTTTAGCAAGAAATAACAAAACAACTTTCTTCAGTGATTGAAACGTAGTTACAATTACTAGAATAAAGTGTGTTGTCATAATTTTACGTTCATTATTCTACCCATGTTAACTTAACGGCGGTTCGCCAGGTTGTCAGGCAAATTCATCATTTTACTAGAATTCAAATGTTCAAATCAATCAGTCTTCCAAATTCTGAATTGTATTTTATGAATCATCATTACCATCCGAATGAAACTGGAATTATCATGACATAGGAATGGCGCGTCTAGAAACACAAATAAACTATTTATGTAATTTTACATAAGCCAATGTTTTTTTTTCACAGAAAACGAACTTTATCTAGGGTGAGTCCACCAAACCAACTTCCAGACTCTGAGGCCATGGATATATTCCCAATACTAATGAACCTAGAAAAGCAACTAACGTTTAATTGCATGACATTCTTATAATCAACATTTCAGTCAAATATGAATAAACTTTCGTACACAAATATGTCATATTTAACAGACGCGATACTTAAAGTTGTTAATGACTATAAGTTAACTTGCTCTCTTCAGGTGCTTGTATTTAATCAAGTTGCTATCAAAATTGTAGTCAGCTGTAACTAGCATAGATTAATTAAATTAATTAGATTATCTAAGTACATTATGAGTTTGTCTGGGATGATACAAAATAATAGTTTATTGTGCAATGTAAAGCTACAATGGACCTTCCTGGGTAGTATATTATCAAAAACATTACTTTACGACAATTAGACAGTACACTACAGAAGGATTTACGACTACAATCGATCGTAAGATGCTTGATAATACGGTTTCTTGCTGGTCCTGAATTCACAAATAAAATTTGAGAACACACCCATACTCAAAAATATTACCTAACTATTAAAGGAAAAAGTGACAATAAGAGTTTTATATACACATTACCGACGACAAAAAACGAAGAAATATGAAGTCGCTTTAGCAAATTCCAAAATTATTAAGTTGTTTGTCAAATTTTTATCCAAGGTTCAAGCTATGTTAATGAACAAGCTATAATTATAATTATATAATAACATTACTTACGGTATGCATGGCCAGTTTTTTCCCTTAAAATTGTATTTATCAAATAACTTATGAATGGACCAGTCGAGCATTCTTATAATCACCAATTCATGCAAAGACCACAACAAACCAGCATCAATTAACAAAAACATTAATACATGCAATTTTGATACAAGTTTTAATCAATAAAAATAATCAGGACTAATTTCCTTGCTATTTGTACTGAAAAACTTTGTTTGTTCGTAATAACACATCTCTGTTTCAAATTGATTCTTAAGTCCTAAGTTACCATCAAATTTTCTATGTGTCTTCGTATTATATTTTGTGTTGTCAGTTTAGTTTTTTTTTAAACTTATTTTATTGTCCGTAATACATATTTGCAATTACAGAAATAACAAATATAATAATAACAAATAACTATATGTATATACGGCAATCGGGTTGAGCCACTAGTTCTGTAACTTAGTTACGGCTCTCCCCTTCAGGTATATACAATAAACATCTGCAAAAAAATTAAAAAGTCGGGCAATAGGAGCAGTAACATGTGAGAGGAAAGATTAAATAAAATAATAGATATATCAAAAACAGTGTTGTTTTATTTATGTCGCAGCCTATAATTGAATTGTATTTAAGAAATTATGTGCCTTTGATCAAAAACGAATAAGAATATAGCATGGGCACGAACTATGTTGCGCGACAATTAAAATAACAATCCTTACGAAATAAGATGTTATGACCGCTTTTTTCACAACCTTGCATATTTAAGAATAGAATGTCATTTAATGTCTGATGCTTTACATAGCATTTCATTATAATTATATTCAGTCCTATTTCGGTTCCCAGACTCTACTCACGTTCTGTAGGAATGCCTTGTTATCTGGATCAAGCTTTTAACATAACTAAGATTATTTGTTGGGAAATAAGAAGAAAGATTTTATTCATCTTGACATATACTTTGTATACAGGAATTGTGAAGTTGCCTTCGAGTAGAGTTAAGATCCGCATTAACAGTAGGGAATACTTCCCGTTCGGGAAACGAGGGGATTCCCCTTCAGTGCTTCCCGATCGGGCAGCAAATGTCAAAATGTTTCCCGATCGGGAAGGATTTTGGCTTTTTTGGCGTACCTTACCAAAAATGGCCGCTGCATAAAAGTATTTAACCTACATTAAGACAAGTTTGCTATTAAGACCATCGATTTTGATGATTCAAATAATGTAAACAGAGTTGAGAAAAAAGTAAAACCAAGAAAACACTTATCTTGCAAGTGAGCACGTAACGTTCACAACGAATTTCAAAATGCTCCAAGCATTTAATGAATTTTAATGATTTGATAATTCCAAATGATTATATAAGTCGCATTATCTTTATGTTTTAGATTAGAAATTATTGTTAAAGTTATGACAATGTGCATTGTATCGTATAAACTCGTCAAACTCGTCTACCTACACCTATGTTTGATCATAATTACAAAGACGGTTTTATTTCAAATTCATGAATGAAAATTTAGAACTATTGCGGTTAGCAATAAATCAAAACTTTTGACTTTGCTCATGTCAACATGTCCGTACAACAACCTTTATCTACGTTCATATGAGCAATGGTAACAAGGACATAGTAATAACAGAATGTAAACAATATCACGTGACATACTGAGTTTATCTCATTAGGAGGGTTAATGCATTAATAGGAAGGTTCAACTGATCAAACCATAGGCAGCCGACACGGTTCCGACTCAAGAACACAATAATAGCTAACGGTCGGCACGGTTTTGAGTAAAAATCACAACAGTATTAAGCGGCCGGCACGATTCCGTGTAAGAACACAATATATAGTGTTTTTTCTCTCGGAACCGTGCCGGCTGTCTATGGATTGAACATATTAATACCAATGAGTGTAATGAGAAATATTCCTGTAGACCAAGGCTATTTTATAAATCTATCCCAAAGGGCTTTAAGATAACTGATTCTAAATTATGACAAGGTTTTTGCACTATTGTGTATGCATAGCGACTAGGGTTTCTATGTACTTAGTAACGGTGCCAGTATCGGCATTCGCTTAAAATACCAATACATACCGGTTCGTATTAATATCGATACTTAAATCAGTGTTTTGAACAGAACAGAACAAAATTATCAAAACTACAATCTGATACCCTCTGGAAACTTTGCTTATAATCGTTTTTCGAAGATACAAGAAGGTCAAACTTGACATTTCTTCTTACGCTTTCGGGGTTCTGATTTTTTTCGTTTGAACCAACCAAGCAATGGACACATTTTGTTTATAATGTTTAATTATGACCAAAGTTGACAACAAAACATTTACACTGGAACCCCTCTATTAAGACCACTGACTGTTCTTTTCAAAAGTGGTCTTATTAGCGGGATGGTCTTATTAGCGGATAAATTGGTTTAGCATTTTATTTGATTCCGTGCTATTTAGAGTTAAACGTTTAACAACATTTTCTCAGTGCTATCGGTATATGTATCATTGAAATTCAGCTATTTTTAAGAAAAACAATGACTGAAAAGTTTGATGTTTCATTTTTAAGAACAAGCACTTAGTTGAAGAGATCCTGTATCCGAGTAAATAATAATAATAATGTGATGCACATTGCCGTTTATGCGCAAAATGTTAATTTGTATAAATGATTTCATGCAAGCGCTTTGACTTGCAAGGTACTTGAGAAAAAAGAAAGTGATGAATAACAAATCTAGCACGGGTGGGTTATATTTGCCTTACAAAAAAAGGCAATCACGAAAAAAAAAGTAAAAGGAAACTTACAAAAAGTATGCAACATACGAAATAGAACGGACAGATGACATATGTACCAGACAAGTACAATGTATAACACAATTTAATAACACCATTCTGGTACTGCAAGTATTGTTTTTTGTAAACTAAACAGTCTAATCCTAATTGTTTCATTCGTTAACATTTTTATTTACATCTATTTATTGTATTTTACCATATAAATCGTTGCTAGTATTACTTAAACAACGTGGTTCATTTTTATTCTCCAATTGAGCAATGATATATAGCTGGCAGTGCGAACCAGTAAAACACATAAACAAATAATTTATCTTCAATGAAATGAAGAGGAAGTGAAATGAAAGAGTGCTAATAAATGGATAATGCACATCTACAATAATTATAAACGTATAAATGTTGTCTATTTTATACTTTCGTTGGAGATCTGCTGAATAGACAAATTGTTTGGATTTTTTTTGTAACATTTATAAATGTAAGATGAAAAGAATGCATAATAATTGATGACAAAACAGTGTGTACATATAAATATAAAAATCATTCTTAAATGACAATAGGGCATCAATATGTTTTATAGCACTATGCCACTCAGAAACAGGGCTTCGTATGATGCCACAGAATATTATTCGGGAGATAAGTTCGACTTCATGTATCAATTTTTCAGGAGAGCGTATACTTTCTAAACTTTGATCGAGCTCTATTCTCCGGGTTTGAGGTTGCACAGGCTACTAGGCAGTAATTAATGCAATCAAAGTACTGGAAGTCTCAAATTTTCATTTAAGATAACAATAATTGTATTAAAAGCATTTGACATTTAAACTGTGCCTTCGAAATAATAATTACAACCCTTACTTCCTCCAAAATTATTTTTATTGCACAACGTGGAGAATTAATACTGTTTTAAGGTCAGATGTGACATTTGTCGCATGAACTGTATATAATTATGTCTATAAAATACTTTGTATATACAAGGTCGCTATGTGGCGAATTCCGGTTTAAATTATTATCATTAAAATTATATAAGAGCCTAAAATTAAATGTGTTTACATCCGTGATCTCAAAATAATATTATTTTATTTGCGATAATGTTCAAAATACCATGTTGTATGCTATCATTGCAAATTCATATTTTTTTCAAATTAATTATTATTTTCATAAGTTTATCCGAATAAGTTTTATACAAATTGCTTGATTTTCTTTGCAAAGCGTCAGATATATATGAATTTCATTCTTAATATGCGAAAATGAAATGCACGTTTTTATTTAAAAATATGTTTTTACTTAAATTAATTTTGCATGAATCCATAAAATTAATTATTATTTTTAGTTGAATAAATTATGAAAATTAACCGGAAGTTATAATATATAAGATGTTTTACATACCGTATTGAATTGTATTCCAAAATATATAATATATATAAGTAAAAAAATCCAACAATTTATATATATTTTTTCGGCAATAAAAATTATAAAAGCGTCGATGTCCTGACGAAATGCTAATTAGTATGAACTGGTCATTAATTGAACATATATTGATTTAACTAACCTTTCTCATTCAGGGAGCGTTGACCCTCGCACTGTCATACTGAAAGCGTAATTCTCACTATATGGAAAGAGGCACTTCGCTAGATACATCGTCGAGTGTCATACGCTTGATGAGCGCAATGTTTATTTTCGTCGTCTTCGCTTTTCAAATAGTTTTCTTATTAAGTATGGCATTTATTTGACGGACATCCTAATTTTCATGTTTAATGTGCTAGAAAGATTAAATCGCCGTATGTCAATGGTTTTTTGGTAAAGTTTAAACCCAATATAATGTGACACTTAACTTCATATTTTAAGGAAGTGTGACAATTGTTAAAAGTATATTTACTGACATGCTTGTGCCATCAAAATTGTAACAAGGTGAAGCTATGACACTCAATTATAAGTATGTATGTAGATATTTCAGTTGGAGATTTTTGTACATTAGATTTACAAATTTTCGTACACTAAAAATACCAATTTAGAAGGCTTAATTTCCGTACACTATAAGAATCAATTCTCGTGCACCAAAAAGTACCAATTTTCGTAACTTATAGTACCAATATTCGTACACTAATAGTTTTAATTTTCGTACACTAAAAAGCCAATTTTCGTACACAAGAAGTACCAATTTTGGTGCGCTAGAAGTGTCAATGTTTGTACACCAAATCAGTATCAACATTTGTACATTAAAAGTCCAAATTTTCGTACACTATAAGTCACATTTTCGTACATTATAAGTACAAATTATTTTCGTACACTATATGTCACATTTTCGTACATCAAAAGTACAAATTTTCGTACACTAGAAGTACCAATACTTGTACACCAAAACTACCAATCGTGGTTTACCAAACGCACCAATTCTCGTACATTACATGGTATCAAGCTTAATGACCTAACACATCTGTGTACTAAAAACATCGATCAAGTATATGGTAAGTAAAATGCTTGTACTACATTTAACATGTTCGATTCTGTGTGCAGACCCAAATACTTACATTAAAATGTATTTCCTGTCCGAAGAAACACCGATGTCCCTTTAAAAAATACAAGTTTGTGATCTGCGTAGCATTGGCTATTAAATCAAAGCGCCGATAGCGCTGTCCGGACATGGATTTAACAGGCCAAAATTTGATGGCGTCGAAAGAGGACTTGCAGGGTCTAAAATTTACAAACAAGCTGTATAACGAAGGATCATGACGCTGATACCGCCCGCAGAAAAATGCGAACCAACCGATCATGATTTCCTACACCTCTGGTATATGATCTATTTTTAGACAGTGGAAAATTGCAGGCGTGCCTATTCTAGCACATAATGGATCCAGTTGAATACATGTATGAAATAAACAGAAACGGTTCAAAGGTTACATAACTTGTTTTTTATATTTTAGCAGATGAATGGAGGTTCTAAATCGAAAATGTTAAAACGGAATTAACAATGATATTTTCGTGTGTTGTGTGTTGACAACAAGACTGCTTGATGCTGTCATATATTGTAAACAAGGGGACTATTTATTCACGCGTTGTGTTAACCTAACTACATACCGTTGTACTGAATCTGACTGCGCATGTCCGTCGAATGTCTACGTCCGCGACATTTTGTGATGCGTTTCAAAATATGTCGCTTACTGAGACCTGAATTGCTTACACAATCCATGTAAAAAATGACTTGAAGTTTTACGTTTAATATATATGCTGCTTACAAAAACAATAACAATGTCAAAAATATAAAAGATAAGCCTTATTAAACCAGAAATTTATAGTCAAACCAAATAAGAGACCGGTCATACCTAATTCTTTTAGACAACGTTTTATACATGTATATAACATGGTTAATTAGATATATCATATTGTGAATGCATAAAAAAGTATAAATGTAATTATACACTCAACAACTTTTCTTACCCCATATTTTTAAATGTAGAAAACTGTCAAATAACTATAAGCTACACGCAAATTGTAAGTAAAATTGATTGTGAAACACGCAGTTTGCTAGGACCATGAAGCATGCGCATTTCAAGGTTTTTTGCCAGGCAATTGCTACCAACAAGAAGAATACATACAAAACTACCCATTTCTAGTCTGTAAGTATAGATACGTTCAGGAAAAATACATCAATTTAAAACCCAAAGGTATAGTTATGGCAAGGATGTCAGTAGAAGATAGAGAGCGTGCTGTTGGTACAAAGTGGACACAAGGTATTACAATTTAAAGTTGCAGACATCACGCCATGACATGAAATCTTAATTACAAATGCATGAAGTACAATAGTTGTTCACTAATTAAGAAAATCAGGCAGTAAACATAAAGAAATGTTTTTAAATACACGAGTGCGTCATGGAAATATTACCCGAAAAATAATTAGGGACTTTAGTCAGTTATCTTTCCCTGATAAATTCTGAAGCAATCCAATTGGTTAGTATGTCCTTACAGTTGGAATCCTAGGATTTTATCAGTGAAGTCCTATGTAAGGATTACTAAATATTTCATCTAATATCTTTCTTGTTGCTGTAAATATTAACAGAAATGGTGAAATTTAGATAGTTATTTTACCCTAAATTACTTAGCTTGAAATTCAAACAAACTAAACGATTTACAAAAAAAAGTTATTTTAGATTAATTTTGACATATTGACATTGAAAAGTAAGGGTAACATCCAAATAATCCAACTAATTGGACCTACCTATTTGAAGAGTATACAAGGGGAAATAACTGACTAAGGTTCCTTATTGTGGTGTTAGAAAAGTTGTTATGTATATTTTATTTATTGTCCAAAGACACAGAAGCATAATTAATATATTTTAGGTTAAAGTGATTTATGTGTAACGAGAAAAATACAAACATCCTGGCTTATTTCTGTATACTATGCAGTTATTATTATTAAAAAGGTTAAACTACAGAAAAGCATAACTTTCTTTTTAACTTTAACCTTGTATTTTAAACATCTCCTGTCTCGTGATTAATGGCGGCGTCTTAATCCTTACTTGTCTTAAACCGTCAGACAGCCAAAACGAGCTTTTTGGTTTTTATAAATTGTTTTTGCTTGAAAAATATTTGAGCTTGAAAACAAGTGTTGCCGTCATCACGTTGTCACATTCTAAAACATATACCGACAAAATGCATTTTATCCATGGTTGAAATGTGAAAGTGAGGTCACGTGATTTGATCATGTGACTGGGGCAGATGAAATGGCGGGAAATGTCCGATGAATTCAGGATTTTCTGTAACTTGGAATAATTAACTGTACAGCCGCTCGCGGTACTGATCAAAGGGTCGAAGGTTCGATTCCCTTCCAAAACAATTAACTGCAACGGGCTCGTCTTTTTTGTACAAGGCGAGGGTAGCTTCTCCGTTCTATTATTGCTTTTAATTCAAAAGCGAGGGTATGTTCCCCAAACTACAATATGTATATATGTTCAGAAGTTACGCCGCTCCCAAGAAAGTTGTTATGACGATAGCACTGTGTACCTAACTTTGCTGTGAATGTGGCAAAGACTATTTTGCGTCCATCTTTTTATTTACATCATTTGACAAATCATACTGTGTGTGTCATGTTTGTATCAACAATGCAAATTGTTATTTGATGTGTATGTAGCGCTGGTAAACATCGCAGTTGACGCTAAATGTCGTAACACTAAATCATCACTAAATATCGTAATTAACCTGACGCAAAACGTCGCAATTCTAACGCTAAATGTCACAATTCTAACGCTTAATGTCACATTTCTAACGCTAAATGTCACAATTCTAACGCTAAACGTCGCAATTCTAACGCTAAACGTCGCAATTCTAACGCTAAATGTCGCACAAGAATCGACTGACACTTAATGTTGCAACATTGTCGCTAAACTTCGTACTTGGTAGGTTGAAAGCTTCAGTATCGCACCTAAAGAACATGCAAGTATTACGGAGGATAAATTGGACTTTACTTCAACCACTCTTAGACCGATAGTAAACACCCACATTTTCAAAGCAACCACCATCAGGTCAACAGCAGCCACTCTAACACAAGCTTATGAAGGCTTTTTCGGACAAAGATATGTAATAGTAATAGTTCATGTTTTAAGACTTTCTGCGATTTCGCCGAAAGGCTTAAGTAATACCACAAATCTAAAACTATCGACGAAAATGCCTGACCAGGTTAACCTTCGGAGTGATACATGCAGTCAATTTCTAGGCGATAAAAGTAGTTCCGTCATGATACTGCGGTCATTCATTGTATTTCTTGATGTTAAAGTTGTTTTGTACAGTATTGTACAATATTTATCATATCTAATTACACTAATGAACTAATAGAATTTGTATGCTAAGTGTACAGGGGAAAACTGTACTTCAAGGTTAGTAAGGCAAGAGGAGGAAAATAAAATCTTATAAATATTAGTATAATACAGGGTAGAAAAACACTTCGCCCGCATTTTGGCCTTGTTCGAATCGTACTTGAATCTCATGTGTAAGGAGTAAACATTACCATTGATTTGTTAGGATTCAATGTGCACGAAAGACTTTCTGTATTTCAATACTTTGATTTTCCTATGTATTGGCCACAACAAGCCGAAAACAGACTGTTTACTTTCTGAATATCACGCGACTATAAACACTGTAACAGATTGTTGCAGAAAGTCGTTGGCGTAAACCAGTGGTTAAATCAGCATGTCAAAAAGGTGCACATATGTTTATGTATGCATACATTATAATTAATTTATTTAACTATAAATGGCAAGTAGCTGACATATCTAAGTTTGTTATGTGTTTTGTATGGTCTTGATGTGTAAGACAGGTGTGTGAAACAAAAAAGGCATTTCTGTCACATTTTAAAGACAATTCTACATTAAACAAAATGTCCAAAATGACAATGAAAGACAAAGTGCATTCAATTGAATGGCATGCTTATATGACCCCCATTAAATTTGTCATCATTTTACACGCTGATGTGTCTTTTACATTACTACCTTAATTATTTTCACCACTTTTAAAGCAAATATGATATATACGAAGGTCTCGAATGCCTCTGATGCTATGGTAAGAAAGAGACGTCTCTTATTATTTGAAGAAACGTTTCTTTTGTATAATAAAATTCTTAAACGGTAGTCACTGTTGAGAATGCGGATTTCGTCGTTTATGGTTTCATTTAAACAGCTTACGGATAGTAGATTCTTGTTCCTAATTTGTTGGAGAATATCGTTAATCAGGTACTGAAGATTCCCGTTACTCAAATGAGGTAGTATTTCGTTTCTTAGATGTGGTATTATCTCGTTTCTCAGATATGGTAGTATCTCGTTCCTCAGATATGGTAGTATCTCGTTACTCATATATGGTAGTACATTTTGTATCTCGTTATTCATATGCGCTTGCAACTGGTTTCTCATGAGGGGGTAGTATCACATTCCCAGATGTTGTAGTATCTCGTTTCTGATGTTCAGATGTGGAATTTATCGTTTTTGAGATGTGGTAGTATCTCGTTTCTCAGATGCGACAGTATCTCATTCCAAGTGAGGTAGTAACTCATTCCCAGATGTGGTAGTATCTCGTTTTTCAGATTGGGCAGTATCTCGTTGCAAAGATGTGGTAGTATCTCGTTGCTAAAATGTGGCAACTCATTCCCACATCTGGTAGTAACTCATTCCCATATGTGGTAGTAACTCATTCCCAGGTGCGGTACTGATGTTGTAGTAACTCATCTTCAGATGTGGTAGTATCTCAGCTCTAGGTGTGGTGGTAACTCATTTTCAGGAGTGGTAGTATCACATTTCCAGATGTGGTAATAATTCATTTACAAATGTGATAGCATATCGTTGTTCGGATGCGGTTGTATCTCATTTACAGATGTGATAGCATATCGTTGTTCGGATGCGGTTGTATCTCATTTACAGATGTGATAGCATATCGTTGCTCGGATGCGGTTGTATCTCATTTACAGATGTGATAGCATATCGTTGCTCGGATGCGGTTGTATCTCATTTACAGATGTGTTGTTTTCTCGTTCCTCATATGTGAATGTATCTCATTTACGGATGTGTTAGTATCTCATATATAGGGTGTGGTTGTATCTTTTTTACAGATGTATTTGCATCTCGTTCCTCAGATGTGATTGTATCTCATTTACAGATGTGTTTGTATATCGATCCTCAGATGTGAATGTGTCTCATTTACAGATGTGGCAATATCTCCTGTCTCAGATGTGGTTCTATCACGTTTTTCGCATGAGGTAAAGTTTATATTCTCAGATGTTTTAAAGAAATATCATTACTCAGATGTTTAACATTCCCGTTTCTCAGCTATGTGTGATATTCATTAGTTAGATTCTTTAAGGCCCCTGCCTCTCTGAAAAAATATATGTAAGAAAAATAATACTAATACAACTGTAGTTTGTTGCGATTTTTATAACTCTATGTTCAAACATGGACATAATTGAAACATCCGGTAATGGTCTCGTCAAAGAACGATTTATTAATATAGATATAATATACATGTATATGTCCGGAGCGGGCAAACCTGGAGCATCATTGCCTTCATTTTTTAATTGGGTTTAACGTCGTATTCATCACATATTTAGGTCATATATACCACGACCAGCTCTTCCTACTATATAGGTTTCCTGGACACTTTTTGTATCACCAGTACTAACTTATCCTACCACGAGTCCAACAACTCATGTATAGGGTATGACCTACCGCGACCGGGTTTCGAACCCGTGATCTCCGGATTCGAAGTCAGACATGCTAATCACTACGCCACGGTCGCGGCTTAATGGCCTTCTTGTATTACATCATTAATATGTTTATGACAATTGTTGTCATTCATAATTCTGGAAGTGATTAATGCTCATGAATATTTATAAGTTTGAGATTCTTGAATGGCATAATTATGCTCATTTGACAAATACATGCACTTAGGTGGAGTTTCTATATTTATCATTTAAACTTAAACGGAAATGCTGAAAAACTTATTTCAGATTTTTATAATTATGAAAGTGTACGAGTATTTTATAATTAACTTTTAAATCAATTATAAGGGACTTTAGTCGGATATCTTTCCCTGATAAAATCTGAAGCAATCCAATTGATAAGTAGGTTCTTACAGTTGGAATCCTCGGATGTTATCATTGAATTCCTATGTAAGGATGAAAAATATGTCATCTATTATCTTTCTTGTTAATGAAGATATTTACATAAGTGATGAAATTTAGATAGTCCTCTTTACCCTGAAAATTATTAGCTTGAATTTCAAACGAATTAAACAATTTACAAAAATGTTATTTAAGATTAATTTTGGCAAATTGACATTGAAAAGTAAGGGTAAAATCCGAGTAATCCAACTAATTGGACTTACCTATTTGAAGAGTATACAAGGGGAATAATTGACTAAGGTCTCTTATTATTGAATTACATCAAATATCGCATAGTTAAATCAAATAACTTACGTGCCCTTAATTCTCAATTAGCCATGTAACTTTGAAACCATTTTTTGTTATTGGTGGCTTTAAAATTATGTATATTGATCATTTTTACATATTATATTATTGTAATTAATATATTGCCATAGTTACATTTTACTGGTTAGTTAGTGAAGGAATAAACTTGTCTATCCCCCATCTGTTTGTTTGTTTGGGTTTTACGGCGCACCAACACAGAAAGGTCATATCGCGCCGAAAGCAATTAATGATACTATTAATTCAAACGAAATTGATGATCTAAAGCTCTATATCTTATTATATACATTTATTTCCTTCAAAAAGTTAAGTATCGCATATTATGGTACAGACTCAAAAAGTTCTTTTTAAAAAGTGAGTTAACTTAAAAATGTTTGTCACGGATGTATTTAAGATCCTTACAGTCAAGGAGAGCGTGTTTTACATTGAAATGCTCGTCACATGGTTTACACTTAGGTGCTTCCTGTTTTTTGAGATGGTATGAATGTGTTAATCTGGTATGACCAATTCTACATCGTATCCTCCATATGTATTGTGTTTGTATATATTTTGTTTAATAAAATTGTCATTAAAACCCCTAGGTGTTCGATAACTGGTTCTTCCACCATAAAAGCAATGTGTGTTGAATGATAAAATCAAGACGTAAAAAGTAACATTAACTGGTACGAGTAGCCGCCCCTACGTTCCACGACAAATTCTTAAGCTGACGCAAATAAAGCTACGAAGTTCGGTTAAACATTTCAACTCAGAGCAGTTACATGGGTGTGACTGTCGTTGTTAACATGTTGGTGACAAGTAAGGACAAACTAGAAACAACATTCTTTTCTATATTTGTCCATCTGTCAGAATAAACAAAACATAAAACATGCCCTATTCATTAACACCAATTAAACTAATTATGACCATGTGAAAGTTTTTGTGTTCACTTAACACGTTGTCATATGCGTTGCAGAGGTACATTTGTACACGTGAAAAATGAAAAATTGCTGAACAAGACAGGTCTGTAATTAGCAATTAGTTATAAATAAAAATGTCCTTTTTGCACCAATGCTAGCAAATTAATATTTATCGGAAGTGACGTCACTATAATTATCGTATTATAAACCAAAACTGATGGATTTATTTTTTATTTAATTATTTTAAATTTGTAAACTCAAAATAAATCATGTTGACATTACAGTTTAGACTTTACGTTTTGCCTTAGCTGCCCACTGTTACATGAGTTACAACTTTTTTTTCAGAACTTAATTTACAAATCAGTAGATAATTGCCTCTTTGACTAAACAGTTTATTGCAAATATGACATGTATCAAGGGCGAATATATAATAGAGCTGTCTAGGAAAGCTCGTAAACCGAAATTGGGGTGGGTACGGGAAGGATGTCCCTCCCGATGGTGGGGGGGGGGTACGGGGACCTTCCCCTGAAAACTTGAAAAATGAAGGTCTAAAATCGAGCATTCTGGTGCATTTCTTGCCGTTTTTTGTTGCATCAATAATAGCACAGATAACCCCTTACTGGTCAATCCCGCATTTTTACGTGTCTGGAGCCCCCTATGCCAATAGATTAAGCAAATTACTGGTTTTTGAACAGACAGTTATTTTACGAGAAAAAAACGGATTCTTTAAAATTAAAGCAAATTTATACAGCAATTGTTTATTTCTTGAGTTTGATTTATAGTTGAACATGACATATTCAAAGAAGACCAAAGGAAATTACTTGTTTTTTATCATGATCGGAATATCAGGGACAACATAGAAGGCAGTAAAATTCGGAAATTGAGGCTTATAACTTTAAAATCTTAGTGAACTGCACCAGAGGTCTACCATTCAGTACGTTTAACTGATATTTTTTTATCATTTTGTTCATTTTCATTTCAATGGATAGTTAAATGTGTCTTTGTAAGACCAGGACTTTGGGTAACTGAATCACCAATAATTTCTTCATTTTTATCCCGAACACCCCCCCCTGTTGGGACAAATGATATTGTCGGTAAAGTTACGATTATAATTATGAGGTTTAGAGCCTGCCCTAGCGGACGATTTTTTGTTGAATTGATTTTGACACATTTTTGCTCGCTGTCTCGGATCCTTTTTTACAAGGACCCTACATATACACATGGTCCTTGTTTTTATACGCAACTTTGTCTTTATATTATCTCGTTAAAAAACATGATAAGTATCAATTTCTGAGATTTAGTTACTGCAATAATCGGAAACGCAATTTCCAGGCTCCTTAAATATACATAATTCCCGTTAGCCTACAATTCTACTTAATTGTAAAAATACCTTCAAATGCTATTTTTTTTCGCTTTCAACGTTTTCGTCAAGCATGTATACATGTATCACTTCCGCATCGTTTACCTAATTCCAGCTTCTTAAATTATTTACATATGTCAGATTAATTAATTTTCCAGTCCGTCAGATGGCAGGCTCGTAATTGCGGATTAATTATTGTGTCTATATTTAGTTACTTAGTAAATCATCTTTATTTAATTATGATGCATTGCATAAATCACGTGATGCAAGGTTTAGATGCTGCATCCAATTAAACTGTCACTCAATTCGAGAATGGTTTGTCAATTGAATAGATTGTTTTATCAAGTACACTAGATCTATATCATTCACTTTATACAAAGGCCCTGAAATATTTTTAAGATTTTTTATAGTTAGAGTTAAAAAGTACACGTGACCAAGAGAAACATTATCAGTCAACAACAGATCATCACTGATATAAAATTGTTTATGGATGATAAATATGTACATAATTAAATCCTTATTAATAGAATATTATGTTCTACTCTATTTTGGTAAAATATGGCGGTAATTGCACGTCCAAACCGCCAAAAACTTAAAAAAGGGGAGTGACTTTTACTGCAATTAATGAGATCATACGTTTGAGTTATTTCCCAATTTATGGATGATAAATATGTACATAATTAAATCCTTATTAATAGAATAGTATGTTCAATTCTATTTTGGTAAAATATGGCGGTAATTGCACGTCCAAACTTAAAGCCGCTAAAAACTTAAAAAGGGGGAGTAACTTTTATTGCCATTAATGAGATCATACGTTTGAGTTATTTCCCAATTTATGGATGATAAATATGTACATAATTAAATCCTTATTAATAGATTATTATGTTCTATTCTATTTTGGTAAAATATGGCGGTAATTGCACGTCCAAACTTAAAGCCGCTAAAAACTTAAAAAGGGGAGTAACTTTTACTGCCATTTATGAGATCATATGGTTGAGTTATTTCCCTTCCCACTTTGTTACATCACGTGATATCCGAGGTGTATTTGCGTGGAAAATCGCCGAGGTAGTTCCGAATGGAACATTAGCCCTGACCTATCCCATCTTCCCATTCATTTCCGGTTAAACTACGCAATCACTTTGTTCACTTTCGGTTTGTAAGTTTAGAAAACCTGTCCTTATCAAGACTTGTAATCATGAAGAAACAAACAACTTTCACTATTTTATTGATAGTTGTCAACGTATGGCTTGTAAATTGTCAGACAAGCACAGATCCTCCGAATGAAACAGGTAAGCTTTCGTACTCGAGTCTCTTCGTACTCTTTTTTGCACATGTTTTATGTTTTACTTACAGTTACTTACATTTGACCTTCTGGTGGAAGGTTTAAAAAACCGTTTAAGACCAGAAACTCCGGTGAATGATAGATTTTCGTCATATTTGAATTTAACTCAATAACAGCTTGATTTTGGAGAAAAATATCCAGTCTCCTTTCAAAGGAATATATTGAATTAGCTTTAACTATAGTAAAAATAGAACAAAATAAGGCAGATGTCCACCCACTCTAGGTAGTTTATTCCAAGTGTCAATGATTCTGTTACAAGAAGAATATTTCTGTATTTCTAGTCTGGATCTACGTTTATACAGTTTATAATCATGCCCCCTAGTATTGTTAGCTTCTGGTGTTAAGAATAAATTTGACACTGCTGTATCATATATGCCTGTAAGAATTTTATAGGTTTCAATTAATTAATTTATTATCTGATGTAGTTGATAAGTTTGCTCCAGTAAAAAAAATACGATTATAAACAAACCTGTCCCTTACATGAATACAGTGAACTTGACAGTTCCAGGTCAGTAACGAAACAAACAATGCGTGTCTCTTCAAAACGAAAGTTGTGGGAATCAAACCTGCATAAATTGATAAACAAATACTTCCACCTTACCATGCTATGATAAATTAATAGTGTTAATTTGCTTGTTATTTTCTACAATTTTCGAAATTGCATGTTGCAAACTCGATAGTTACAGGTCGCACTTGCCAATTCCGGGTCACGTGACAGATGCTTGTCTCTTTAATTTGGAATGGTCTCAACAGGGTTAAAATCAATAAAACAGCTGCCTTTTTGTCAATTAAGAATTTACCTCATATTTTCTTCCAAGTTAAACAAAAATAAAACTCAAATGAAAGATCTAATCATGTCACTTGCAATTACCTATTGCAAATAAAAGCAAGTACCATAAATACAATTAGTTGCGTGTAAAAAGAAAAACTAAAAAATCAAACAATATTTGTATTTGATTTACAAATATCTTACATATGGGATAAAATTATGTATAAAATTAATATTGAATGTTAAAAAATACTTTTTAATTAAAATATTTAATATGTATATAATACGGGTTGAGTTTTGACCCGAAATTGTCACGTGCTTACCAGGTCAAATTGTCTGCATAATTGTCAAATAGTAATTAGATGAAACAAATCTATGAGTTAAATTGTGTTCATCGATAAATTTCCAGCAAAATGATGTGCAATAAGGACTTATTTTATCTAAATTGCAAGGGCGTCGGCAACGGTCCGGCCGATCCGGCCATGGCCGGACCACTTTTTTGGCCGATCATGTTTCACGCAAATTACATTTTTTTCAGTTTTCACCTTTAATTGTTGAATATGTCTATTCTGTTAAACAGGATTAAATTTTTTTGACATGCGCAATCAATTATCGAAAACAACTGCCGATCAATTATGCACACGCTCGAGGGCATGATTATAATTTTGGTGACACTTCTGTCTATAAAGACGATAATTACCTAAGATTATCTACCCGCTGTTTTAATGCACCAAACGTTAATATATTTAACAATGGTGTTTTTTCTAGGCGTAATAAATCGAAATTCGGCTCAAGTGAATATTTTTTGATGATATGTACGAATTAAAAATAATTACAAACAAATCAAATTAAAGAATTAACAGAGCGGTATACATGTTAAGTATGTACATTTTGGAAAACAATAGTTTGGTTGTTATTTTCTTTATGTGTATATTATCAAACAACATTCCGACAGACACTTTGCAGAACATAAAGTATAAATATGTTGGAATGGCCGGAACTGCCCATTCTTAATTCTGAAATTTTACGTTGTCATAATTATGCTTTTGCCTCATCGTGGATATATATACATTGTACCTCCGTTACCAAATCAGCCTAAGAGTTTTAAGTTTCCTCAGCGTACATTTGGTCATAAAAATTCAGTTAAAAGAAGTTTTCAGTCGTCGTGGTTCGCGATTAGGTCGTGGTTGCATTACGATGGAACTAATGATCTCACGTTTTGTCATGTGTGTATGGTTGCTCATAGGGACGGTAAACTGGCGAACAGTAATGTCGACAAAGCGTTCATAATCAATGGCTTTTCTAGCTGGAAAGATGCTAGTGGGTCTTTTTAAAAGCACGAGTCTTCTAAATGCCATCATGAGTCAATAGAGAGTTGTGACTTTGCCAAAGGTGACTAAGGACATAGGTGAGACACTGTCAAACGTGCATGTGCCAGATTTAATCATATAATTAGGTTTGGTGCCACCGTCTGATGAGACTCACTGAGGGGTCGAAATAGTTGTATTTTCCCTAAATTGCTGACATTCAAAACAAAAAATAAACATCTCAAGATGCAATAAAATCCCATCTAGAGGCAGAAGAATTTCAATTTTTAACCCCCCCCCTTTCGAGAGGGGCAAACCCCCTCTCGTACTCCCCCCCTTCACGATCAATGGCCGGACCACTTTTCAAAAGCTGGCGACGGCCCTGAATTGTGGATATAAATCGCTGTTTTTTTTTAACGCATGGGCGAAACGTTAACGTACTTATGCATTGGTTGGAAAATACGCTGTTTAGTGTTTCATGACTATGACTTCCTGTAGAGAAATGTCAACATGGAAAGTTTGTGTAACAGTAGCTAAGTGGGTAGTGCACATGACTTAACTATCATATAATCAAAATATTGCATTATTATGGAATCATCTGTACTATTATAAAAAAGTGACCCGGAATTGTCGATAACCCGGAACTGTCGAGTTCACTGGACTAATTTGAAAAGAGCAATATTCAAAAAGGGAATGATGCAAAATAAGTTTAATAAAAATAAAAATTCAATAAACTGGGAAAATTTTAGAAAACAACGTAATTATGTAACATCTGTCAAAAGAAAATCTATGAACAAGTACTTCCTGGACAGATGTGCCGGAGGATGTAAAAACAAATCATTCTGGCCCACTGTTGAGCCTTTTCTTACAAACGAAGGAAGTATTGTTCACAAAGATCAATATGATGTGAAAATGATTCATTAATTAATGACCAATCGGCAATCAGAGGTATGTGAAATTTTTAACGACTATTTTGTAAACGTTGCTGAAGACATTGGAAATCACCCTATCCCTATTGATGAAAATCACCCTAGTCTAGTAAAAATAGAACAAAATAAGGCAGATGTCCCTGACTTGTATTTTTATCCTGTTGATTTTAATTTTGTTAGCAAGGAAATAAATAAATTGAGTTGTAAAAAGGCCACTGGAGCCAATGGAATTTCATCTAAATTATTAAAATTAGCCAAACCATCTATTGTTGCCCCTTTAACTAATATCATTAACCAAAGTTTTTTATGGTCAGTGTTCCCAGACAATTTGAAGGTGGCACAAGTCGTTCCCATTCACAAGAAAAATAGCACCCTTGAAAGGTAATTATCACCCAGTGAGCATATTACCAACTCTCTCAAAACTGTTTGAGAGAGCAATACACTCACAGCTCTCAGATTTCTTCTCCTGTCATTTTAATACATTTTTATCTGCCTTTCGACCTAATTATGGATGTCAAAGCACCTTACTTAAAAATAATAGAAGATTCGGAAAAATCCTTAGATGAAAATAAATATGTGGCATCTATACTTATGGACCTATCTAAGGCATTTGATTGTCTGCCTCACAAATTGCTGCTTCTAAAATTAAAATATTATGGCATTTCCGAGTGTGCCTTGGCTTTAATTGAGAGCTACTTAACCAACAGAAAACAAAATGTAAAATTAAGCACTTTTGGCAGCAGTTTTAAAGAAATTTGCAAGGGTGTTCCACAGGGATCCATACTCTGACCAATACTTTTTAATATATTTTTAAATGATATTTTCCATTTTATTTCCAATTGTGAATTATATAATTATGCAGACGATAATACCTTGTCAGCTGCTCATCATGATATTGAGACAGTTAAAGCAAATCTAGAGACATACAGTCATTCTCTTATACAGTGGTTCTCTGATAATCATATGCAAGCTAACCCAAGTAAGTTTCAGTCAATTGCCGTTGGTTCGAAAACCCAAAATTTAGACCCTCATTTTAACATTGAAAATAACAGCATTCCTTGTGAAGAAGAGATTAAACTTCTAAGTGTCACTATCGATTTCAAATTAAATTTTCATTCTCATATTTCAAATATATGTAAAAAAGCATCCCGTCAATTAAATGTTCTAAAGCGTATTGGAAATAATTTATGTAAACTGGGCAAGTTAAATATTTATCACTCTTTTATTATGTCAAATTTTAATTACTGCCCATTAACCTGGCATTTCTGTGGTGAAAGTACACTAAAAAATTAGAAAGGTTACAAGAACGTGCTCTTAGATTCATTTATGATGACTATATTTCAGATTATGATACCCTGTTGCAAAAATCTAAAATGCCAACTTTGAAACTAAGATGTTTGAGGCAAATGGCTTTACAAACCCATAAAACACTCTACAAACAAGGCCCTTCTTACTTACATGATATTGTTTTTAAACAGAATCATTATTCTTTTAGGTATCGCCACCCTGTAAAACTACCACAGGTGAGGACCACTGCTTATGGCAGCAACTCATTCCGTTCACATGCATCTAAACTGGAATTCATTACCACAACACTTTAGAAGTGAAGCAAACTTTAGTCAATTTAAAAGTTTAGTTGATGCATGGGATGGAGATAGCTGTTCTTGTTCTTTTTGTTCATATATCCTATTTACGGATGGTACCACGCAATAGCATTTTATTAGATTAATTATTTATTCATTGCTTTAGAAGCTAGCTTATATTATATATGTTTACAGATACTTGTAGCTTTGATACTTCACATGAAATATTATTCTAATGCTTTGCTTAGATACTCAATAATTTACTTATTATTTTGCTTACTTTATAACACTTTAATTTAAATCTGATAGATAGCTGTTCCTTCATTTTCATTGTTATTAATCCTAGTCAAATATTTTATAAATTTTTATACGCCCGTTTTGAAAAAACGGTCGTATTATGTTATGCTGTTGTCCGTCTGTCCGTCTGTCCGTCCGTCCGTCTGTCCGTCCGTGGACAATTGCTTGTCCGGATGATAACTCAAGAAAGGATATATCTAGGTTCCTAAAATTATATGTGTGGATAGCCCTTGGGTGGAGGAAGTTCCCTATTGATTTTGAGACCCCAGGGTTAAAGGTCAAGGTCACTGGGACTTAAAATAGGTAAAACTTGTCCGGACAATAACTGAACCACCAATGTACCTAAGTTCACCAAATTTAATGTAAGAGTAGCCCATGTGTCAAAGATGTTCCCTATTGGTTTTGGGGCTTCTGCATGAAAGGTCAAGGTCACAGTGGCATCATATTGAAAAACATTGTCTGGGTAATTACTCAACAATGACTGTACCTAGGTTCACCAAATTTCATGTGAGAGTAGCCCATGTATCAAGGATGTACCTTATCAGTTTTGGGAAGACACGGTTAAGTTTAAATCTTAAACCGGAAGATATCAAATTACCAAGCTGTGACTTCATATGTTCTATCAATATGTTTATAAAGTCAAAACGGCAAACAATGAAACACTTGTCCAGACAATAACTGAACCACCAATGTACCTAGGTTCTCCATATTTTATGTGAGAGTAGCCCTTGGGTAAAGGTTATGCCCTATTGGTTTTGGGGCTCCTGGGTCAAAGGTCAAGGTCACAGGGGCATCATATTGAAAATCCTTGTTTGGACAATAACTCATCAACTACTGTACCTAGGTTCACAAACTTTTATGTGAAGGTAGCCCTTGTGTCAAGGATATTCCCAATAGGTTTTGGGGCCCCAGACCCAAAGGTCAAGGTCACAGAGGCATCATATGGAATAACCTTGTCCAGACAATAACTGAACAACCAATGTACCTAGGTTCACTAAATTTGGCGTGATAGTAGCCCATGTGTCAAGGTTATGCCCTATTGGTTTTTGGGCACCTTGGTCAAAGGTCAAGGTCACAGGGGCATCATATTGAAAAGCATTGTCCGGGTTATTACTTAACAATGATTGTACCTAAAATCACCAAATTTCATGTGAGAGTAGCCCATGTGTCAAGGATGTACTTTGTAAGTTTTGGGAAAACAGGGTTAAGTTTAAATCTTAAACCAGAAGATATCAAATTACCAAACTGTGACTTCAAATATTCTATCAATATGTTTATAAAGTCAAAACGGCAAACAATGAAACACTTGTCCAGACAATAACTGAACCACCAATGTACCTAGGTTCTCCAAATTTTATGTGAGGGTAGCCCTTGGGTAAAGGTTATGCCCTATTGGTTTTGGGGCTCCTGGGTCAAAGGTCAAGGTCACTGGGGCATCATATTGAAAATCCTTGTTTGGACAATAACTCATCAACTACTATACCTAGGTTCACAAAATTTTATGTGAAGGTAGCCCTTGTGTCAAGGATATTCCCAACAGGTTTTGGGGCCCCAGATTCAAAGGTCAAGGTCACAGAGGCATCATATGGAAAAACCTTGTCCAGACAATAAATGAACAACCAATGTACCTAGGTTACCTAAATTTGGCGTGAAAGTTTCCCATGTGTCAAGGTTATGCCCTATTGGTTTTGGGGCACCTTGGTCAAAGGTCAAGGTCACAGGGGCATCATATTGAAAAACCTTGTCTGGGTAATTACTCAACAATGATTGTACCTAAGTTCACCAAATTTCATGTGAGAGTAGCCCATGTGTCAAGGATGTACTTTGTAAGTTTTGGGAAAACAGGGTTAAGTTTAAATCTTAAACCAGAAGATATCAAATAACCAAGCTGTGACTTCAAATGTTCTATCAATATGTTTATAAAGTCAAAACGGCAAACATTGAAACACTTGTCCAGACAATAACTGAACCACCAATGTACCTAGGTTCTCCAAATTTTATGTGAGAGTAGCCCTTGGGTAAAGGTTATGCCCTATTGGTTTTGGGGCTCTTGGGTCAAAGGTCAAGGTCACAGGGGCATCATATTGAAAATCCTTGTTTGGACAATAACTCATCAACTACTGTACCTAGGTTCACAAAATTTTATGTGAAGGTAGCCCTTGTGTCAAGGATATTCCCAATAGGTTTTGGGGCCCCAGACCCAAAGGTCAAGGTCACAGAGGCATCATATGGAAAAACCTTGTCCAGACAATAACTGAAAAACCAATGTACCTAGGTTCACTAAATTTGGCGTGAAAGTAGCCCATGTGTCAAGGTTATGCCCTATAGGTTTTGGGGCACCTTGGTCAAAGGTCAAGGTCACAGGGGCTTCATATTGAAAAGCATTGTCTGGGTAATTACTCAACAATGACTGTACCTAAGTTCACCAAATTTCATGTGACAGTAGCCCATGTGTCAAGGATGTGCCTTATCAGTTTTGGGGAAACAGGGTCAAGTATAAACCTTCAACCAGAAGATATCAAATTACCAAGCAGTGACTTCATATGTTCTATCAATATTTTTATAAAGTCAAAATGGCAAACAATGAAACTTTTGTCCAGGCAATAACTGAACCACCAATTTACCTAGGTTCATCAAATTCTATGTGAGGGTAGCCCTTGTGTCAAGGATATGCCCTTTTGGTTTTGGGGCTCCTGGGTCAAAGGTCAAGGTCACAGAGGCATCATATTGAAAAACCTTGTTTGGACAATAACTCAACAAGGACTGTACCTAGGTTCATAAAATTTTATGTGAATGTAGTCCTTGTGTCAAGGATGTTCCTAATAGGTTTTGGGGCCCCAGACCCAAAGGTCAAGGTCACAGAGGCATCATATGGAAAAACCTTGTCCAGACAATAACTGAACAACCAATGTACCTAGGTTCACTAAATTTTATGTGAAGGTAGCCCATGTGTCATGGTTATGTCCTATTTGTTTTTTGGGCCCCTGGGTCAAAGGTCAAGGTCACAGGGGCATCATTGTCCGTGTAGTAAATCAACAATGACTGCAATTAAGTTCACCAAATTTCATGTGAGAGTAGCCCATGTGTCAAGGATGTTCCCTATTGATTTGAGGGCCCCTGGGTCAAGTTTAAATCATCATCCAGAAGATATCAAATTACCAATCAGAGACTTCAAATGTTCAATCAATATGTTAACAAAGTCAAAATGGCAAACCATGGAAATAATGCTATATTTAATAAGTAAAATGAATTTCGTTCACCAAATGTTATGTGAGGGTATCCCATGTGTCAAGGATGTTCCCAATTGGTTTTTGGTCAAAACTGGGTCAAAGGTCAAGGTCACAGGGGCATCATATGGAAAACCCTTGTCCGGACAACAACTAAACAGTGATTGTACCTAGGTTAACCAAATTTTATGAGGATCAGCCCATTTGTCAAGATGTAATGTGTTGATAGCTATTTGGTATTTGATGTTCTCTTTTGATTTGGAAACCCAAGGGACAAAAGTCAAGGTCACAGGGACTTAATTCATATTGAAACATTTTCCGGACAGTTACTCAGTAATAATTGTACCTACATTGTAGGTTTTCCAAATTTTATTTAAGGGTAGCCTTAATGTCTAGCATATGCCCCTTTTGTTTTAGGTCCCTGGGTTAAAGGTTAAAGTCAAAAGAAAAATCATGAGGAAAAACCTTGTCCAACAACCAACTTCACCTAAGATTTACCAAATTTTATGTATCAATACTCTTTGGGTCAAGGGCGAGAACTTTTGGTTCTGAGGCCCCAGGGTCAAGGTCACTGGAAGTTTGTATGGAAAACTTTGTGTCGGTGATAAATCAACCATGGCTGTACCTAGGTTCTCAAAATCTTTGCTTTGGATAGCCCTCCTGTTAAGAATGGGACCTATTCTGAGATCCCGGGGTCATTGGTCAAGGTCACAGGGACTTTATATGAGATAGAACACAGCATGGACTGCACACGGGCGTATAATGCCCCGCCCAGCGGAGCTCTTGTTTGGTTAAATTTGATGCACAAATAAAATAACAACATATTTGTCTTCTTTACATTTAAGTAGCTCACTGTGATTAACAAGTTATATTTTATCAAATTTTAAAGAACGATATTTCTATTTATTTTTTTTCTGTAAATTTTTAAATTATTAAACTCACATTAAATAAATTAAAAACTGTGATATATTTAATCAATTATTTATTTATTTTTAATTATGATAAGAACTAACTAGGCTTAAAACTAGAAGCAATATATATGTGTACTTTTTAGCTAGTGAATATCTTAGATGTAAATAGTATCTGTCTTAATTCTTTTTAATTCATGTGTATGTTTTATATATATTTATTTATAATATGTAATATTTCTCTGTGTTAGTAACTTATTATGTTTTATATATTAATGTATTTATAATATGTAATATTTCTCTGCGTTAGTCGGTCAAAAGCTATACATAGCTTATGTTTATTATTGTATGTACAAACCGACAGTAAATAAAATTTGTATTTTGTATTTGTCGCCTCTAATTCTTCTATAAGTTAAAGTTGGTAAGTTTAGCTGCCTAAGCCTTTAATATGTTTTACACAACATAATTTGCCATCGTACAGAACAGAATCTTTGTGACCATTTCATGCACTCATATTTTATGTTTGTGAAAAGAATGATTTTATAATTGTATGAACAACTTGCAAATAAAGAACAACATACATATGTATTATTTTTTAATTGTATTGCCTTTGGCTGCAATCAAAGTGAAATAGATAGAAAATTAAAAGCAGTGGCTAGAATTACAGTACCATAACTCTAGACCAAGGGTCTAGAGTTATGGAAGTTCTGTAACTGTAGACAACACTTGCGAGGACAGGCTAGAGTTACGGAAGTCTTATAACGAGTATGTTTCAACTATGTCAGCAAACTTGTTGATATTCATGATTAATAAAAATAAGCAAATATTTACCGTCACAACTTATCTTACTGTCATTTAAACATGCCATTTTGGGTATTTATAATAAACTAACCGGATGTTTAATATGTGGTGATATGATGCAGTTGTCTTCAAAGTGTTACATGTATATTTATTTTACTTGTGCATTCAGTTATGGAGTTGGAATCAGAAACATTGATAAATATCTAATTTCCTGGTTGGGATATAATTTGGACAGATTAAATAGAATTTGGACAGAATTAAAACAAAAAATTTATAAGGAAATAGACGATTTCAAAATTAATTTTTATTGTAAAAAAATATCTAATGTCAGCGATTTTCGAATGCAAAATGACAAATATTTTGCATGGAATCAAAAGCAAAATGTCTTTAATTTGATGTAGATATCAATAAATGTTCTAATAGTACATTTTCTTGTTAAAAAGTGGCAATTTTAACAAAAATTTAGCTAACTTTATGAATATAGGCGCTTTATCTACGATACTAAGGGTTATTTTGTGAAGTTAAAAAATTTTAATTAAAAATGTCCGCTAGTTCACTAGATAACCGCGGAGTTTTGTGTAAACATCACTGACTTTTCGTTATAAATTGGTAATTTTGATATTAGATCGTCAATATTCTTGTAAAAAAATTCAAAGAATTGGTCTATAGAACGACAAACTACATTTTTTTTCACAAAAACATCCACTTTCTAACAATTAAGTTTCCATATTTCAACAAGTATTTAGCACTTTTTTCTCAAGCAAAATTCCCATCTTCGTTTGCGACAAATTGGTCAATTTTACATTCTTAAATCGCCAACTTTCTTTAAAAAAAATTTTCACCATAACTCTAGCCACTGCCAAAAATAAATGATTGTAAATAGAAAAGCACAGTTTATTCTTAGTGATCACATGACATGTTATTATATATTGTGTTCCGCCATTATTATTGAATGCCATCTGGCTTAATGAAACTGCTGAAAACTTCCTGACATTAGGAAGGCCCGAGACAAACTTCCGAATACTTCAAAGGAAATAAACTTGTAAGTTCCTTGCAGGGACATATATTCATTTGAAAACTTACCCACAGCCTGAGCCATTTGAGGTGAATATGAAGTAGATTAGCAATATCATTCCATAAAACAAGGATATGAAAGTGGTTATCTATAATGTATCCTGAAACATTACTTTGACTGGAGAATTTTGTATTTTTGTTACAGATGTGTGTAAAGATTTAACTCAAGATACTTGTTGTAAAACTACTGGCTGTAAGTACTTCACTTGTAAGGCTATGGAAAATAAAACAGAAGTAGACCACCAAGGTAATACTTATTTTTTATTTATACATGTATATTATATAGAATATGCCCAATATTTTTATTAAATAAATACATGTATGTTATGTAAGTATATGCCCAATATTTTTATTAAAACATGTATATTATGTAAGTATATGCCCAATATTTTTATTAAAACATGTATATTATGTAAGTATATGCCCAATATTTTTATTAACACATGTATATTATATAAGTATATGCCCAATATTTTTATTAACACATGTAAATTATATAAGTATATGCCCAATATTTTTATTAAAACATGTAAATTATATAAGTATATGCCCAATATTTTTATTAAAACATGTATATTATATAAGTATATGCCCAATATTTTTATTAACACATGTATATTATATAAGTATATGCCCAATATTTTTATTAACACATGTAAATTATATAAGTATATGCCCAATACTACATGATACTACATGTATATATAATGGTTGACATCTAACATTCAACTGTTGGTCCCCCAGAAAAATTCTGCCTGCCTGGGGAGTCTTTTACTCCATTTATGTGCAGCTGACTACTTGGCCCATCAGAATAATACAACCTTCTTAGCTACCCAATTAACTTAAGTGAGTAAATTTATGGCTCATGGAAATTGGCAGTGTCCTTGGTGGTAGTTTAAACTCAGGACGTATTAATCTCATAGTCTGAGTATAACCATTAGACCACTGTTCCTGACAACAGTTCATTTCATAAAATACCTGTAGTTTTCTTCTAATGATGAGCAAAATTCTTTTGCATACCCGGTATGATTGATCGTTTAATTTGTGTCATGGTAACTCAAAATATATGCATCTCTAATTATGATGTAATCTATTTTAGGATGTCATCCAGTCAGTTGGACTGGTGATGAGGTATGTGTGAATGACACAAAGAAAACAAACTGTACAGACAAGTCTACCCCAGCTCCCGAAACAACAGCGAAACCAGGTAAGTTAACTTTTCATGATGTACAGCATTTTTAAATAATTTTCTGTCTCAACATAGTGACAAGTTAACCATATCATTATACCCCCGCTTAGAAGAAGAGGGGGGTATACTGTTTTACCCTTGTCCGTGCGTCCGTCCGTCCGTTACAAAATTTCCGTCGCAGTTTTCTCAGCAACTATAACATGCAGCAGCCTAATACTTTGCATATTGCTTCATCCCATAGTCCCATGTGGTGTAAAGCGATTTCATGCTCCTTGCTCATCTACTTCCTGTTTGTCGCATATTTTTAGATTTTTGCGGGGGTATCACTAGTGAGCATTAGCTCACAGATTTACTTGTTGTTTCTTGATTGTATTTAACTGTAATAGAATTATGGTTGGAATTACAGTTAGAGCAATCTGTCAATAGTAGGACGGTCATGAAAAATAGCGATATCGATGCATCACTGATTCTTGACAGACGATCCGATATTGATTCACAATTTGGAATAAAGATACAATCTAGTATTTCTTAAAGCTATAACTATAGGACTTTTACATATTTCTGAGTTTTCATGTTTCCAGTTAAGTATCAAAAACAAGAAAATACAGTCTGCTTTAGTTTCTTTTGATGTCTGAAACAACTTATAACATCATGCATATCATCATGAGAGCATTATATAGTATATATGTATATATATCCTTGAGTTCTAGTGGCTTCTATTACACTCCTAATCTGACTCCATATATATAGATATATATCTGATACTTGCCTTTCGATAAATCCATACAAAATTTTCAATGACAGCCCTAGTCAATAGACTTCCTACTGGAATTATTAACAATAAGTTGACAATGTTCATTTGTTTTTTGATTTAGTTAAACATCTTATTTTTAATGAGATAGAATTACTTTAAAATGTTTGAGGCAATGTCTTGTGATATTGTCAATCAACGTTGTAAAATATCTGGTTTGGTATAAGGCCTTAACTAACCATCTGTTTGTCTGTTGCCCTAAACTCAGGTTTGTTTTGGCCTGAGCATGATTTTGTAAATATGCATGACAATACAAACATAGCGCATTTGGATGTTGTACTATATTGAACTACAACATGTCATGTCACTCCTGAGCTTTGTGGTAACTAGAAGATATAGAAAATAGATATGAGTATTATTCCAGAACTCAAAAAAATGGTGGGAGGCAAATGAAAGGGATAGTATGTATCAGAGGGTTGACATCTCAAAGTAACAATTTCTGTTTAGGGATAACAAAAAAGAATAGAGAGGAGAAAAAAATGCCCTAAAATTTTAGTGATTAGCAAGGCATTGCACCGTGGCTTTTTATATACCCTGTAGAGATAACTATTTCTACATTGGAATTTGGAAGAGGCATAAAAGGAGAGAGACTTTCCTGCCCTTTTATGCCTCTCCCAATGCAGATATAGTTACTTTGAAACGTCAACTATCTGATCAATGTGCCCTGCCCCTTTCTTCTGTTTCCCCAGCCCTTTTTTGAGTTCTAGAATAATTACTATATTTAGAACTTTGTATTCTGGTACATTCTTGCCTTCTGGATGTAACTTGTACTTGAACTATGACTCATTGACAGCTGTTAGTATATTGCTTGATAAATTTGGGATAATTTAGATAAATACACTTGGCTGTTTTTGTCATTGATTTTAATTAGTAAATCTATACTATTAAATTTGCGAGTTTCCTGATTTGTGGAAGAAACTGCGCAGCTTTGAATAAATCTTTTGTTTGTCGCTGGAGCACCTATAAACGGGCATATCAAGTTGACAATTCTTTTTTGACATAGCCTCTTGATATTTGCAAAAACTGCCAAAAATCAACAAAAAGAGTGGGTTTTTTGTGTCTAAAAATAGTTCTAGATAAAACTAAAAATAGACCAAACTCCCCGCAGTGGTTATTTCCCTTTATTGTCATTACCTAAAGCCCGTGCTTGCACGGGCTCCCTTCTAGTGTGTATAAAGCAAAGCTAAAAGCTAAAGTTAAAGCAAGGGTTTTTGAAGTCTACAATTAGTATCACTATTCAGTCGACTCTTGACATTAACTTCCCCGATCATCGAGTCACTAACCCACTGTTAACATATGGCACAGATTGCAGCCACAGCATACAGTGCATAACCCTTACAGGTACCCATTTACACCTGGGTGGAGTGAAGCAATCGGAGGTAAATTTCTTGCTCAAGGCAATTAGCAGTGCCCCTAGTGGGTTCAAACCCAGGACCTCTCGATCCCTAAGCGCACATCCGACCGCTGGACCACTGCACCACATATAAAAAAATTGGTGTTACATAATACATGTATTATACAGTATATTAGTAAGTTTTTTTCTGCTAATTAAATTTTTGTCACAACTTGTATTTTCCCTTTGAAAAAAGGGACCCACCATCTTTCCATTTAATGTGTAAATAATCGCTAGTACATACATGTATTGTAATGTTAACAACATTATTTTTAGTATTATACATAGACAGAATGGATAAGTTGTTTGAAATCAAATTAATTTCTGGGTTATCTAGAATCTAGTTTTAATTAGTTTTCCAGTGTATAGCTCTTTATTGTTTATTTGTGTTAGATTCTCTGAGATTAAATTAATGTTTAGACTTGGTCCAAGTATGTTTACATTGTTGTTCTTCATGTTAAAGTACATTTATATATTAATCATCAAAGTTGTTAACAGCTATACAAGTGTTTTAAAACTTGTAAATGTGTCTCTGATGTAAACAGAACTTGTATGTTGAACAACTATTTCCTCAAGTTTTTTTTTTTTTGTCTAAAATCATTGTAAACATAAGTTGGACCAGTGTACTTCTAAATAGGTAGCTTTTTATATGCCCGAAAGAATTGCGGACATATTATGTTATACCCCTTGGCGTCCGTTAGCAATTTGGTTTCCGTAGCATAACTTAAGTTCCATTTAGCCCACAATATTCAAACTTCATAGAATATTGTCCATATTGGGTAGAAGACCCCTATTGATTTTGGGGTCACAAGGTCAAAGGTCAAGGTCACTATTACCTTAATACTGAAAACAGTTTCCGGAGCATAACTTAAGTTCCATTTGGTCCACAATATTCAAACTTCATACGATGATTGTCCATTGCAGTTAGAAGACCCCTATTGATTTTGGGGTCACAAGGTCAAAGGACAAGGTCACTATTACCTTAAAACTGAAAACAGTTTCCGGAGCTAACTTAAGTTCCATTTGGTCCATAATATTCAAACTTCATACGATGATTGTCCATATCGGGTAGAAGACCCCTATTGATTTTGGGGTCACAAGGTCAAAGGTCATGGTCACTATTATCTTAAAACTAAAAACAGTTTCCGGAGCCTAACTTAAGTTTCATTTGGACCATAGTATTCAAACTTCATATGATGATTGTCCATATCGGGTAGAAGACCCCTATTGATTTTGGGGTCACAAGGTCAAAGGTCATGGTCACTATTACCTTAAAACTGAAAACAGTTTCCGAGGCTAACTTAAGTTTCATTTGGCCCTCAGTATTCAAACTTCATGGGAGGATTGTCCATGGTATCTTTTTCTCTACTTTGTTTTCCACAATTATTCATAATATAATATGATATTCATATGAAGTATTTTCATGTCTTACAAATGCTTCATCTTAACTAAAAAAAACAACACTTTCGGGCATATGATGCTCTGCCTAGCGGTGCTCTTGTTTTTAAATTATGTCATTGATTAATATTGTTATAATATTATTGACTGCTTTTTCTACCATAATTCCAGCCACTGTCAATCCTAATGTACTGAATACACAAATAGTTACAGCAATGTATAAATAGCTATTCAAAAAAATTGTGTGCAATGATGGACGCAATAATTTCTTAACTCTTTACAGACACCTTATAACCAAACTATTATTTGCTGAGTCATCTCACTGATATAAGTTCAATAAGTTGTGTGTTCATCATTTTATACTCTCCAATACATCGGTACGAAAGATTCACTTGTTCACTTTCTACCTCTGCTAAAATACTATGTTCAAACTGATATTTCTATTTTTAGACAGATTCACATTAACATTTAAATCGCATGACTGTCACATGGTTTTAAAAAAGATTTCTCACGCCTGTAATTTCAAAATGTCAAAATGCAAAGATGTTTGACAGTTTTACATTAGTTAGATAATGGAAAATTTACAAAAATGAAAGTAAACATTGATCTTTTTAAATGTGTATCTCTGATCTTTTAAGTGTAAACATAAAGCAACTTATTGAACTTAAATACAAAGTGTAGCCACGCTATATATGACGTCATACAAGGTTGCATCCGTCACTTGTATGATCATACCATATATGGTGTTGTTTTCTCGTTCAAGGAATGAAAATGCATATAAAATTTTTCAGCTAAATTGAAATTTGGTAAACTTTCATTGGACGTTCAAAGGTTCATAGTAAAGGTCAATATCATAAATCGACATGTTTTAAGGCAGCGGGTGAATGTAATGTATTCACTGAGCTGCAAAGGGAGCGTAATCATTTTATGAAATGATTTGTTTGTATTGAAAATGTTTAAGATATATTTATATCTTGACTAAAACACATAACACAGCATAAGCAGCTTTACTTGATTATAACACACTTTCGGAAACTCATGAATGTATCACGACAATAATTTTAACAAACACATTCACAGTGAAATTATTCATGTTTTGACAGTTGAGAAAAAATGAACTATAGAATAAATGAACTGGAACTTAAAACCCTGTGTCACTGAATTGTACTAAGAATGGCCCCTTTAGCTTCTGGTTACCAGGAATCAAAGTAAAAAGTCATTTCTTTTCAAAGTAAGGAAAGAAAATATTTCAATTGTATAATATAGACTATATCTGGAATTCAAATATTGGGGTTTTCCCCTCTGGTACTAACAAACTTTCACCATTACAATGAAAACACATGTACAAAGAACAATAGGATTTAATCCATAGTTTGTGCTATTTAGAAATAATGTGTAGAAAACGTTGTTTGTACTGGCTGTGCTCGGACGGAAAAACCCATAAATTTGAATTCCGGATTAGGTCTATTGCTAACTTAGTAACCCAAACAAAGTCAGTGCTTCAGTGCTTTAATTTTTACCTGGCTTTATAGTGGCTTTGAGTAAATGAACAATATGACTTGCAGCAGGCGTTGAAAATTTTTCTTGCAATGAAGGGCTTAAAAACTTAACTCCCGGACATCAAAGTTTACATGCAAATTCCAGCTGGTGAATGAATTTTTGGAGGCCTGCACAGAGCAAACAGGTTATACTGTATTTCTCTGCAAGCTATTATCATATCATTTACAGTTCTTTTAACACTACTTTTTCATGATATAATGTTTATATGTTTGTAATTAAAAGCCAACCAATCCTAAATGATGATTGTTTTTTGTTATGTCTATAGATCTATGTTTATATTTAAATGTGACTCATGATCGTGATGTTATGTACATGTTTACATACATGTTTATGGTTAGAAATCTTTTATATATATGTACAAAATTTTTTTACATACTTTAAAATAAATGAGGTTTTTATTATTTTTGTTGTCTTTTTAAGTAAGCATGATTATTTACATAGTATAGAATTAATTGTATTTCTATTACAAAACTTTTTGTATCACACTGAAGGTAGATAAAACTGGTGAATTGAAATCTATTTTTGCTGTATGAAATTGATAAAGCCTCGTGACCAGTTTTATATCATTTAAAACATTTGCCATGAAATTATTTTCATGTGGGTACAGTAATCTTTTAAAGTTTTGAAATAAACTTTGAATGAGGGGGGTAAACTGTTTTACCCTTGTCCGTGCGTGCGTCCGTCCGTTACAAAATTTCCGTCGCAGTTTTCTCAGCAACTATAACATGCAGCAGCCTAATACTTTGCATATTGCTTCATCCCATAGTCCCATGTGGTGTAAAGTGATTTCATGCTCCTTGCTCATCTACTTCCTGTTTGTCGCATATTTTTAGATTTTTGCGGGGGTATCACTAGTGAGAATTAGCTCACAGATTTACTTGTTCATATTACAATTTTTTGCCTACATTAGCTTGGTTTGCTCTCACAATAATAGTTTAATAATATGATAAAAGACATAGCGACTGTGATGAATAGTCACATGATCTTCAGAATGTAAACATGCTTTTGTTTTTTGTCAAATTCTTGCTGCAGCCTAAAATAGAAAAGATTCAAATAGTTAGCCTACAAATAAAAGATACTGGTGTTGAATTATTTTTTGTTCTAAGTGCCCTGACTTTGAGTCTGTGAGTTTTGATTATTATACCCCCGCTTCGAAGAAGAGGGGGGTATACTGTTTTACCCTTGTCCGTGCGTGCGTGCGTCCGTCCGTCCGTCCGTTACGAAATTTCCGTCACAGTTTTCTCAGCAACTATACCATGCAGCAGCCTGAAACTTTGCATATTGCTTCATCCTATAGTCCCATGTGGTGTAAAGCGATTTCATGCTCCTTGCTCATCTACTTCCTGTTTGTCGCATATTTTTAGATTTTGGCGGGGGTATCACTAGTGAGCATTAGCTCACAGATTTACTTGTTTACTCTGAATCCTCTGTACAAGGTTTTTTTGCACAAAGCTTAATTTACCTCTAGATTCAGTTTTGGTGTGGAGGATTTGAAGCTAACGAAAAACTCAATTGGGTTGATTGGAATTTTGGTGGTAAGAAAGATAGTAGTACTTTATAATGTAATAGCACTGTTTGATGTAATGCAATTTGTCTGGAAACTCCGAAAGAGAAATTGGCAAGAAACAAATATTTGTTAATTTGTCATGTAGATCACATGACTTTAGACTCACTGTAATCAGGGTTTGTTCCTATGGGAGTTTGACTGTATACATTACATTATATTACCAGATGTTCCTATGGGGGTTTGACTGTATATATAACACTATGTTACCAGATGTCACTGTGGTCAGAGTTTGTTCCTATGGGAGTTTGACTGTATATATAACACTATTATGACTATATTACCCCAGATGCCACGTTGTATGGTCAATACAAGAGCAAGTATTTACATGTTAATTTTTAGATCAATATTTCTTATAACGTTTCCTATCCATACCACTGTACCGCTATATCATACTGTTGGTATAATATTTATATGTATGTATATTATATATTGATATTTTATATTGTTAAGTGGTCTGTTCACTATAGACCTTGATTTTCTATTAAAACAAACTGGAGACAGCATGCTGGTGTTTATATGTAATTGAGGCCCTGGAAGCTAGTATCAGAGTCTACATTCATATTGGCAGCATATTATCAAAGATCTTACGATAATTTAACAATACAATATAGAAGGATATACAACCTAAATTGATCGTAAGACGCTTGATAATACAGGCCCATGGTCTACAACCAGTTATCGCAAAACTCAACAGTTTATTACTAAACAGTAGGTCGTGTAAAGATCAAAAGTTTACCATGTCTTACAAGACAGGACAGGAGACATATTTTGATAAATTGAAAACTGTGTGGGTAAGATCAATTTTTTTTTGCTGTGCAGTCATTCCTTTACAAGATTGGTGTTTCTGTCCACCATGTTTCGCGGTGACTGTCTACAACAGCAACTTACGAAGTAAACAAAAACTTGTTGTGCAGAGATAAGTAAATAAATTCCAGGCTGAAGATAAAACTGCCATATTAATGTCCTTTTCTTTCATTGGCAGTTTGTGGAAGGTTTAAGCACTGGCAATATCCATGAACAGGTTATCCTGTAGACCACAGAGCTTGACATTAACTTTTGAGATATATAGGTTGCCCAGTAGGACAACCAAGTTTAAATTTTACATGCCAATACTATGACCCATTAGAACAACCAAGTTCAAATTTTACATGCCAATACTATGACCCATTAGAACAACCAAGTTCAAATTTTACATGCCAATACTATGACCCATTAGAACAACCAAGTTCAAATTTTACATGCCAATACTATGACCCATTAGAACAACCAAGTTCAAATTTTACATGCCAATACTATGACCCATTAGAACAACCAAGTTCAAATTTTACATGCCCATACTATGGCCATTAGAACAACCAAGTTCAAATTTTACATGCTCATACTATGGCCATTAGAACAACCAAGTTCAAATTTTACATGCCCATGCTATGGCCCATTAGGACAACCAAGTTCAAATTTTACATGCCAATACTATGGCCCAGTAGGACAACTATGTTCAAATTTTACATGCCAATACTATGGCCCGTTCCAAATGTTTAGTTGCATGAACAAAATGGTACTTCAAAATTTGTGAATTAATGAGATATTTTGGTTGTCTAATTGGTTGACTTGCAGCTTAAACTTGTTGCCTGAACCTAAAGTTAGGTAGTCACAGGCAATTGAATGACCCTGTATATCGAGCCCTTAGGAATTGTCAATGGTTCTCTTTAACTCACTGCCTGAAAGACTAGATGTTCACAAATATTTATAAACATCACCACCGTGGCCAGGGTAATAGATAAATGTCGAAGTTTCAACTGTTAGTATTCAAGTACAAACTGATCTAGACAAGAAAATTAACTTGTTTCTGAAATTAACCCGGGTTGGTAGTGCGGTGTAGACATGGTGTTAAGCTCAGTATGAATGAACAAAATAAACCATTTTGAAATTGAATACAAAGTTTTGTTTTTATATCATATATAAACTACTAGATATCGTTCTACCATCTATTACCCATCATTATTATTATACTAGCTAAGCCCTAAGGGTTTCATACATTCAGTCAATAATGTTAATAATTTTTTGTTGGATGATTTTGTTGATAAAATTGTCATTTGAAGTACATACATTAGATTTAACCCTACATTTATTTATGTCATTTCAGTTTTACTTTTTAATCAACTAGAACTAATGAATATCTTATATATACTAATGGACAAAAGTCTTGTCCGGTCTACAAAAATCATAATATCTTTTTTGTTTGTTATTGCACACTCATACATTTGGTATCGTTAGAAAGAGAATGTTATTATGCATTAAATAAAAAAGAATAGTGAAATTTGAGCCAGTTTTGTTGGTACAGTAATGTGTTGAAAATTGACATTGAGGATTTGCAAGTTACAAATGATTGCGTTGAGTCAGTTTTAAATGAAACATTTTTTTCAGTAGTGTGTGTGACCCCCATTCACCCGAATGAGTTCAGTGCTACTTTTATGCATCCATGCTACAAGTTTGTGAAGGAATCTAGCCGGAAGACCAGAAAACTCATTCGGGTTAATGGGGGCCACACACTATTGTTTATAGTTGTATGTTTGATTAACTATTTACATTATTAATGTGGATTATGCAGTAATTAAACATATTTTTATGAATAAAATGGTAGATGTCTATAACTCATAGATACATGTAGTTACATAAATTGCATGAAGTATATTTATTTATTGATCTTGCATCCAAATGATCACAGCACCAACAAAATTTGTAAAAATACATGGTTGTGAATTAATACAAATAGTTGATTATCATATCCTAATTAATGGTTGGCTAATCGAAAATTCAGCTGAATACTAAAGCAGAATTTGACAGTATTATAAATGTATTTTTTGTACTATCATGTTTTAACTGTGTAAAGAACCCGGGTCGATAGCGCAGTTGGTAGCGCGTCGGGATTTGGATACTCGTGCCCGAGGGGGTGCGGGTTCGAATCCCACCCGGGGAGGTTATACCCTTCCATGAAAATTTGACAATAATGTTGATTTTCCTCCATTGATTAGACAATATGGAGAAGTTTCTGGCCTTGTGGAAGGGTAGGTGAGTACTGGTTATAGACAATTGTCCAGGAAAGCAAGGTTAGGTGCACTGGACGCCGTGAAATGACCTAAATTGTATTGATACGGCGTTAACTCTAATAAATAAATATAACTGTGTAAACTCACAGTGAAGAAATAAATTAAATGTTCTGTTTTGTTCTTTTGCTTATTTCGTCAATCTTTTTTAAGATGCTTTTAAAAACTACTCTGTACAAAATGAAAAATAATTTTTTAGGTAAAGATCAGAGAATTAAGAGTATTTCTTGGAAAATTATTTGTTATGATTTATGTCTACATGATTAATTCTTAACCCCTTTCTCTATGCCTATCTACGGCATGATTTATAGTTGGGAACCATTTTATCCCCTCTTGTTCCAGTAGGGCCTCTATCTTCCATTTCTCTCTGTATGTTTTCTACTTTAACAGCTGTAAATTACCTGAGATCTATATGTCATCATTTTATAAAAATATTGTGTTTCTACTGCTGTACAATATGGAATTACAAAGATTCTGCTTTATTGGATTTATTCTCATTTTATTAGGTATATTGTCTGATGTTTTAAATTTTGTTTGATACAGAAATGATAAATCATTGGTTTGATAACATATTTATGCCTTGATTTTGTTTTTATGGTTGCTATTTAATTTTACATAAGTCCCAATAAATTGTTCATTTGGTTCATTTGTGATGACTTAAACGTCAGTTGCCAGGACTTTGAGTGTTGGCAGTTTCAAGAGACTATTTTGCATCTTTTTAAAAAATTTAATTCCATGAAAAACATCGCATTGCTCATATCATAGTATCCTTTTATTTTGAAATAGGCAATGCCATAATTCCCATAATTATTTAGAGGTTTTTTTAATTGACTATTTTTCATGGCTATAGAATATAATGTGAAAACATTTCCTATGCTTATTGCAATACAGTTTAACTCTGTTTTTAAGAATTTCAGGAGGTCTTAAATTTGCAATTTAACAAAACAGTCTTTTTATTCAGTCCGAGCAAAATGCCAATCGGTTCTTTTAGCCTGAAAATTTTCAAACCTAGACAAACCTTAATGTTGAATGTATATCATAGAATAATTTTATAAGATGCAAAAATTTGATTTTTTTTGGAAAAAAAATACATAAAAGCTTATAGCAGTGTTGCATCAAGCTGGTGATTTATAAGTGTCTTACATTTTGTTTCTTATGTTCTATATTACCAGTGACTCATTCAGAGCTGTCTTCATGCTAATGTAAAACTCACATTTTCTAATGTGGAATAATGAATATGTTTTTGTATTAGTATGGGAACATTTAACTTGCATTTCATGTCTTGTACTGTCTTTTTGTGCATACAAAACACTTTATTCATATAGCCCACCCAGCTAGCTCTGTTGGTAGCACACAAGTCTACTGATCAAGTGGTTGTAGGTTCCATTCCTGGGGCAGAGCATACTTAACTTTTGTGGGGTTCATTCATGAAATAATTTCTATGGCCATTCTCTTTCCTACCACTGATTTTAAATCATGTAAGGCAGTTGCCAGTCTCTGACAAAGGTATGCCCCTAGTAACTAGTTGACAGCTAAATCCTGAAATTTTGCATTTCCAGGAATGGTGAGTAGGTTGACTGACCACCATTATATAACATTTACAATGTGTTGCTACGGCGTTTAACCCAACCAAAAATTTTCATGGATTGGAGACAAACTGACATTTTTCACACTATTATCAGTTTATTTATAAAGTTTTATAATTCTTACTCTAATGTGTCTTTGATTTTTGTGCCAAGTCCTGCAATTAGTTCAGAAATTCTCGTAGAATCAATTAGTTACTAAGTGAACATCACTAGGAAACTAGTATGCTGCTGTGACTATAGTTGTCAACTTGTCTGACTATATTTAGTATACTGTTGTTTTGTTTTATACTTATTATTATACAACACCTCCTAAACTCATACATAATTGAATTTTGTATCATATGATAGGTGATTTAAGGTAGCTCCACACTTGACCAATTAATTTTCGACTTTCCTTCGATCTTACTAAAATCAAGTACACTTAGTAAAACTTCAGTAAAATTATCTTTGTTTCGTACAATTACTTCTCTAAAACGTTGAATTACAAAAAAAAATAGTTCGAAGACATGTCTTGTTTATTTCATAATATCTTAACATGTGCATCTAAGAATAACATATAAAAATTTCAGGGTATGTCACCAGACTATTTTTTTCGTAAAATGCGTTTTAATATGAAATAATTTCATTTGTATGAGGCAACAAAATCACCGTCTCACGACGTTTAAAGCTATGAGAACACAATATATACTGTTATTAGTTAACACCCGCCTTTGCATCGCTTTGTCATGTGCATGTTGAATATTTACAAGTTTGTCGGATAAATTTCCATCAATTTTTTGAACGCTGAAACGCAAAAATCTCCGCAAAATACGTCACACACCAATTCGAGGCACAACGTCTTCAAGGCAAGTTTTAATCATTTTCAACACCAAAACCGAAAAGACCAAACTTTAGTTGACACATGTACTTAATTTGAGCAAGATCGAAGGAAAGTCGAAAATCAATTTGAAAAGTATGGAGCTACCTTAATATATTAGTTTTATTGGAATCACTACATTTAGAATACTAGAAATGAAATTTCAGCTGATTTTAACTTGAGCAGCAGCAAAAAGACTTTACTTCTGATGGCTTGTAATTAATTTCTTCAGTTATTTCAACAGAGGGATGGACATGAAAAATAAACTCTTGATTAAATAAGGGTTTTCTGGTAAAAAGTAATGAAAGTTCATTTAGTTATAGTAAAAATTATTGGAATTGACTGTTTTTCAGTAATGATAATTGAATTTTAAGACAGTAAATTTGATTTTTTTCTTGGTATGTGGGTAGAAGAGGTTGATGGCATATTTGGAAGCAGTTATTAACGTTATTAGATAATCTGTAATATTTTAAGCTTACCTCTGTAAATACTTTCATAATAACCAAAGAAAGCAATGCAAAACATTATGAAGCATGGCTTTTTCCCTTATATAACAGAGGATGTTTACAGGGCCTTTCCCCCTCTGAAATTTCTTTGATTTCATGCAGTTTTTCCCAAATTTATAGGTTACCTTTGATTTTTCATTCCCCATCAATGAAATTGCAATAAAATGTCCCCATTGTTCTTCATAAAATGAGGCCCCTGATACCCCTTTCCCCACATACTGGAAAAAATGCCCTGATAAGGCAGGAACAAATTAATAAACAGATATTTATTGATAATATTGCAAGCTGTTACCATGATATTTAGTTTTTTTTCATGTAATATAATGTCATGTTATAATTGATATCAGATCTCTTTGTAGTTGTCATTGTAAAACTGGTTTAACTCTATGTAAATGAAGAATGTTATCGAGTGGTTTTGTCCTTATCTATCAATATGCGACTATATAGATGATGGTTTTTATACGCCCGTTTTGAAAAAACGGTCGTATTATGTTATGATGTTGTCCGTCCGTCCGTCTGTCCGTCCGTGGACAATTGCTTGTCCGGATGATAACTCAAGAAAGGATATACCTAGGTTCCTAAAATTTTATGTGTGGATAGCCCTTGGGTAAAGGAGGTTCCCTATTGATTTTGAGACCCCAGGGTTAAAGGTCAAGGTCACTGGGACTTAAAATAGGTAAAACTTGTCCGGACCATAACTCAACAACGCCTGTACCTAGGTTCACCAAATTTAATGTAAGAGTAGCCCATGTGTCAAAGATGTTCCCTATTGGTTTTGGGGCCCCTGCATGAAAGGTCAAGGTCACAGTGGCATCATATGGGGAAAAAACTTGTCCTGACAATAACTTAACAACCAATCTACCTAGGTTCACCAAATTTTATGTGAGAGAAGCCCATGTGTCAAGGATGTTCCCAATCGGTTTTGGGGCCCCTGGGTCAAAGGTCAAGGTCACTGGGACATCAAATTGAAAAACCTTGTCCGGACCATAACTCAACAACGCCTGTACCTAGGTTCACCAAATTTTATGTAAGAGTAGCCCATGTGTCAAAGATGTGCCCTATAGGTTTATGGGGCCCCAGGTTCAAAGGTCAAGGTCACAGGGGCATTATATGGAAAAACTTAGTCCAGACAATAACTGAAACACCAATGTACCTAGGTTCACCAAATTTTATGTAAGAGTACCCCATGTGTCAAGAATATGCCCTATTGATTTTGGGGCCCCTGGGTCAAAGTTCAAGGTCACAGTGGCATCATATTGAAAAACATTGTCCGGGTAATAACTCAACAATGACTGTACCTAGGTTCACCAAATTTCATGTGAGAGTAGCCCATGTGTCAAGGATGTACCTTATCAGTTTTGGGAAAACAGGGTTAAGTTTAAATCTTAAACCAGAAGATATCAAATTACCAAGCTGTGACTTCAAATGTTCTATCAATATGTTTATAAAGTCAAAACGGCAAACAATGAAACACTTGTCCAGACAATAACTGAACCACCAATGTACCTAGGTTCTCCAAATTTTATGTGAGGGTAGCCCTTGGGTAAAGGTTATGCCCTATTAGTTTTGGGGCTCCTGGGTCAAAGGTCAAGGTCACAGGGGCATCATATTGAAAATCCTTGTTTGGACAATAACTCATCAACTACTGTACCTAGGTTCATAAAAATTTTATGTGAATGTAGCCCTTTTGTCAAGGATGTTCCCAATAGGTTTTTGGGCCCCAGACCCAAAGGTCAAGGTCACAGAGGCATCATATGGAAAAACCTTGTCCAGACAATAACTGAACAACCAATGTACCTAGGTTCACTAAATTTTATGTGAAAGTACCCCATGTGTCAAGGTTATGCCCTATTGGTTTTGGGGCGCCTTGGTCAAAGGTCAAGGTCACAGGGGCATCATATTGAAAAACATTGTCTGGGTAATTACTCAACAATGACTGTACCTAAGTTCACCAAATTTCATGTGACAGTAGCCCATGTGTCAAGGATGTGCCTTATCAGTTTTCGGGGAAACAGGGTCAAGTATAAACCTTCAACCAGAAGATAACAAATACCAAGCAGTGACTTCATATGTTCTATCAATATGTTTATAAAGTCAAAATGGCAAACAATGAAACTTTTGTCCAGGCAATAACTGAACCACCAATTTACCTAGGTTCATCAAATTTAATGTAAGAGTAGCCCTTGTGTCAAGGATATGCCCTTTTGGTTTTGGGGCTCCTGAGTCAAAGGTCAAGGTCACAGGGGCATCATATTGAAAAACATTGTCCGTGTAGTAAATCAACAATGACTGCACTTAAGTTCACCAAATTTCATGTGAGAGTAGCCCATGTGTCAAGGATGTTCCCTATTGATTTTGGGGCCCCTGTGTCAAGTTTAAACCATCATCCAGAAGATATCAAATTACCATGCAGAGACTTCAAATGTTCAATCAATTTGTTAACAAAGTCAAAATGGCAAACCATGGAAATAATGCTATATTAATAAGTAAAATGAATTTAGTTCACCAAATTTTATGTGAGGGTAGCCCATGTGTTAAGGATGTTCCCAATTGGTTTTGGGTCAAAACTGGGTCAAAGATCTAGGTCACAGGGGCATCATATGGACAATCCTTGTCCGGACAATAACTAAACAATGATTGTACCTAGGTTAACCAAATTTTATGTGGATCAGCCCATTTGTCAAGATGTAATGTGTTGATAGCTCTTTGGTATTTGATGTTCTCTTTTGATTTGGAAACCCCAGGGACAAAAGTCAAGGTCACAGGGACTTAATTCATATTGAAACATTTTCCGGACAGTAACTCAATAATAATTGTACCTACATTGTAGGTTTTCCAAATCTTATTTAAGGGTAGCCTTAATGTCTAGCATATGCCCGGGGTCATTGGTCAAGGTCACAGGGACTTTATATGAGATAGAACACAGCATGGACTGCACACGGGCGTATAATGCCCCGCCCAGCGGAGCTCTTGTTATTTCATGGTTAATCATTATAATGTTAAGTCACATCCTGACACCAGTGTTATCAAAATAAACTACATCATATTATGATGTACCATTTATACATGTAATTACCTTTACAGTAAATGTAGGATTCTTTTTTTATAATGTACCAAGTTTGGTACAAAAATAATGAAAATTAACAAAATAGTCAGCATTATTACATTCTTTTCAAATGTTGACAATGTATCTTAATTCACTAATACATTTGAAACTAACAAAAACAGTTGTATCAACTTAAAAACATTTTTTTAATGGTTTATAAGATTACTTTGAATGGCACTGTACCAATGATTGCTCTAGACTTTAGATGATTGGGGAAAGGGGATGGTGGAAAAAGTAAGGGGTCGGGAGATCTGTGGGGGTAAAGTCTCATCATAAATATTTCTTTTCTGGGCTGAAAGAATACTAAGACAGATAGAAGAGCAGATATAAAGGGTGCAGTGATTGTTTCTTTGTTTCTAATTCTATTATTATCTGTCCTGTAAGACATCAACTTCTTACTTTTCTTATTTTGTGATGTCTATCTGGTTACACACCAGTCGGATATATGTGTAGGTAATTGTTCAGTTTTCAGGAGTCTGTTTGAATTGCTTTTTATATATTGCCTGAACTATTTGTGGATTATGTTTGTAAAGGTTGATTGAGACTGTAATTACTGTAAATATATTTGTTTGGGCTAATAGCCCTGAAACGAATAAAAATTTAGATTTTAAAATAGCATAAAAATAACAATCTTGACTAATGGGGAAGTTTTTGTCTACATAAATCGCCATTTTTACAGTTGTATATCAATTTGAACTAAGATTGTCATTATTAGGTTGAACACTGCTCTACTCCTTCTAAAATGTCTCAAATGTAACCCAATAATTTTGAGCGCTTTAGAAAATACTAAGGCCTAAAACTAGTTATGCTCTTGGTTTCCTTTTTAACATTGCTTATAGTATGTAATTTATTATATCTTCAGTGACCACTGCAGCTCCAGTCACAACAAAGACTCCAGAGAGTGGTTGTGGATCACTTGGAAACCAATCACAGTGTTGCGTTGATGCAACAAAATGTTCATACATTTCCTGTGATGATATCAACAATCAAACAGTCAAGATCAATAGTAAGTTATGTTTACCACCTTGATTTTGATAATGGATTTTCCTTGTTCTCTTGTTGGACCAGTCCATTATCATTTTAGGAGATATCTTAAACAGCTTTGATCATTTCAAATCCCACCAGATACTCTAATTTTTTTTAACAAGAATTTCACTTTGGGTTGCTCCCCTTCACTCAAAGTAAAAGACCTCCATAGGAGGAGGTTAAGATAGATACCAGTAGCCTGATGACCAGGTGTAATAGCTGTAACGTCAGTGAACATGCACTTCCATTAAACTTGGACTATTATATGCAGTTATAAATTTTTTCATCATTCTGGTTAGTTCAGTTGTAAGAATAGTTAATAGATCTATCTGACATACATGGAGTAGATCGCAGGCTGAAGCCTCTTTTCATTAACTTTCTTTTCCTTCACCTATTACTGCTCGGAAAAAATGGTAAAATGCTCTGAACAACTCATATATCTAGGATTGCCCACAAGATTGTTGTAACTAGCTCTATACCACATTGCACTTACTACAGTCTTGCAGGCAACACTTGATATGATCTTGTTCTCATTCATCTATTTTCAGAATGTTATGAAGCAAGTACAAATTTCACTGCAATCTGTGCTGATACTACAAATATAAAACAATGTAGCCCGACACCCACTGAAAAAACATCTACAGTCAAACCAGTAACACCATCTCCTACTACTCAAGCACCTACTGATGTATGTGAGTCGTATACTAAATCTGAAGATTGCTGTAGTCATAGCGAGGATCAGAAATGTCAATATATCAACTGTACTGCTATAGATGGTTCCAAACATACTGGTAATATATTGAATTGATAGATTTGATTGGGTAACTTAAGTTGATGTTTTTTTCCAGCTGAGAAACTTCGTTTGTAGGGGATGTACCAATGCAGAATAAAGTTCAAATAAAAATTTGTGAGCACAGAACAATAGGATTCAATTTGTATTGCATATTTTTCAGCTATAGTACATAAAGTTTCTCTGTTCTCTTTATTTGTCTATCTGGGACAAATGCTTTATGCAATACTTTATTAATAAAATTCTCTTCCAGCAACTAATGCAATCAACACATTTATTGACGTTATTATCCCCCGCCGATGAAATCGGGAGGGGGATATAGTTTTGGCGTTGTCCGTCCGTCCGCCTGTCCCTCCTTCCGTCTGTCCATCCGTCCGTCCGAATTTCGTTTCCGGAGTAGTTCTCTGCAACTACTGGCTGGAATTCAACGAAACTTTATGGGAATCATCAATATCAAGAGGAGATGCGCATGTGGTCAGCTTTTTTTGCATCAGACCCTTTAACACAGAGTTATGGCCCTTGATTAGTTAAGTAGTATGCATATAGAGTAAAAGTCGTTTCCGGAGTAGTTCTCTGCAACTACTGGCTGGAATTCAACGAAACTTTATGGGAATCATCAATATCAAGAGGAGATGTGCATGTGGTCAGCTTTTTTTGGATCAGACCCTTTAACTCAGAGTTATGGCCCTTGATTAGTTATGTAGTATGCATATAGAGTAAAAGTCGTTTCCGGAGTAGTTCTCTGCAACTATTGGCTGGAATTCAACGAAACTTTATGGGAATCATCAATATCAAGAGGAGATGCGCATGTGGTCAGCTTTTTTTGGATCAGACCCTTTAACTCAGAGTTATGGCCCTTGATTAGTTATGTAGAATGCATATAGAGTAAAAGTCGTTTCCATTCTACTTCTCTGCAACTACTGGCTGGAATTCAACGAAACTTTATGGGAATCATCAATATCAAGAGGAGTAGGGCATATCATCAGCTTTTTTCGGGTCAGACCCTTTAACTCAGAGTTATGGCCCTTAATTAGTTATGTAGTATGCATTTAGAGTAAAAGTTGTTTCCGCACTACTTCTCTGCAACTACTGGCTGGAATTCAACGAAACTTTATGGGAACCTTCAATACCAAGAGAAGATGCGCTTATCGTCAGCTTGTTTGGGTCAGACCCTTTAACTCAGAATAATGGCCCTTAATTAGTTATGTAGTATGCATATAGAGTAAAAGTCGTTTCCGCACTACTTCTCTGCAACTAATGGCTGGAATTCAACGAAACTTTATGGGAACCTTAAAAACCAAAAGGAGATGCACATATGGTCAGCTTGTTCCGGTCAGACACTTTAACCTCAGAGTTATGGCCCTTGATTAGTTATGCAGTATGCATATAGAGTAAAAATAGTTTCCACGCTACTTCTCTGCAACTACTGGCTGGAATTCAACGAAACTTTATGGGAATCTTCAATACCAAGAGGAGATAGGCATTTCGTTGCCTTGTTCAGGTCAGACTCTTTACCTCAGAGTTATGGCCCTTGATTAGATATGCAGTATTCATAATAGAGGAAAAAAATTTCTGCGCTATTTCTCTGCAACTATTGGCTGGAATTCAACGAAACTTTATGGGAATCATCATTATCTAGAGGAGACGCGCATATCGTCGCCTTGTTCTGGTCAGACCTTTCAGCTCAGAGTTATTGCCCTTGATTAATTGTGCAGTGTTCATATAGAGAAATATTGCTATTTCTTTGCAACAGCTGGATTGATTTCAACAAGATTTTATGGAAACCATCAATACAGAAAAGAAATTTGCATCTCATTGGCATGTCCTGATAATTTTTATTAACATGGAGTTATGTATGTTCCCTATTATGGTTTTATGGATTTTTATATTTATTGATAAAGCATTATGTCTCCAGTTGTTGTGTTAGTAAAAAAAAGTACTCGGCGGGGGATATTAATTCAACGAATTTGCTTGTATAAAGCTGCAATTAAGTGATTGTGATTCTTTACTAAAAAATACTTGAGCTTTTAATGGTGACAGAAAAATAACTTTTTTCTGAACATAACCTAGTAGTATGGGTATGCATTCTCTTAGTTGGATCATTCAGCATCTAATATTCATACTTGTGAATTAAAATTTGTCACACAGTGTAAAACCTGCATAGATAGCCACCTGTTATGAGTGGTCGAACAGGGTACCACCATGATAAATATTATTTTCATTTCTTATTATTAAATGTTTTCAATAGATTGTTACAGAATGAGCATAGTTGACAATTCCAGGTGAAATTATGCTTGCAACTTATTGTTGAACTTGAGCACAGTAAAGTTCCGCTATTAAGACCACTTTTGTTATTTCAAAATCATGCAATTTTTGACAATTATAAAGACCCAAATCATTAATTTGTGAACAAAAAGGGTCACTATGACAAGACTGTTTCACTATTAAGACCATCAATCTTGCTTGTCTTAATAACAGAACTTTACTGTATGTCTATTTTTTATCTATTTTCATTTCCGTATTTGTTATATAGGATGTCATGTGAATGGTACTGATCTCTCTGATGTATGTAAAGATGGTAAACAAGATTTATGTCATGAAGGTAAGATTATCATGATGTAATTGGATAAGCTTATGCTGATTTATTTGCCGGATTTTTCAACGAAAAAATTCGGCTAATAGTTTGGCAAAACACGGGTGGGCGGGCGGTCAGGTGTCCGGTATCATTAACAGTTGCGTTTTTCTTTTCAATATATTTCTGCCATTTATTGTCAGCACTTTATGAAACTTCATACAATGATAACATACCATGTAATGGACATATTTAGAAAGTAACCACAACTCTACCCGGCTTTATTATGGATTATTTCCCTTTGTGCTTTTTGCTTAAAAGTTTTTAAATCCGGCTTTAATGTGGTTTCCACATTACATTTCTTTTTTTAACTTAGATTAATTGCTTTAGGGAAATAATAATCTTTATCCTACCCCAAACTGATCTTTTAGAAGGAAAACCTATTGACCAAATAAACCTATCTTTATTCTGCACCGTTGCTTTATTCGGCAGTCACGTGACTATGCATTGACGGACTACTTGTCTGCATAATCATAACATTGGGCATCAAACGCGGCTGCGTTTTATTCTTTTAACGACAACCTTACAAATATAGATTCTATTTTACACAAAATAATCTTATAAGGGATTTTACAAACAATTTCAATATAAATCTTAAATCACTTACTTCATCATTCAAATTTAACAAAAACTCAATCGTCGACGCCGTACAGTGCCTAAGTTCTAACTCCTAAATTTGTGTTTAAATCCTTTCTGTGTATAAGTTGACGAATATCCAGCCATTATACAGTAAATACATAGGTTGACTATTGTTTTACCAAAGCCAAGCCATGCATAAATTGAATATAATGAAACTGGCTTCAAAAAATCATCATCGTCATTCACGACACAGACCGTCCTGGCCATTTTCTGAAAATTGTTGACATCTTTCAGCGTCGCTGGCTCGCTGCGAATGTTTTTCCCTCAATAATCCTTTCATCCATGTATCCTATCGTCTATTTAAAGTTTGAATAACAAATTATCCTGATAATATTGGTTAAATCCATCATAAATAATAGAAAACGCGTCAAATGATGAATCCTACAAACGCTCCTAAATACGACCGCCATGTTGACAACAAACTTTGCTTACATGACGTCATAAAAACTGATTCGTCCTCGGAAAATTTGCAAGTGATTTATTCGTCCAAAAATGAATTTTCCTTGTTTATTTATAAACCGAGTTTATTTTAGTATTTTCTCTTCTTCTTTCATTTAAAATATTGCCTTTACTAATATATAATGGAGTCAATAATCGGGATTATTTCTTGATACGCAAACAGTTAAAAGACCGTTTAACACAATTACTGCGCTTCATGCGCGGCCATGATCTGAATTTAAAGCATGTAAAACGCAGAATTTTCGGATTTTGAATTAGTCATTCAAGCAAATGCGAGTAGGATAAATAGAATATTAGGTAAGTGTCAATCTGTACTTAGTTTATCCGGCTCGTCTCCAAAAGGTTTATTCGACTCGGCAAGCCTCGCCGAATAAACCTTTCTCCAACTTGCCGGATAAACTAGATACAGATTGGCACTAACCTAATATTCTCTATATAATTTTAGCTCAATTGTGAAATTGGTTCTTCAAATAAAGATGAATCACTTTTAGTCCACTTCCTGGTCTCCCAGTACTGAGCTATTAGGATAAAGTTTCTTGCACAAAGGAATAACTGGGGTATGTTTTGGGTGGGATTTGAACCAATCTGAAGCTTGTTATCCAATGATTACCAGTCCAACGTTGTAACCACTGGGACTCACCCACTCCTAATGTTACTAGGGTTTACTGGGTTTTAGCTATCTCCTGTATGAGTTCCATTGGCTGATCCAGCGGGGGGGGGGGGGTCAGGAGTCAAATAGAAATTGGTAGCATGAAGCAATTTTTTGCGGTGATTACGGTAGATTTAATGGTTATGTAGTTTTTATAATTAATGTGTTGCATTTTTTCTCAAATATGAATAATGTGGTTGTGGTTCGAAAGTTACTTTCACATGTGATTTGTTAAGTATTGTCCAGCAGCCAAACAATATTGTTCTTGGTAATAAAAAAAAGGGTATAGTCTAAATATTATTATGTACAAGTTTGTTAAAAGTTCAATACAATTACTAGCCGCTTGGCTAGCTCAGTTGGTAGCACGCAAGTCTACTGATCTAGGGGTCATGGGTTCGATTCCCCGGCGGGGCATACTTTCATGAAATTATTTCTACGCCATTCTCCCTCCTACCAATGATTTTTAATTATGTAGGGCAGTTGTCAGTCACTGACGAAAGTATGCGCTTAGTAGTCTGTTAACAGGTAAATCCAGAGATTTACCCTTTCCGGGAGGAGTGAGTAGGTTGACTGACTGCCGTTATATGACCTCATATGTGGCGTTAAACCCAACAAAAACAAACAAACAATACAATTACTGGGTTAGTAATGTAATACACTGGACCCCTCTATTAAAACCACCAATCAGTCTTTCAAAAAAGTGGACTATTTAGTGAGATGTTCTTAATTGCCCATAGGTTGGTTTTGTATCATATGCAGTACATAGATTTGCAAAATATGTGTTTGGTCAGCAAAAAGTGGTAGTATTATGGGATGGTGGGATGGTTGTTATTGTGGGTAAAAAGAACAAAAACTCTGTCCTTTTCAAAAATGGTCTTAATAGCTGGGTGGTCTTAGAATGAAGGTGGTCGTTGGGGTGGGGTTCCTGTGTATTACAAATGATATGAATCAATTTAAGTCCTATTGTAAGTTTTCTGTACTAAGTTATTATGTTGCTCCTACAAGGACATAAATACAACAAGGAAGATTTTATAACCAACATTGTCCATACTATTCAGTATTGTGCACTTACAAGAATAAACAATCTATCAATTAGGGAAATCAATGTGAGCTATCAATTATGATACAAATTGTAGCAATCTAAAAAGTAAACTAGACAATGAGAAAACTTGTCTCTGATATTATGTGTGACACCTAAAAGATGAAGACTCTGTATATATATATTACTATTTTCTTGTTGTGTTTAATCCCTTCACCACACATGGTACAGGTTATAATAGAGATCAGGTGACCTTCTCTCCATTCCTGGAAAAGCTAAATTTTTGGATTTAACTCTAAACTGATACCAGGTGCATGCTTCTGTTTGTGACTGACTACTGCCTTTCACAATTTATTATTTAGTATAGATGGTAGGAGGAACAGTATAAATATGGACACATGATTATAATATAATGAACATTACAATAATTGAAAAAAAATGTTGTTTGCTCTCTTTTAATAGTGTTTTTTTAGTAACAGTGGTAATGTCTCACGCAACAACAAATGTTTTCACATGTCATATACTTATAAAAGTAACATTCAGTTTGACATTTCAAGCTATGTATGATAAAGAAATGTGGTCACTTTTCAGTTACTACAAAAGCCTCAGATGTGACCACACAAGCACCTGTCCCCACCAGTTCTGGAAAGCCTGATACAAAAGCCAACACTGGTACTGATGAACCTGGACAACGTTTTGATGGCGCTTCTTTTATTGGTGGAATCGTCCTATGTGCTGGAATTGTTGCCATAATATTCTTTGGTCTGAAATTCTACAGAGCCAAGACTGAGAGGAATTATCATACATTGTAAAATTCATAGAACATTTTTGTTTGTATGGAGGGGAAATAGTTTGATACAAAATAGAAATCTAACAATGTTTGAATGTTTATGTACAAAATAAGGCTTCTGTATTATAACATCGAAAAATGTTCATGTTTTTTTAAAGAATAATGCTTTTATGGCTTTACTAATGTATGTTTGTTGATAAATTATTATCAAATTAATATAGTAACATGAGTTGAAAGGCAATTTTCATGGTCTTTTTGAGAAAAAAAATTGTTTGATCTTAAAAAAATCCTTGAAAATTTGAGAAAATTCTTTTCTAATTTTTAAACCTTTGTAAGCATAATGAAATAAATCACATATGGTATTCCAAACAAAGTAAGGTAGTAAACGAAAAAACAGATTTTGATTTTTAAGAACTATATTTGGATTGCCTTACTCCATATATTGAAGGTCATGTAAAAGTATTAAAAACTTGTTATGGTCCATTGTCTTAGGTCCATGATTATAGTTTAAACTGCATATATATTGTGATAACAAATTATCATTCGGTGATATTTAATACATTCTTTGCCTACAGAGATATAGGCTTATTGTTTTTATTATTGTTTGATAAGAATTTAAAAAATGTGATTTTACTCAATTGTTTACTAGTAGAGGCACATTTATGTGGAACTAGTTGTACATTTATGTGGGACCAAGTAGACGGTAGAATAATTAGGTTTGAGTTAATTTTCTTCTTTTCAAAGTGCTGATTTTGATCACATAATGAGAAAAGGGTCATTTTTGTCAAAATATTTTATTTTTGTTCCCTTCATGGAAACATTGCCTGATCATTTGGAGGGGTCCTTTTCATCATGTCAAAATTTTACGTGTATAGTAATTCATACTTTTTTTTGGACAAACTCGGAATATCTATTTCCAAACCATAGGGAGGTAATAAAAATAATTCAACAACTGTTTTTGCAGGCATATATTTTAACCACAGCTCTGCATTAAAAAGAAATGATCTTAGATTGTACAAGTTTTGGGATTTTAGTGGATTATTGTTTATGAATGAATGAACAATATTTTCTGGTTCGTTATGATAATAAATCATTGATGGCTAGCATATGTTACCCTTTTCATTTTTGTCTTGTTTTAGAAGGAATTAAAGGGTAGTTCTATTTTAATCCAGGGTATTTCTGTACCATTATTCTCTTGTTACATTGTAAAGGTTAAATGTTGTTGTATACATCATAAAATGCTTTGTATTTTAATGAACATGCTATATACTGTTTCATATGTTGCCTTACATATTAGATTCTTATATATAAATATGCCTAAAATTGTAATGCTCAAAAAATATTTTGACCAAATATATTTTCTAAGTATTTTTATGACCTAGAGATAAATAGTTTATACTTTTGCCAAAAATGAAACTTTGAGGTTTGAAATATTATCATTGTGAAATCTATACATATTGTCAAAATAGATTTTTTTGATATTTTTGTATCACACAGTGTAGATTGAGCAGAAATGATCTGCGTTTAGGGCAACTGATGGAAAAAGGTTAGGTAGGTTAGGCTCCAAGTTATTTTAACAGAAATAATTGTGATAACCTTTTTGTCAATATTCCTTATGGCATACTGGTAATTAAAAAAAAACCTCTAGGGTCGGTGAGATTTGCTAGGTAGTGTCAGGTTGCCCCAAACACAGGATTTCCTTGGGTCGGTGAGATTTGCTCCGTAGGGTCAGGTTGCCCCAAACACAGGATTTCCTTGGGTCGGTGAGATTTGCTCCGTAGGGTCAGGTTGCCCCAAACACAGGGATTTTTTAGGCCTTAGAAAATGGTTAATGCAGCATTAGGAACATTAATACAAGCTTTATATGTAAAACTATATTACATTGTATATATTTTTGTGAACGGCATGTATTTAGATCTGTGGGACATTTTAATGATATACATGTTAGGTGTTTTACTTTGAAATTATGTATATGGCTGCAGATAAGTATGTTTTATTGAATTATTTACTCAATTAAACAACTGTATTGTATAGCCAAAATATTTCCTTGTGTCATCCTTTGATATTTTGAAGCCAAAATGGAAAATACGTCTTTTAGAATTGTAATGTTATTTGATAGCTTTTTTCCAAAGCCGTCATTTGATAACTATGTCAACCCACTTTGCAATAATGAAGATTTAATTGTAATTAACTGTAGTGTGACCATTTTTTAATGTTTGATATTTTTCATCAAAACTTGATTAGTTTTATTTGCAATGGATCAGGGATGTGGAAATATTTAACTTACTAAAGTTCAAATAAAATAAAATTTTATTTGTGGTTAAGGTGTTCCAAATGCCCTGTCATTATTCCAGTAGAACAAACATTGAGTAAACATATCATGTGCAATACAATGTTACGTAGATTTGTCCATTATCTTATTGTAGTTTAACTCTTTCGTTTACTTGTTTATTTGTTTGATTGTTTTTGTTGATCTTTGTACGCATATCACATTGTGTTTGTTTTGAATTAGCTTATGTTTTTTGTTTGTTTTTCAATGTTCCTATGTCTTTGTAAATACTTTCCAGTAGAGTATTTTTATCCTAGGTTAGGCCACAACAAGGTGATCATGTGTTTTACGGACTTTTCTGGAAAAAAAATGGGGCGAGCGAAGAAAAAAAAGATAAGAAAATCTTAATTTAGTTGCTTTATACAGCGGTTTGACCAAATTTTTATGAGCGTGCGAGGAAATAAAAAACTTGTTTTTGTAAAAACCGTCAAAATTAAGGTGCGAGCGAATCCATAGAACATATGATCAACTTGTTGTGGTCTTAGTTTAGAAGTTTGTGTTTTGGCATTGTTAAATTTGATTTAGCTGTCAATAACACATACATTAACCCCACTGATTTAAATAGTTACTTCAGTACTACTGTACTCACTATCCATAAAAAGATATCCATATTTATGTATTGTAATTATCAAATAAATATTGAGTATTTAAATCAGCAGGGGTTATTGTATGCACCACTGACAGTTGAATAAAATTAAACAATGGTATCAGAATTGATTTTTGTCATTTATTATTTTTTCAATATTTTCATCACTACAGATTATGGTTTTTACCTTAAATGATTTATTGCAAAAAGAAATGTTGTTTAACACATTCATTTTCTAACTACTACGCAATGTAAAAAAAATATTTTTGAACATGAGGAATTTATTTCATGCCACATTGGCTTAAAAGTTTTACATGAAATTTCTTCTTAAGAAGAATTTATAATGTCATTGTAGGAAGCCTCTTAAGGAATACAATTTATAAAGGAGTGCTATTTTTGTTTTATTTTATTTTGCAATTATATCCTTTATATTGTTTTAGATTTTCATGTTTAAAAACTTTCAAGTCTAGAATCTAATGATGATTTTATTTTACTTTATACTTTAACAAAAACTTAAATGAAAGCATATTATAATTCCATTGCATAATATGTATATTTTTTCAAAAAGAATGGATAAACACTGTGTGTAGTAAATTGAAAACATGATTTTAGGCCTAATGTTACTGAGATTTACTCATTGAAGTCATTATGTTTTTATGATGGATAGATAGATAGATCTTTTATTGACGTATACAAATATGTACATAGTCATTTACAAATATATTTATGCTACTACTGTTTAGTATGGATTTCTTTGGCTTGTTAATGACTTTATTGTACTATTGTTTTATATGGATTAGATCTTTATGTTAGCTAACAGCTGTCACTCATTGCATTATCTGATGTTTATCTTTATTCTTTGTAGATATATCTAGTCCATTTATTGATTTATAATCTTTTCTTACTAGGGATAAATCTCCTTTCATACTTAAATCTCTCTTTTATCTATGCTTGTGTTCATTTTATTATTGTGTTGTTCATTTGACTTTTTGTGAATATTTTTTTATCCAAATCCATGCTTAATTTTTGTTCATTCAGAAGCCATTATGTTTGTAGGCTTTTTTCGATGTTTAAGAATTCTGTCAATTTTCAATGGTTCCTCATAAAATCACAATGCTATATTATCCAATCAGAATGCTTTTTCTATTAGATTTTTGGCTCAACATTAAAAATGTTGTCATCATGATGCTTTAATCTGTTCTATTGATTTACTCAGCCTCTTGGATGAAGAGTATCCAATTTGTAAGCCACACTTTGATTGGTCAATGATTACATCATTTAACTTGCTAATTCAATAGTAGCCAACTTGACCATAGGTGATAAGTATAAAGGCATATAACTATATTGTGTGCGGAAATTTGTTGCTTGTTGTCATTCCATGATGTATATACATATTGGTCATTTTTCTCTTGTCCATTGCTAAATTTGTTATCACTAAGCCTTTGTACTTGCAGCATTGCTTCTTAGTTTTTCAACCACGTAAAAAATTTCAATATACTTTTGTTTCTCATTTAGATTATTTCAGTTAATTTTGATAAGATCATTCAAATTGTATTTAGGGCTGTCACTATTGCTGTAAACTGTAGTTTGTTAATGGTTTTATTGAAATCACTTAGAATTGGTTAATTGTCAGTTATTTTAGGTCATACTTACAGCTATTGACCTTGATCCATGTTATCATGGGTAGAGCTAGTTTGGTTGGTCGGGCGTTCGGTGTCATTAACAATTGCATTAAGGTTTTTCTTTTCCATATATTTCTGCCATTTATCGGCAGATCTTTATTAAACTTCCTACAATGATAACATACCATGTGATGAACAGAATTAGAAACCACAACTCTACCTGCCTTTATTATGGATAATTTCCCTCTGTAATTTTTGCGTTGAAGTTTTTAAATCCGGCTTTAATGCGGTTTTCACATTACATTTCTTGTTATTATCTTGTGATCCAACAAAAACAAACAATTTACTGTTTTCAGGAATTTAAATGGTTAATAGTGACAGCTTTAATTATATTAAGATCAGAGATCTTGAAAAAGTCATATGTTCATGTTCACACAAAAATGGTGGTTATTTGTCACTTGTCAAATATTTTGATTGTTTTAGCTGCTGATTTTTTGTATGATATTAAATAATTAGTTCTTTCACATCGAATAGTAATTTGCTGCTTTGCATTGAGTATATGGTTAAGATGAAGGAATAGAAAACTGTTAAGAAAAATGTTGAGTATTTTAGGTTATTTTAAGTATACTATAAGCAATGAGTAAAAGAAATTATGTTGATGGTAGTGTGAAAGTTTGTGTTGGACAAGAATTTGCTGGATAAGTTTTCTTCTGTTTAGTACCCACCAAAAGTTTGGAGGCGTTTTTACTTTGTAGGCCTGTACATTTTATCAAAAATTGATAACTGTTTATTTTGAAAGGCTTTTTAGTGTTTCTTAATCTTTGTTACAGTTCTTTTAACAGTTGAATCAACAAAAGTTTTGAACATATTTTCAATTTGAAAAGAGAACAATACAGATGTGGTATATAATGATAATAATAAAAAGTTGCTTAAAAACTATGTTATAAGAGTTGGTTACATTGATCATAGTGTTAAGCCGGATTTTTCAACGAAAAAATTCGGCTAATAGTTTGACAAAACTTGGGCGGGCGGGTGGCCTGGCAGTCACGTGGATGTCTGGTGTCGTTAACAATTGCGTTTTCAATTTAGCATATATTTCTGCCATTTATTGTCTGATCTTTATGAAACTTCACACAATGATAACATACTATGTGATGAACAGAATTAGAAAGTAACCACAACTCTATTTGGCTTTATTATGGATTTTTTTTATTTCCCTTTGACATTTTTGCGTTAAAGTTTTTAAATCTGGCTTTAATGTGGTTTCAACATTACATTTCTTTTTATGATTTGATATGGCTTATAAATGCTATGAGTTCATGAAACTTGTTTTATTCTATCACTTTCAATACTGAATATTATTAGTTACACAGTCAGTTACTGACCGGATACAGTGTGATACCGGGTCAGTAAATTAATATTGGGTGAGAGCGTAGCTCGAGCCCAATATTTATTCACTGACCCGGTATCACACTGTATCCGGTCAGTAACTGACTGTGTAACGAATTTATCTTACCGAGTACCCCCATCTGAATTTTAGCATCAAAGAACACGGACAAGAGAGTATCACTAATCGTCGCTTGGCTGCCATCTTGTTTATTGACCGAAAGGAACCGAAACGCGACTGTTATTGACGAAAAGGACACACAATATTGACACAGTGAACTCCCCTTATCGATGTAGCTAGTTCGAATTAATTTTGGAGTAGAAAAATAAGGTTTCGTCAGCGCTATCATTTATAAATTTTGTTACTGACTGGATATTAGAATCTACTGACCTAATATGGGATAATACATGGTCAGCACGTGACCGCTCTCGGCCAATGAAAAACGAGTATTCTGTACGAGGTAAGATAAACTAGAAATATCAGTCCTACAAAAATAATCATTGAAATTTATGAACTTTAAGTAAATTTCCTTTGTCTCCAAACTTTTAGTGGGCACTACAGATTTGAATATTGTTAATAAAAATGTCCATGTATATATAAATGTTTATATGTTAGCTTGTTGCCTTTATTTGTTATAGTTTTATGGATTTTATTGTTAAAATTTATGTATTGCTTTATTTCTGTTGCGTTTTTGTTATAGTTAGAATATTCAGAACACTAAATAATCAGAATTTCGACTTGTTCATATGGAGTTATAGATAATTTATGTTCATGTATAGTATATACAGGGTAACTTACTCATTACTTGGAAATGTTAGTAATTAGAACTTAAATATGTTTGTTTTTTCCAGCCAGTTTTTTAAGTGGGCAGTACATATACATGATATTATTGTATCAGTCAACTAAAGTAATTTTTGCAAAAAGTACTCGTTACATGTAATGTTAGTCTATATCACTGTAACATTTTTGTAACAGTCTGTATTTTAGTACTGTCATAGATAATTTGATCTTATTGAACATTCAGCATTAGATTATTGGGTAGATTAATTTATTGTAAAATATTTGATTTGTTTGTCTTAGTGTTGATAGTGAAAATTTAGTTAGTTCTTAAAATTACATGTTAAAGTTTTATAGGATTTCATACAGTGGCGTCCATAATTACCTTAAACTTAAGTAAATGTGTGATCTGTTTTTAAATTTTGAGAAATTGAAAAAATGTCTTTGCCTAGCTGGCTAGCTCACTCGGTAGGGCATAAGCCTACTGATCGAGGGGTTGTAGGTTCCATTCTCTGGCAAGGCATACTTTCGTGGAGCTTGGTCATGAACTAGTTTATGCGGCCATTCTCTCTCCTACCACTGATTCTAAATCATGTAGGGCATTAGTCAATCACTAACGAAAGTATGCGCCTAGTAGTTGGTTAACAGCTAAATCCAGAGATATAGCCTTTCCAGGAACAGTGAGTAGGTGGACTGACCGCTGTGATATAACCTATACAAAGTGTTGCTATGGCCTTAAACCCAACAAAAAAAGAATAAAAAAGAAAATACATCTTTAGAAACATGTACATGTACAACAATTAAAATTATAGTAAGTAACATTACTCATGTTTAAACTTTTACAATCTATTTTAACTATTATGGTGTATAAATACATCTAAAATTAAATTCAAATGTAGTAATGAAAAACAAAAGGTAATTATGGATGGCACTGTATATATACCCTGATTTCACAAGGTCTAGACTAACCCTATATCAGCATTTGTATTGAGAACAAAATATTTTTGTAAGTATTGTACTCTGTTGATGATTATATTTTTATATGAGCATTGTTCTGTCTGTGCCTTCATATAATCTGCACATATTTAAAATAAAATTACCTTGCTTTTTGTTGTAAGTTAAGTCTGATAAATTTGACCTGAGACTTTTCAGTACTTTGATTCATAACATTTTCCCAGGGGTTGACGCCAGCTGTAATTGTTATCATAAGATACCTGAGTTTTATCAGGTTACATCTGAATTTTGATTATTAGCTCCTCTGCACAAAAATGAATTAAATGGTCTCATCTATCTTACAGTCTTCACTTGAATTTTTGTGTAAGCTAATCTTATTTATTAAGTGATGGTCCATATTGTCAACAAGCCTTATTAAATAAAATGTTATATTTTTCAATCTAGGATAAGTCTATTGCCAGTTTCGTGCTTTGTGCTGGGGGGGGTGTGGACATTGCATTTGCTACTTTTTTTATCTTATACAAATGTATTAGAAACTGTTGGTTCAGAAATATTTTGTCATAAAGTCTGACATAAGGTAATCATAGCTAATGTTACCTGTTCTTGAAATATTTTGATATTTTGACTTGAAGTAAATTTTTGTGTCTTGTACATCAGCAGGTGAAATATTTTGATGAAGGTCCATTGTATCAGGTCAGTTTTGTCAGACTTAGAACTATTTGTCTTGTCTCAGATCAGAATTCCAAACATAGATACAAAATTCATGTATATAAACAATGTACAATAAAGATATGTTCATGTGTTAAACTAGATTGATAAAGTGTTGTTTTATTTTTGCTGTACTATGAAGAGAAATGTGAGAGCTACAGGTTTACTAATCAGTTGCATGTCAGCTGTGAAGTTGTACATATGTGGGCCCAGCCAAGTGGTTACCATGTTGGACTGATAATTATAAGATAACCAGTTCAGAATTGGCTGTATTACACTCAATACTTACCTCAATGTTTCCTTGAGAAAGAAATTTTACCCTAGCTTAGAATTAGGTAGACAGGACACAGACTGAAGTATGACAAATCTGCATTAGAAACAGAATTATAATCAACAAAAGATTTTTGTTCTGCTGACTATCAAAGGGAAGTAACTGCATATTTGTTGTATAAAGTTTCTATTGAAGTTGCCTGTCCTTAAAGTTTTTTCGGCACAGCTGTCTAAGCCAACTTTTTTTATACTTATATTTCAACCAATATAGTATAGGGAAACAAGTTAATGGCAGAATATCATTGGCTGGTTGTGATACATGTGCATAGCACTGATAGTAGTTGCTGACTATTTACTCTGTGTATTATGGGTGACTCACTATGCTGATTGATTATATCTTCTTGGTAGTACGCTCCTGGTGGTATAACTTTACAGCAATATGGCTCATATATGAGAGATTTACAGCTATGCCACTGTTGTTTTCACTACACAGATCATATTTTACTAGAAAGGCGAGCATACAAATGGTTGCTACACTATGATTAACACAGAAATTGAACCAAAAAAATATTGTAATGAAAACTATTTCTGCTTATTAAGTCTGAGAAATCAATTGTTGTCCCTAAACTTAGTATATAGTCCAAAACTTAAATATTCGGGTGCTGATAAAAATGTTTATTATATGGTCCCATATTTTTAAATATGGGGGTCCTGAAAAGGGTCAATTGTACAGTCCCAAGTTTTTCATAATTTGATGTATAATTTCACATGGAGATTTATAGAAGTTGGAAGTCATATTAGCTGTCTTACAGTTATACTTGAACAAAATTAACATTGCACATCTTTTTTTAAAGATATTTCTTGTTTAAAATCTTTATTAAGTCCAATAGTTGGCCTGCTGCAATCACTTTTGTAGCTCACAGGACTATTTGGAAATATATTTCAAGATACATGTATGAATTACATCAATGAAACTAAGAGAGTTACATACAGGTATGATCAATGTATGTACCATAGGAGGTGGATTTCGAACAACAGTTAAACTGGTTAAATCTGCAAGTTGGTAGCAGATAACTAGGTACTTCAGACTTATCTGACAAGATGACCTATAAGCGAACCAAAATCCGATGAATGACCAAAATGTTGCAGAGGTATTATACAGGACTTGTGCTCTTGAGTTTGAGCTAGCTTTTATGACGATGTGGTAGTATCCTCTTATGACTCAAGGTTGTGAGTTTGAATCTCAGTTTAGACAATCGATTTTTATCGGGTTACAAAAGATGAGTTAGACATATTTATGCCAAGTGAAATACAGCTTTATTATCAGGAATTGTAGATTGAATGCTCTTCTTTGATCTGCTTTCAAGTGACTGTTGATTGGTCTGTCTATCATTAGCAATGTAAGCATACTATAATTCATAAAAACATATTTCAGCTTTTTTCATAGAAGTCAGAAGCAGATTCATCAGCATGGACAGTTCAATTAAAAGGTTCATGGTACACCAGGCTCCTGGTAATCATAAACTGCATGTAAAATAAAATAAAAATATTGTTCAACATAGTTTTAGCCTCCCTTTACAGTGTCTGGGCTCTCTTTACCCTGAACACATCACAAGCTGTCAATGGCCTTTTACTTTATTGAAGGTTAGTAATGTAATATCATTAAGAGAACATGGCCTCATCCATTTTTAAGGGAGCCACTTGCAAATTATTATAATTGCAATTTATTAAGCTCATTAGCTAACCATAGGGACTCAAATGAAAGGCATGCTCAGCTAAATTCCAGTATTTTCATGTGTACAGTTTGCCATTTATAAGTTTTATTGGACTGTATTCTAACCACTACCTTACTTCTCATAAGTTTCTGACAACCTTGTCCCAAGTGAACTAATTCTTGGATAACAATCATAGCTACATTGTTGTCGCACAAAAAACAAAGTAAAGATATGTATTTATTTTGTCTACTTTTATTTTAATAATATTTGTAGCAAAAACATTAAAGCATTCTTGCTCTAAATATAGAACATTGAGAAATAACTGATATCAATACAGCATACCTATGCATCTAAAAACAGCTCTAAATATATTGATCAACAAAAACTAATAATGATTATCAAAAATGAAATAATTATTGTTTACATTACAGTTCATCGTCAGTGGCACATACATTAACCCCACTGATTTAAATACTCACTGCAGTATTTCTGTACTTATAATCGATTTCACTCACCAGGAATAATGTATTCATCACCGATAGTCAAATGAATTGTAACAATGACAATAGCTCAAAGTTCAATTTCATAGTTTCATTCAAGAAATAACACACATTTGTAGTGTTTGTTATGAAACAAAATACTGTCAGTCCACTAAATTAGTGGGTGTCCGGTTGCCCGGGACAACCAATTTTTAGTTCGGGCAACCAAAAATTTCTTTTGGGCAACCAAATTTCTACTAACAATATAGTGCTAGCTGCTAAAATGACCTGTTCTGCCAACCAATTTTATTATCCTATTTTAATAGACTACAGTTGTGAGTTTACTACACAAAGGCATTAAATCACTGATGCATAGCATGAGTAATTTCAATACTGATCATTCCAAATGAGTATCTATATTTTCTCCTTTGACAATATATACACAAGTATAAATCATTTCAATTCAATCATAGCAAATTGAAACATTTGATGATAGCACATATTTTTTATAATTCAATAATACAAGAGTTGAATGTAAAATTAATCAGAATGGCTTAAAACATTGTCATGTAAACAATGTCTTGCAAAACATTAAAATAAAAAGGAGGCACTTAAGTCTCATTAAAATAAAACACAACTTTTCTAAGGAAAAAATCTGAAAAAGAACAAAGACCAAACAAGAAAATTATTTCTTAACAATTCAAATCTTAAAACCTTCACTGGCACAATTTATTACAAGAAATGTGATGTGGAAACCACATTAAAGCTGGATTTAAAAACTTTTATCGCAAAAATTACATAGGGAAATAATCCATAATAAAGGCAGGTAGAGTTGTGTTTACTTTCTAACTCTATTCATCACATGGTATGTTATCATTGTATGAAGTTTCATAAAGATCTGACAATAAATGGCAGAAAGATATGGTAAAGAAAAACTTAAACGCAATTGTTAACGTCACCGGATGCCCTATCGCCCGTGTTACGCCAAACTATAAGCCGAATTTTGTTGTTGAAAAATCCGGCTCACAAAATGCACAAAACAATAATATGAAATCTCCACTAGATTGTCTACAGACACAAACTCAGTCATTTGAAATAATGTAACAAATAAATTTCAATAAAAATGAATTTGATAACAGGCTAGCAAAATACCAATACATGTTTGTTTAGTCAACATAAATAATGCTCCACCATCAGGTATGAATGATAAGTACATGTATACTGAGGGCACCTCCACAAGGCCTTCACAGGACCTACTGTCCAGTAATAAAAAGTAGAGTTTTGCAGTGACTGCATGTGGGACCTAAAACCTTAAAATTTTTCATGATTCTGAAAACCATCAGTTATTCATTCTATGATCACAGTCCCTGTCTTAGCCAGATCAAATATGTTGTATGTTATCACAATAATAATCTAGTCTGACTATATGAAATAAGTACTTTTCACCAGCCCAAATCAATTTCCACTGGTCCCCAGCTTCAAGCTAGTGGGTTAAGGCAATGACTTAGGCTGAATTGAATTACTTAAACATACTATGAAAAAATATCAAATAAAATTTTAATGATTTGATACTACATTGGATTTTCATGATTACAACAGTTGACAATTTATCATCATGGTTACAAGACATTTACATAATAACATGTAATATTTAATATCATGCTGAAACAAAGGATCCTTAGAGTTCCCTCATTTGATCAAAAACTTTACATCATAACTTAATGCAAAAAGGTACCAAATTGTCCTTAAAACTTAAAAAAAGATGGTGCCTTTTTGCTTTAAGGGGCCGAATAATCATTGAATTATAACGACACTAGACCCGACTGTAGCACATAAGATTTAAGATACTATTTTGTAACCAACTTCAAGTTTGTTCAGTTTGTTTGGTTGCTAAGTTCTTATCACCACCTCCGTTAAGAAGAGTCTTTTGAACTAATTTTTGTGATTCTTCCAAACAGGAAGTTACTGCTGGTTCCTCAACATCTCCATTCACTTCCATCTTGGTTGGTTCCCCTTCAGTAGCAGTCTGCACTGTTTCACCCGTAATATTATGAGAGATAACTCTAGCATCCCAACCACAAGAAAACAGAGTATTCTCCCCTGACCAAGATACACCTTGTACAAAATCACTGTGTGACGTACTTCTGTACCTGTAAAACCAAACAGTCTCAATAAAAGTAGATAAAAAGTCTTTAAAATGAACCATACAAAAGACAACTCTGGCACACCGTGGAGTCCTTTACTCTGCATAAGTCCAGAAGAAAATGGCATAAATTGCATGCAATATAATCACGGTAAGGGCTTTAAACCTGCATAAGAATGGCTGTGATGAAATATATAGAATTAAAAGAATACAGAAAGTGTTAAAAATTGCAACCAATCTCAAACAGCAAAATTATTTTTACATAAACAAAGTTATGTCTAAACCTCCAACTCATTCCAATATTGTTCAAATGTTGTGATATGAAATCGGATGTGGTTGCACATATTGGGGCACGAACTAGATTTTCACTTGCTCTAAGTGACAAATGCATGTCTTTCAGCAAAACATAGCCAACAGCTTCTCTCTATGCGAAATTAATGCATGAAATTAAAACATTTTTATAAACTTTTCATGGAAGGGTATAACCAGCCCTCACCAAGACTCAAAAAACAATGTAATTTAAAACAAACTATACATACATTTGTTTAGGTTGACCATCAGATATATCTACAATCATTACAGTACAATCTTCTGATGTTGTAGCTATTCTTTTATTACTGTAAAAATATACAACATTTATAACATTTATGTTTTTTAAGTGTATGAAATGGAACCACAATAAAAAACACAATTTCTGGTTTTTTTTCATACAGTCCAGCAATATTACTTGTCCTAACCTGTCATTGCCTTGAAAACACTATCCCAATTTACTATTTTATATAAACAACAAAAATATAAACTAGCCCGAAAATATGAATTAAGTAATTTTCACTAAATCAAATTGATTTTCATCATTCCAAGGTACAAGGTATTTGGTTAAGGCAAGGATTTGTCCTAAATTTCACTAATATAAAATATCAGCAATTTGGAACCAAACACAATTTGGAACCAAACACAATTTGGAACCAAACACAATGGATTGGGTCCACTGCCAATCAAAAATTGTGATTCAAAATTGAAGTCACTCATCTCTGTCCCATTGACAATTAAAAATCAGCCCATTACTACTTCCAATTAATATTTATTGTAAGTCAGGGCCAAAACACCATTTTGGGGGAAGGGGCCTCAGCCTTTTTCTTGGGGAAAATTAGGGTAGTTTTCATTTATTTGGGGAAAATGACCCACTTCATAGCCAGTATAAGAAATAAATTTATTCAATTATAAGTGTTACAAAATCAATGCGATAATCCAGTAAACTATTTGGTTAAGGAAACAACAAAGACTGCATGTGTAGCCAAGATAACTCAAGTATTTTTCCCTTTCTATTTTATGGGATTGGGGAGTTTTGAGGATCAAACTGGGGAAAAAAGTGTTAGTTTTGTTTGGGGAAGCAGCCTGTATTCGGCTTCATCTGAGAAGCGTGTTTTGGCCCTGTCATTCCATCACTACTAAGAACTCTAATTTATGCTATTTTCCAGCTAAATAAGGCTTATTTGTACTGGATGCATCTGTGCGGAAGGAAGTCATTTTACATGACTTTGCTGGAGAGTATCCAACACGGTTTGAATCCTAGTGTTCCATGAAGAACATTTATATTTTAACTTTGTTCTGCACAGGTACATCCAGTACAAAAAAAGTTTTTCGGCAAGAAAAACAATCAACATGCGTTCCGAACCAAATCTATTGCCAAGTAAATTGAAAGAATTGTGAGCTTACTTATGAGGTGAAAATTGTAATCTAGTAATTTGTCTATGATGTGGTGTAATTGTTATAGATTCTGTTACAGCAGTTCTTGTATCCTTGACGACAAGTTGACCAGCATCACTACCTACACAATATGTGAACTCTTCACCTGGTTGCCAGGCAACACATGTTGGTATACTGGACAATGGACTTTTATCTAGAAAAATATCAACATAAACTTTACAAAGTGAGATAAATTACAATGTCTTTTCAAATTATCAGGACCTGTGTTTGCATCATTTGCACATGCACCAATCAAATTGGTGCATGTTTAATCATGCTAGTGTGTGACGTAGCTCATTTACATCCAGTATCATTCCACAGTGATTTTGGAGTATGTCAAAGGGTTAGTCACAATATAATATTGTTTAAAAACTTTTTGAATGGTTCATATATATAGAGAATATTAGGTTAGTGCCAATCTGTATCTAGTTTATCCGGCAAGTTGGAGAAAGGTTTATTCGGCGAGGCTTGCCGAGTCGAATAAACCTTTTGGAGACGAGCCGGATAAACTAAGTACAGATTGACACTAACCTAATATTCTATTTATCCTACTCGCATTTGCTTGAATGACTAATTTAAAATCCGAAAAATCAGCGTTTAACATGCTTTAAATTCAGATCATGGCCGAATTGTTCAAAGCGCAGTAATTGTATAAGACGGTCTTTTAACTGTTTGCGCGTCAAGAAATAATTCCGATGATTGACTCCATTATAATATATTAGTAAAGGTAATATTTTAAATGAAAGAAGCGAAAATGCTAAATAAACTCGGTTTAGAAATAAACAAGGAAAAAATCATTTTTGGACGAATAAATCACTTGCGAATTTTCCAAGGACGAATCAGTTTTTATGACGTCATGTAAGCGAAGTTTGTTGTCAACATGGCGGACGTACAGGAGCGTTTGTAGGATTCGTCATTTGACGAGTTTAGTATTATTTATCATGGATTTAACCAATATTATCAGGATAATTTGTTATTCAAACTTTAAATAGACGATAGGATATATGGATGAAAGGATTATTAAGGGAAATACACTCGCAGCGAGCCAGCGACGCTGAAAGATGTCAACCATTTTCAGAAAATGGCCAGGATGGTCTGTGTCGTGGATGACGGTGATGATTTTTGAAGCCAGTTTCATTATATTTAATTTATGCGTGGCTTGGCTTTGGTAAAACAATAGTCAACCTATGTATTTACTGTATAATGGCTGGATATTCGTCAAAATATACACAGAAAGGAATTCATTGCAAATTTTGGAGTTTGGCACTGTACAGCGTCAACGATTGAGTTTTTGTAAAATTTGAATGATGAAGTAAGTGATTTAATTAAAGATTTACATTGAAATTGTTTGTACAAGCCCGTATTTGATTATTTTGTGTAAAATGTATTTGTTAAGTTGTCGTTTAAAGGATGAAACGCGGTCGCTTTTGATGCCCAATGTTATGATTATGTAGAAAAGTAGTCCGTCAATGCGTAGTCACGTGACTGCCGAATAAAGCAACGCTGCCGAATAAAGATAGGTTTATTTGGTCAATAGGTTTTCCTTCTAAAAGATCACTTTGGGGTAGGATAAAAGCTTGTATTGACATATCTATGCTACTGCATGCCTCATTAAGAATAAATTTTGAAAAATGGTATAAAAGTAATCAAGAATACTGTATTAGTAAATAAATGGATAGCAAGAACATTGTTTCCTCTGGCAACAATTTTGACCTATGGGGAAATTGGGTAAACACTTTTAAATCTTCACCAAAATATTGCTATAGCAGTAGTATAATATGGCACATGTACTCGCTTACCTTCAAGCTAGCTTTTATGGGATTGGAACATGGTAGTGTCTGCTTACAACCTGAAAGGTTGTGGGTTATAATCTCAGTTTGGACCATGGATTTTATCGAATTACACTGCAAAAAAGTCACAGGATTCCTATAAAAAACTGTATCTGACTTACCTAATCTAGTAACAGGTTTAGAGTTTCTTGTATCCCATAAACATATAGTGTTATCTTGTGATACAGTAAGAAATATATTAGATTTATCTGGATGATTATGAACACAATGGATGGCATCTGAATGAGCTTTAAATGTATGTATAGATGAAAATGTCTCTAAATCCCACACTTTTACACTGAAATAAACATAGACATTTAACAGAATGAGCTTTTAATATACGTATGACATACATGTTAATATTTATAGGATAAATGAAGTATCTGCATTAGTGAAACCTCTTTAAACATAATTGTGAAATAATTTTAAACAAGAAATGTAATGTGGAAACCACATTAAAGCCAGATTTAAAAACTTTAACGCAAAACTTTAATGCAAAAATTACAAAACTTGAAAAGGAAATAATCCATAATAAAGGCAGGTAGAGTTGTCGTTACTGTCTAATTCTGTTCATGGCATGGTATGTTTTCATTGTATGAAGTTCCATAAAGATCTGACAATAAATGACAGAAATATATGGTAAAGAAAACTTAAACGCCCGCCCAACCGCCTGCCCGGGTTTTGCCAAACTATAACCCAAATTTTTTGTTGAAAAATCCGGCTTATAAGGATCATATTTTTTTTTTTGGTTGGGTTTACCACCCTGTAAACACAATTAATAGGTCATGATTTTACAATGGTTTAGTCAACCTACTCACCATTCCTGGAAAGCCTAATCTCTGAATTAAGCTGGTAACCAGTAAATAGGCACATACTTCTGTCAGTGACTGACAACTGGCCAACATGATTAACAATCAGGAGGGAAAATAGCCGTTGGAATTATTTCATGGCCAATGTTTAGGAAAGTACTGTATAGCGGGTATTATCTGCGGGGGTTTTATTTTGGCTTTATTGGCGGAAAATGAAAATGCGCCAAATATAAACACCGCGAATACAAACCGCCGCAGTATTAAGTCACCGCCATATTGTTTACTAAGGGACATTACTCTTAATGAATTTTTTATTCATTAATATGTGCATGTATTACCTCCCTTAAAATCAAGATTTATGTTGTGAATTTTGTGGAGATTAACAGTGTAAATGAACAAAATTTAGTATTTTGAATAATGCAAAGGAATTGATGTTTGTAGAAACGAAAATAAAGACAGACAACAAAGTCATTCTAACAATAAGACGACAGGTTCCATCAAATCTCGGTTACGAATCTCGACGACGGTGCCGCCATTTTGTTTACATTATAAACCCGTATGTCGGTCATTTCCGAATCTTCACGAGTTTAGCTCAAACACTTGTTTGATTGTCGTACAAAACAAATTCATCTTTAGTATTGCAATAATTTAAGTGCTTGCTATCAAACCGAAGACAAACTTCTCATCACACAATTTATCAAATTGAGTGAAAAAAGCGGAGTTAGTGTTAATGTAGCTTTTTTATTTATTGATATTCAAAAGAAAACTATTGTCAAATTTCGTCACGTGACAACGCTTTATAATTGATTTTGTCCGTTTAAAGACTCCACTAGGTGCGTTGATGATACATTGTTTGTGACAAGCTGTTAATTTCAAAATTTGTTTGACTTTGACCAATGGATTCAGGTAAATTGGCGATTTTCAAGGAATGTGTAGCCGCAAACTTCAATACCGATACTTTTTAACAAAGACAAAGGCGTTTTCCACGACTATTAACTAACATGCGAAAATTTTGATTGTTCATTACAACAAATTGTTATTATTATAAGAATCTCGCGAGTTGGGCTTACTTATGCAATTTGTCGAACGATCAATCAAACTTAGCTGAACCCAGGTAATATTTTTAACAAAAACATTCACATTTAATGACGATTCAGAATTTCTTATCACATGATTAAACTTGTCCCGTCATAGAAATAGATAATCTGCTGTGTAAGTGTTGGTTTTTCAAACGTCCGCTCAGATTATGCAACTTTGGTGACACTTAGTTAATTTAAAAATTTGAAAAGTCGCGGTCGGTAGTGACTGCTTATACAGGTGAAATGGCAGAGTTATGTACCTTTGACCATCTTTCACCGGGAGGTTTAAAATTGGCGCACAGAGTAATTTCCGCCAATATTTAGCATCGCCAATACAAAACTCTCTTGTTTACGCGAAATTTTTGCCCCGCAGAAATAACCCGCTATACAGTATGCCATGTCTAGGAATCAAACCCCACTTCTCTATCTGTAAACTTAAGGAAGCCAGGCTACCACTGGTCTTCATGCACTCAAAACAATATATTGAATACTTGCCATGAATCATGACTGGCAGATATAACAGTATTACCACTAGGACATACACATACACTAGATACAATATCATCATGTTCTGTAGTGGAACTTTGTTGTATAAATGTATGAAAATCATCTGTTAACTCCCATAATGCAACACCTCCTGTAATTACATACATACATGTACAAGTTAAACCACATAAATTAAACAGGGTTCAACTTTAAAGGTGGCCCAGGATTCTGAGGATACCAAAAACTTGCGAGCAACCCCAGAAATGCTAATCAAGATATTTTGTCAGGAACCCTATAAATAGCCTGGTTCTTACACAAATTTGAGTTTCCATAAATGTTTTTCACTATCTGTGACTGCAATTCTGTACCTTAAGTCTTTGTCTATTGTTGAAGGAATCCCTAACATTACAGTGGAATCTAAGAAAAGCTGACAAGGGATTCATCTAAACCTCTAGTAAAAATAGTAACTGCTGAATCAGTTGAACATTTCATCTCTAAGTTTAAGAGTAAAAAAACCTTAGTTATATGCATGATGTTTCAGGTTTTTTTTAAGCAGACGCCTGATTGCCCACAACGGGTTAAAATCGGCGCGGGCAAGTAAATTTTAAAAGAAGGTAGTCCGTCGGGCAAGTGAAATTTCGTAGCGCGTCACTATTTTGCTGCTCTCTATTACGAGTGCCGCTAATAATGCGTCCCCTAAACTTCAATCGATACGCCTGCATCGTAAAATATATGTGTAACTGTTTTATTTCTAACTGATTTAACAACTAGTATCTTATTTGCAAGTTACATAACAAGTTCATGACACCATCTATCGTGGAATTTATCAAGTTTTGTCTTTATAATTGTCTTTTTTTCTTTCAAAAAGGGAACTAACTTCACTAGTCTATAAGAAGGAATTAATTATACATGTATTTTGAATATTGTAGACAAGAATGATGTAAACTATGAAATGATCAGGACTTAGTTATATGTGAACTAATCACTGATCAAGGGCTGAAACAAATTCAAGATTTACTAATTACTGAACAAAGGCTTAAACTCCCCAGAAAATAAATTTTGGTCAGCCAGAAAATGTTAAATTCTGATCTTGATTATACTTTTTTAAACAGGGAAATTTAAACTTAATTGGTAGGGAAATGGAGCCACAATTGAGCCATCAAAAACGACATGGAAAAACACTGAATTTAAATATGTTATTTTTAATAACTACCGCCAGTTTAACTATTGTATTCACATGGTTTCAAGTCCCTGTGTGATATTTATATAGTATAAAAATATAATGAAATATTTTGTTAAATATATAATCATTATATTACACATGATGTATGGTTCACATACTTTACAACCATACATAGTATAGTACCCACCAAAAATTTGGAGACATTTTCACTTTAAACTTATATAAAATATATCCAACACTTTAACATGCAGAGTGAGATTTATCAAACACTTTTTTAAGCAGTTTGATTGGCTGAGAGGGTACCACTGTTGTCTGAATAGCTTTTATCAAAATTTTGATATATAAGCATTCATTTTGGAATGTTTTAGTAAATTTTGCTTTATACTTTTATGATCATTCTTTTCATAGTCAAGACTATAAAAATGGCTTAAAAGCTTTGTCATGGAAAATAATAACATAGCGTTGTTGTCTCGTCAAAACCTCGTAACTTCCATTCAAAAAAAGTAAAGTTACGAGGTTTTGACTAGATAACAATGATAGTTCATTGTTTCATAGGCTTCTGGAATGTCAAATACTGAATCTTTTAAATGTAATGCATTTGTGTATTTTGTTTTTTTATTTCATCTCATATCATAATATTTAATATTCTTAAATATGTTTCTACATAAAAAATCATTGAAATTTGAAAATTTAGCTAGTTTCTTTCATCTCCAAACTTTTGGAGGGCACTGTCCCTATGACTCATCATTGTATACATACATTTATTACATATATTTTATAAAGAATTTTAAACATATTAATTCTGTGAATGTAAAAATGAATGGTGTTTAGATATGTAAAATACACTAATTTTCATATTTAAAATTTTATGCATGTATGACATTAATGTTGAGCATTGAAGTTGAAATCTGATGTCAAAATCTATACCGTACAATTTGAATTTTCTTTTTATTCTTTTTTTTTTAAAAAGAGGCAAAATTATTTTTCAAAAATAAGCATGCTTTTATGCTTGTAAAATCTGACAAATTATGGACATATATTAAGTATAGTTTTCTAGATAAATACATAATTTTTGTGAATTAATTAACAATTGCAAAATTGTTCAATTATTTCTCTTCTACTGTATTACAAATTGATGTCATAAACCTTTCCTTCATAAATAATTTTTAAGTAAAGTTTCTCTTTAACAACGACAATAAGTTTTTACACAAACATTTTGTTTGGCAAATGAGCACTATTTTGGAACTTTCATGGAAAGTTACAACTTAATGCGACTGGAAATGAAGCCCCCTGGATCACCCAGATCTGTAGCCCAGTTGGTAGCACCACTCCAGGATTTTGAAACTAGTTTGGCAAAGGGGGTACAGGTTTCAAATCTCATCCAGGGTAGTAAGTTAAACCCTTCCATAAAAATAATTTCTATTTTCCTCAATTATTTCTAAAGGTATATGGAGAATTTACCAGCCTAGTGGAAAGCTTGGTTAAGTGGGCTGGCCATCATAAATTAACTAAACTGAGTTGACACAGCCTTAAACTCAGAACTGAAAAAAAACCTGAATCTACAGATCCAATGATGCCGCATGCAATTCACATCAGCACAATCTTTGGTTTAAACTTAAAATCAACAAATCATATTAATATCAATATAATGATATACGACTAATGATATAATCTAATGACATGTGGGTCAAAATTTCTAATCTTTTCAATTATTTACTCTGGAGACTTGCATACAGTTGTACTGTATTTCTCAACAAACCAATTTATATTATAACAAGAATACTAATGTATCCACACAACATACTAATGTCCTCTAATACATGAAATGTAAACTCTGGTCATTAACAATAAAAAATAGATAATACTTTATATACATATTTTGTACACTAACATGTTACACCTGCCGAATTGGAAGGTCTAACATACTTTAGATTGTTCAAATACCATGTAAGCGTTAGTAATAACATATACAAATATGTATACAAGAAATGTATATGACTTTAGTAAGTAAATATACAAAGATTTTTAAATGAGTATATTATTATAAACAAACCACAATCCATAGTCTCATACTGCAGAATTTAAAGCTAGACCTTCACTGAATGTGATGAAATACCCCCACCCCCCCCCCAACACTGACAGGTGTTTGAGAAGAAATTTGGTGCTATGAAATTTAATTGACAAGGTTTTTCATCAAAGAGCCATAATTCCATGAAAAAATCAATAGACCGTAACCAAAATGCAGGGCATTTTTTGTCAAAATTGTGAAGGGGCCTGGGCCTGTTCATTTTGTGAAAAAAATCACGATGCGTCATGAAATTGTGAAAAAAAACTGTAAAAAATGAGAACAAAAAGCTTCTTTCAGACTTGAATTGACTTCTATTTTGTTCAAGACAAGGTTTCTCAAGTGGTCTTACAATGGCTTTGTTGTAACTTAAAGTTAGTAAAATTCACAGAATATAGTGATTTTATATCAAGTAGTAAACTAAAAGTATTTATTTTTCATTTCAATTGATCAGATCTTCTGGTTTAGCATGTTTGCTTGCTGGAATATGTACATCAACAAAGGTAAAAATCATTATGGGCCATTTTAAAAATATATCATAAATGTCCTAAATTTTGACCTTTCTTTGTTTAAATATTTTCTTTAAAACTACAATCTGCTATTAACATCATACCTAACAACATACCTTTTGTTAAATCATACTTTTCATGCAGCAATAGATGTTGTTTAATGTTTTTTAGTCTAATAGATAGATTATGTGACGAATATTTTAAAAATTTCACATATTCAATCGATGTTTATTCTTGAAATCGAAAAAATGAGGGAATTTACCCTTACTTATTGCTAAATTAAGAAAATCAAAATGATAAAAAATTATTTAATTACAATGTAATTTGAACGATCTTTCCCTTTATTGGCGATAGCGTCGGTCGCGAAAATGTATGACAGTACGAAATAAAAAACTTTATTCGTTGTAAAAGGAATCGTATTTACGATTATTTTGACGTGGAATTTAACTATTATTATTATCATTTAATCAGAGTTTATTATTGTGGTCAACTTTAATTGTCTTTAAAAAACGCATTTGCAAACTGGCAATTATACATAGATATATTCAAACTGCGTCACAACATGCTCATGATTAAATACAATTATCAGTTTAACGGCTTGCATCCAAAAGCTTATCTACTTGAATCAATGCATTATCACAGTTAGTCGCTTGTTTGTTAATTGCAACAGTTTGATTACGTAATCAATCTTATCGGGCCGACATGTAGCACTATGGATTTTTTACACAGGGGTGATTGATAAACAATGGAGTTACTTTTTATCGGCTTTTCAAGCGTGTATACTAACTGCAACCCCGCGTAGCGCGGATCGCTGATTGGTCGATTGTATCAAATAGGCGGACGTAACATACGCTTCACTTGTTGTCGGTCCGAGATCTTAATTAAACTATGACTCTTGAAGGCAAAATATACGCGGATCAAATTGACGCACGGACGATTTTGATTGAGGGTCAAAAAGGGGTATTTTCGAATTTCCGTGCGTCAAAACCCGAGGTCTCGGGTCTAATTCAAGCCCTGCAAAGTCCTGATAATTTGTGAAATCTCTTTGAAATTGTGAATTTTTTCCGCTGCATTGTGAAAAAAAAGTGCAATTTTGAATTGTGAAGGGGCCGAACATCGGCCCCTGTTATAGAAGGAAAAAATGCCCTGAAATGGGATATGCACATGTCTGCCTGATATCTGATATATGTCTTAAGTTTGAATCAAACCTTAAAATAGGTGCTGAGAAATTGAGCGGACAAGAAAATGCTACAGACCGACCAACAAGCAGACTCCAATATTCTCCCCTAAAAGTTTTCAGGGGGGGGGGGGGTATAATAAACCCTTTGAAACTTTCACTAATACTCTTCTAATATAAACTAGTTTAAGTGTTAATATCAATACATATAAACCAATATGTACACATATTTTAATGATTCAGCTTATTTCTCAATATTTTGTTCAGTTCCCATATTAGACTAGATATTGTGGTTTAATGGAAGTATTGTAAGTAAAAATTTATTTCTAAATTTTATAACTTAAGTACATAAGTATAGTGGAATTTTATTCAACTGTCAGTAGCACATTTATTAACTCTACTGATTTAAACACTCACTGCAGTACTTTGATACTCACAATCAATTTAAATAAGCAGGGTTAATGCATGTGCCACTGATAGTTGAATTCAATTAAACAATCCTATAAACAAGATAGTAAAGTGAAAAAAAATATAAAAAATACTTGAACACAAGTGCTTACTTCATTAATAAAAAGGAAATGGATTAAAGAATTGCTGACTTTATTAACAGTAAATAAAGGAGTATAAGAAATTGACTCTGAAGACAGACTTAAAATCATCGAAGCTACTGAATAATTATTAACTTGTGTTAAGTTTTCATATTTAAATCAAACTTTATGCAATCATAACTGTTAACATTTCAATTCAACTAGATCTTCTTAATTGTGTCTGACGTGTTATTTAAGCTTGTTTCATAAAGAGAATACCAGTGAACAAAATAAGAGCATTCAGAATACAGTTGCAAATCTCATATTTCAAACAGCAGACAACCAAGTTAAACAATTTTAAATTTCAGCAAAATGAGTCAGACTTCAAAATGCACTTATTTCAGAAATAATTACATCTGACATTTACCAGGCACACCATACAGGATGATATACCATGCAGTATATTTAATTAAATACGAGTCTAAGAAAAATAAATGGCACACTTATGTTGAAATTATGCAAAACCTTTCTTTATTCATTTGAAACATAATCAACAATTATTTAAACATGGATTGGATCCAGTAGGGTACAACAGTGGAGTTTAACCCCCCAAACATTAATGAAATTTACAAAATATTTAAAATGTTGAAATGGGATTAAAACTCTAATTTATGGTCCCCCACTGAAAAAAAACTTTGTTCAGTATCTAACATATTTACAATAATAATTAACATACACAGAGCTTGACATTAATTTTTGAATAATGTGGCCTGGTAGGACAACCAGTTATATGTTTTACTTGCCCGAAACAAATGTTTACTAGCAGTAACAGGTAGCTGGAACCCAAACTGAGGTCGCTAGGAGCCATTGATGACCTTTAATGTTGAGCTCTAAATACATACTTTTAACATAAAATGGTAAAATATAAATTTCAGGGGCCAGTAATTCAAATGATAGAATAAATACCAAAGTTTGCACTTTAATTATCGACAAACTTACCAGTATCCATGGCAACCAGGACTCTTGTTGTATCCACAAAACAAGCATCGCTGAGTCCAGCTTCTAGTTGTACTCCAGCTGTACATTTTTCAACATCAGGTGCTAGTTCTGGCTTCTGATAATACCACAATGATCCATACCAATATCTGCCAGTTAAACTGGAGGCTCCAAGCAGTAGACCTCCATCTGGAAAAAATAGTGTCATGTCCATTTTTGAACAAGAAAATTCTGTGACTTTTATCACCTTCATGTCATGGGAAAGACAGCATTAATCTCTTTCCAGAATAATTTACAAAGTTTTTATTGGGAGGGTTTGGTATTCCAAAAGGAAAGAAGATGTAGGCTCTAGAGCCACTGAACTTTGAAGTAAAATATTAAAGACAGTCTTTCGTGACATGACTGACATCCATATCAAATTATTCAAATTGTGACATGTACATGAAATTAAAGAATTAATTGTGATAAAGCAAACCAGTTATTGTTTAAGATAGATCTATCTATCCTTTTAATTAAGGTAAAGAACAACCTTTTTTTTGTCAGGCCAAAGAAAAAATTCTGTGTTTAGGGCAACAGCCTGAAAAAGTTAGGTAGAGAATATACCAAGTTTTTTGTTGTTGTTTTTTTACTCGTTAAATTGCTATTAAATCTGTCATCACCAAAAGTTATGGACAAAGAAAAAAACACAAAAATTGCTTACTTTGAAAAAACTCTACGTAGGGTTGGGTTCCCCTAAACAGCTTTTTCTTAGGCCTTATTTGCGTTAAATGTTAAAACATCAAAATAAAAATTTACAAATTTCATTTCAATAACAATGTAACCAGTGACAAGAGAAAAAAGCCTGACTCCGAGTCCCCTTCCTGAAACCTGTGGCTCATCATTTAGTATAGGTTCCTTGCTCAAGCCTTCAAAGAAGTTACCATAAAAATCCGGTGGTTTAACCACTCAATCTGATTAAAACCCGATCTACAATTTTACCGCTCGCAAACTCGCTAATGTAGATCTGGCCTTTTCCAAACGAAGGTCACGTTCAGGTGACCTTTTCTCATCATAATATTCATGACGAAATTGTTATGATACGTAACTTGTTTACATCGTCTACGTCACGAAATTTGAAATGAGCCGCCCAATCGCAGCCTGTGAATATTACCGCGGTTAAATTAGCAAGCAAAACTTGGTCTATAAATAGAAATTACGAAATCAAAATGTGATTAATAGTGTTTTCGTCTAGATGAAAGCTACGCATTGATTGGTCGACACAAAGTTCATCTCGACGTGACCTCAAAGGGAAAAAGTACAGATCCAGTACGACCGTGGTCTACTGGATATGTGTTTACGCAGATTGTTTAACCACTGTACATAAATTTAATAATCAGCATTTAATTGTATTTACATCTGTTATACCATGATATGTCAAGCTTAACCAAAGAAACATAAAATCTAGCAGGATTCCAGATACCTCACCATAAGAAGAAACTGGTTATCCAAGAATTATAACAATCTGAACAAAATTTACATCAACAGGTGCATGTTTGCCCATTTAAAAATCAAGCAAAACTTCAATGAGCAAACATAAGTTGTCATTTACCAAGTATGACGGTTGGAATTTTGTTATTGTTTTATACCAATCCCTTCACCACATCTCATGCCCGTGACATGTATTCTTGTACATTTTATCAACCTGACGAAACTAGATCATGAGCTTATGATCTACATTTAGTATAAACAGGCAAGCGTGAAAAGACGGATTTTCCTAATATTCATTACACTTACACAGTGAAGATCAGGTCAAGTATAAAATGTTTGTTAAAGGGATTAATCAAGTCAAATATGAAACACGTGTTTACAAGTTTTACTTTAAAGAGCAATTAGAAACAAAGAAGGTTTGTTTACACAGTGACCAGTTTAAATGATGTGGGTGGGGTAATTAACCCATGATTAATTTCGTGATTTCTAAAAAAATACAGCTTTAAAAACGAAAAACATAGCCTTACCTTTGTGACACTGCACAACCTCCAAATGTCTATCCATAGCTGCGGGTGTTTGATCCATTCCAACTCAAGCGAATCAGGTTGAAAATGTAGCAAAACCATGTGCGAAAATAGAAATTCGTAATCGGTCGTCCGTGAAATTCACTTAGCGTGAGAATTACTATAAGAAAATTGACTAGAGATTCTGCATTTGGTTGACATTTTCTAATCGTCTAGGTACTTAATTGTCGTGTTTTGATGTTTATTTTAAGTTTTAACCGTTTATTTATTACTTACTTTAATAAATCAGTGTAAAATCAACACCGATTCTTAGACAGAAGTTGCTTATTTCGCCAAAGTTGTTTTTTTCTTGTCACATTTCGGATTGTATTTTTTTCGGACAAAAATCAAAGATCCTATTGATTACCTTATTTAATATTGGTTTTATGTTCATATGATTTGTATATGGTTAAAGATAAATGTCTAGACGTAGATATTTTATATGTTAAAAAGCTCTACGCTTAATGATATTTTTTTATCGAATCTGGACAATTGTTTAAATATAAAATTTTACATTTTTTAATAAAATTACAAAAATGTTGCTGCAGCAATTGATCAATACTATTAGTCATTCAAACACTTGAACCTTGGAATTGCAGTGAAAGACATTATAAAATTTATTGCTAAGTATCAAAGCTTGACTTGACTGAACATTTATGTCCAATTCCTTCGTGGTTATAATATAAAAGCTATATTTTAATTTATGGTTTTAGGACTAGAAGCAACACAGCTTCATATGCTTTTATTGGCCTCCACTTTAAAACAAGTGGGTCAAGTCAATCATTATTGTTTTAGGCTGAAATTTATTTAAGTTGTTAAAAAAAGTCTTGTTCGTCTAAAGTAACAGATATAGAAACCTATTTATGCCAGCAGGGACTTGTTCCTTGTACTATTGTAACCCGATAAAAATCCATGGTCCGAACTGAGATTTGATCCACAAACTCTCAAGTCGTAAGCGGACACTCTACCACGTTGACATAAAAGCTAGCTTGTAGGCAAGGGAGTACAAGTGCCGTATTATACCTCTGCTATACACACACCTTTTCCTTAAAAGAATTCGTTCTCAAATTCTTGGAACTTGATTGTCTGTGGGACTATCTAAGGGTGCGTGCAGGCAATTCCTAGTGGGTTATTTACGTTGGGCGCCAAATGTAACCCAATAAAAATCCATGGTCTGAACTGAGATTTGAACCCACAACCTCTCGAGTCGTAAGTGGTCACTACCACGTTGCCATAAAAGCTAGCTTGAAGGCAAGGGAGTACAAGTGCCATATTATACCTCTGCCACACTACCTCACAAGTTGAAATGTTCATATGTTTGACTTTTGTGCAGACATAGTGGCTGATAAGCTTTCTTTCTTTTTCTTTTCCCTTTGGGTTCCTCTGACAGTGCCTGACTTCTATATTTATTTATTTCCTATCAATTTTTCTCTGCATCTCTAGTTTGTAAACTGCACTGAAATATAACTGTCAATTAATGGCTGTATCATGTAGATGCAGATACAAGTGCATTATTACAATGAAAAGTTGAAATTTGAGGAATTGTACTATAACTGGTGCAGTCTTCAGGACCAACTGTGATTATTCAGAATTTTGTACTGGACAGAATGAAAGTTTAATGAAGGAATACATCATAGCTATATGTTTAAAATATGAAGTCATTTTTAATGATTTAGCATTATATTTTTTAAATTTTAAATAAACAATATAACAACTAATAATAATTGTTTACTAAATATGGAAAATGGTGGCTTTAAAAAGTTGGTGAACAACCACTGACTCATTATCTAAAAGCGATTGGACCGGCAGTAATTTTGATGGACTCGGTCCATGGTCCATTGGCTGAATTCGAAGACTGCTTGTGCATTTATTCTATCTTTGGGTTTTTTTCAGGTTTAGGAGTTTACTTTAAGTAGCATACCAGAGCTTTTTCTTAAGAGGGCATACCAGAGTTTCTTAAAAAATTTAACCATCTGTCTACTAATTAAGTGATTATGGGCGCTGCTAAAATTGTACAGATAATTCTGTATTATGTAATCACTGTAGTTGGTTGGATAGTCTCATTAGTAGCAAATCAGATATTTGCTGCAATATATGATAAGAAAGCAAGAGTTGTTCCCCCTGTTGAAGATGATGTGATGTTGCTGAGTGCTGTTGTACTTGCTGAAAAGATCAGAACCAGGGAGGTAAGGAGTTCTAAGTATTGATTACATGTAATTGTTTATTCAGATGACTAATTTTTGTTTAGCATAAAAATCTACCAGCAGAAAAATCAATTTATGAGCAAGATTTTTTAAAGGTCAGAGCTGAAGAAATTTGCAGTGTATGAATAATATTCATATTCTCCTAAGTTAAACTGAGAATATACAATTATTTTTTTGAAGAACTGTTAATATTAATAAATTGTGTGGCATTTTATTTGTTTGAACAATTGCCATTTTAACTGTTTAAGGTATTTAGGAGAAATTGCTAATGGTCTTATGGTCTATTCTATTGCTTTAAAAACGACTCAGTTGACTGTGGTTTTTCCTGCATTTTTAGTATATTTCTCATTGTTTCAACTTTCATAGTTACATGATGTGGACCGTTCATCTAACAATTGCTCCTCTTGGGATGCACCAGTACTTGACTCTTATCCTCCAAAAGGTCTAAAACCCAGTGTTGAGGGTAACCTGACCCTACCTCACAAATCTCACTGACTTGAGTTTTTGGCCGGATTTTTCAACAGTTGGGCGGTTGGTCGGTCTGGCGTCCGGTGATGTTAACAATTGCGTTTTTCTTTAATCTTTACCATAATATTAAATTATATTTCTACCATTTATTGTCAGATCTTTATGAAACCCCATACAATGATATCATACCATGTGATGAACAGAATAAGAAAGTAACCACAACTCTACCTGCCTTTATTATGGATTATTTCCCTTTGTAATTTTTGTGATAAAGTTTTTAAATCCGGCTTTAATATGGTTTCCACATCACATTTCTTGTTATTTATTAGTTTACCTCAGAAATATTTATTATTTGTGAAAATCACAAAACATACAAAACATAGAGCCTACCCTACCTAACTTTTTCAGACTTGCCCTGACCACAGGAGTTTTGGCCTAAAAACAACAATCATTTTCTTTCAGCTGAAAGCAGTAGATGTCATGAAGAAATATATTGAAAGAGTAACAAGCGTACATGATTATCTGAATACTGTTATAGCTAGAAGGTTTGACGAGGCTCTAGCTGAGGCAGAAGCTTTAGATGAAGAGTTAGACAAGAACCCTGGAGATGAGAAATTCTCTGTTAAAAATAAACCATTTCTTGGTGTACCATTGTCTGTGAAGGAAGCATTTTCAGTCAAAGGTAGGTATGCTATACTAATGAAACTTAATGCAATCTGCAAAATAAGCACTTTTCCAATCCGATTAAAACCCGATCTAATTCTCCACTTGCCTACTCGCTAATTTAGATCTGGATGTTTCATTATGAGGGTCATGTTCAGGTGACCTTTCCTCATTATAATATTCATGATGCAATTATTATGTTTAATAACTTGTTTACATTGTCTATGTCAGGCATTTTGAAAAGAGCCTTAATGAAGCTAATAATGAGCTATTAATAGTGTTTCATCGTGATGAAAGCTATGCATTGATTGGTGGACACAAAAGTCAACTCAACATGACCATAGGAGCGACCCTAAGGGGTCCTATACAACAATAGTTTATAGGATATCTTTTTATGGAGATTGGCATTTTTTCAACACTTTAGACAACCTGAAAACTTATAATATTATGGGAATCCAAATATTACCAAAAAGAATAGAGCAAAGGCTGGGTACTCAGTCAGGCAACCCTTATTTCAATAACTGATTACCTGTATATCATTTAGCTTATGACTAGGTCACACTGTCCCAGTGTATGACCCAGTACGTTCTGGTTATATTAGCCAAGGACAGGGATGAACCAGAAAGATTTGTGAAAAAAATCAAGAGGGCAAATCAAGTCTCCATTCCATATCTTCACCATAGATTAGACACAGGCCATGCCGATATACTACAGTTTAACTTGGTAGCCTTTAAGTGGATAGAAAGATTATGTTGGAAGAGCCACAATGATGTCCTGGATCTCCCTAGAATAAGCCAGAATTAGTTTCACTCCCCAGTGAATTTAGATTTTAAACACCAATGCTCATGCATCATCTTATTCACTTATTCAGTGGGTTAGTCTATAATTTAAAATACATAAACAAGCATGACCTATTAAATGAAATGTTCTTTCCTTGTCTGTGGCTATTTAACACTGTATACATGTATGAACTCCCAAGACCTGGTATCTGGTGCATTTTTGACTGTACATTTATGATAAATTGTATCAATCATTTTCTTGTTTTAGGGATGCCAAACTCTAGTGGTCTGGTATCACGTAAAGATTATAGGAGTGACACAGACTGTCCTGTTGTAGAAAGATTAAAAGAAGCTGGTGCTATACCATTTTGTATTACAAATGTCAGTGAATTATGTATGTGGTATGAGTCAGCTAATAGATTGTATGGTAGGACCAATAATCCATATAATACATCCAGAATAGTTGGTGGCAGTTCAGGTAAGTTAATGTTAGAGTACATTGAACAATAATAATAAGAATAATAAAGACTTAATTTAACAAGGCTACACATTTGGATAAATCCAATCTTCCATGTGGACCTCTGGAAAAACATGTACAAGTTATTCACATAATTTACATAGTGAAAAACATATTATGAATCAAGAAATAGAAAGATAAGTAAAATGATACAAGGTCGCACAAGCCTGAAATAAAAGAGAGTAATTATTTCCAGTGGACAAAGACCATTTTACATTTATTGAAATTTCCATTTAAGGTATTGATTTTTGAATGATGAAATAAGACTTTCCGCGTGTCGAATGTTAAGAGGAATTTCATGCCGTATAATTGATCCTAAGTATGTTAAGGATATTCGAAAGAATTCTAGTTTAAGTTTTGGGACGTACAACTGTTTATTAGAACTTGATCTTAATTTAGAACACCAGCCAGTTGTAGAAATGTGCTACACTAGCTGTCACTGAGTGATAACTCTTGTGTCAGGGGGTATTTTCTCAGCAAAACTTAAGAAAGGAGAAGAAACTGTTAGAAACACAAGCTGCAGGTATGAGAGAGTCCCCTTCCTTCTCCTAAAAATCATACATATAAATCATATTCCCCAGTACTAAACTGGGTCTGTATATTACTTGTATTCTTTTTTTATCTTTACAAACATCCAGGAGGCAACCCTGTCTATAACCCTTATACTCAGGTGTGTAAGGGACAAAATAAGGTCGAATTGTGCAAATTGTGATAAAAGCACCAAACTTTCAGGAAATCAACTTTAAGGTGTGAACTTCAGAAAAAAGCCAGGAGACAACCATGAGAGGCCCTGTGAACAAAAATATGGGGCCCTAAAGGGGGTTACCCGTAACAATTGATATTATTGCATAGTACTGTGTAAAAATCCTTAATTTATATATCAACTAAATGTATTAAATTTCTTTTGCTCAAGATAAGAACAACTATGTCAGTTCATGTTTTTGAATATTTAACATGATAATTATAATCGTTATTGAGGCCCCATAAAGGGATTTTATGGTCAACAAATAGTAAAAGACCACTAACAACCAGTACAGTTTTTATTTTTATTTTTTCAAATTTTTAAAGCATTTTGAATGGGTAATTTTGTGTGGCTAGATGTGGTGTCTTTTCATTTAAATAAATTGCAAAACCAAGGATGATCAAAAGAGGCCAAAACAAGGGGAAACTTATGAAAAAATATTGAATATCTAATTTGCTGTACTGATTACATAGAATTCAGAAATAGTATCAGTAACATTTAATCTACTATGTACAGTTCAAATAACATAATGATGAAATTTTTTTTATTCTTCATACCATTTTGAGTGATGCACCTCAGAAAAACCCAAGGAGACAACCATGAGAGGCCCTACTAACAAAATTGTGGGGCCATGAAAGGGGTCACCCATTACAAGTATAAGCAGTGCATAGTTTAGTGTAAATATTTATCTATCAAATAGATAAAATAAATTTTCTTCACTCATGATGAGTACAATCATGTCAGAAACTTTTTTTTCAAATTTAACATGATACAATGAATTGTAATTGAGGTCCAGGTAAGGGTTTTTAAGAAAACAAAACACAATTAACTATAAATGACCAGTGAAATTACTGTTCTCGTTTTGTTTTAATTTATTACTTAAAGTATTTTTAATGGGTAATTTTGTGTGGTTAGCTATCATGTTCTTTTTTTTAGAAATAATTCACAAAACAAAGTATGATCTCATGAGGCCAAAACAAGGGGGAATTTATATAAATTTTTAATACGTGTATATAATTTTCTGTATTGGTTATATAGGATTCTAATGTTAATAGGACTGGAGACAAAGATTTATCTAAACATCAGTAACATTCATCAAATAAAGCACATTATAATACGATAATTAAGTTTTTACTTGTTTATTTCATTTTGCTTCTTCAAAAACTTAATGAGATCTATCAAGCATGTTTGTATTAATCTATTGAAACTATGTGCCTATTTATGTGCCCCTTTCGGGGCCCCATTTAGGCAAGATACAAGGCCCCTCATGATTGTCTCCTGGGCTAATATTGATCAGTATGACTCAAAGTACCTCCATGCCAAATTTGGTGCTTTTATCACATTTTGCACAATTATTTCACTTACACACCTGAGTATTAATTGAGCGGTTGACAGTATTTACAAGATAGACAGATATTTATTTTTTTAGGGGGGCTGTTTCATGCCAGCAGCCTGAAGTAACAATAATTCAGGGGTTTAATTGAATTGCCCTTTTATCAATTAGAAGTTAACAAATTTAAAAGCCACTTACTAGAATAAGCACTTTGGAACTCAAATTTTTTATTTAAGCATCTATTTATTTCCTTTAATATAAATAATTTTTACAAGGCTATTACCTTGACTACCTCTGCTGCCATTCTGGTAATCTAAAAATGTTCTCAGCCTTGGTTAAATATGATCCTACACAACAATCAAATTAAAACATTCTATACCAGATTTGTCAATTTACACAGATTTTTAAGCAGTTATTTCTTCAGTCTTTAATGTATAAAATTTGTTACATTGTATATGGTATTTTCTTCCCAGGATCACAGAAATCTTACCTATAGTTCCTCCACCAGTGCTCAAGTCCAGAGTTAGTAGGTTTTTCTGCCAGGGCTTTGTTTTCCTTATATAACAGGGGCCGTTTACAGGCGCCTTCCCCTTCTGAAATTTCTTTGAAATTGTGCAGTTTTCCCCAAATTTAGATGTTACCTTTAATTTTTCATTCCTATATCAACGAAATCGCGATTCAGTTTCCCCAAATACAATACAACAATACAATACAATAGTTCTTTATTCAGCATAATCTATATACAGATTATTGCCTTAAACAGGGCGAACACGAACATGAGAGAAGAACATGACAATACATGAAACACAAATAAATACAATAAATAAAACAAGAAAAAAGAAGGAAAATCATACAATAGGAAAATGATTCAAATGTTCTACATAAAGTATATAAGTAAGGCCCCAGGCCCCTTTCCCCCAAGTACTGAAAAAAGCCCTCTAGTAAAAATAGTGGAAACAAATTGAAAAGTAATACACATGTATGTAAGATACTGACATAACTATTGATAATGCTTTTAGCTTTCCATTTATATTACCTAGGTGGTGAAGGCTGTAATCTGGCCTCTGGGGGAGCTGTTATAGGAATAGGATCTGATATTGGTGGAAGTATTAGAATGCCTGCATTCTTTAATGGTATATTTGGTCATAAACCTTCCAGAGGTAAGTACAGTTATAGTTCTCATGTAAGGACTGTTACCCAATGAAGTCTATGGTCCAAACTGGGATTGATTTCACAGCCTTTTGCTATTCATTAGTAGACACTTAACCATTTCCCCATAAAAGGTAACTTGAAAGCAATTGAGTACAAGTGTACCTCCATCACAGAACCATACACATATAAGTGGTGTTAATAGGTAAATGCTAGTAATAAATGGACCTTTTGCTTCACAAATTATGCATTTTTTATTTGAAAATCATCAAAAATTGCATGATTTTGTAATATTTTGTAATTTTGTGGTTATTATAACTAAACGTCACTAAATACAAATTTTATTTACTGTGAGTTTGTTCATACAATAATAAACCTAAGCTTTGTATAGCTTTTGATCTACTTATTAACACAGAGATATGTTACATATTGTAGATACATATGTATGAAACATACACAATTTGTACATTGTGTGTCACTTAGTGGGCTTGTGAAATGCCTTAAAAAACTAAATGGCATAATCTGATTATGTGTTTGTCAAACATGCATATTGTATGACAAACTGGAATTTTGGATCTTGCAGAAAATATGTCATTCTGCCTTACCTACATGTTGCAGCTTTTTCAAATTTTGCTAAAATTGTGTAAGTTATGACTACCAATCTATCACATGTACATGTACTCATACCAATCTTCAGTGCCCTCAAAAAGTCCTTAAAAAAGGCAATACAATGTTTTTAGGATAAACTAATGTGCACTTGCCCATGAATAAAAATTTGACTGTGAATAAAAAGAAACGAAAGTCATATGAGCAAATTCTCAAGGCAGTGTTATTTAGTTTATCAACATAAATTATGCTTTAACCCTTTACTGATTGCAACATGTGTGAAAAGTAGCCATTTTTTCACCTTAAGGCTTAACACACTAGGGATATTTCAAGATGCTCCAATTTCATTACTAATCAACATTCAGACTGATATGCAACTTGGCTAAGTTCTTCCCTGGGTGACTGTCTTTCAGAAAAACCATGTTGAGCCCCAATCCCAGTTACCATGTCAATGCTGAGGCAGAGCAAAAAGGAGAAAAAATGCAACTTTAGCTTTTTTTCAACCCCAACTTGGCATTTCAATCAGTAATATCTTCCAAAATGGAGGTCTAAAGTGACAGTTCTTTTCAGAACCTGAAAACATGTTTTCTAAATACCATTTTGCGCCATTTATCTGCACTCAGTGATCCCAATTTTTTTCTGGCGATTAGGGGTGCTGGGCCGCCTTCAAACCCCAGCAACAAGGGGGGGCACATCCCCCCCATCGGAAATCGGAACCCTCCTGAGACATATTTTGATGGGGAGGCATGCCAAAAAAGGTGAATTTTTTTGGGACAACTTTCCTAAAGGGAAATTCAGTAAATTTCAAGTATTTTCAAGCCTGTGGCGGCCATTTTGAAGGGGGGGGGTCAAGACACGTAAAAATGTGGGATTGACCAGTTTAGAGTTAAACTACAATGTATAAATAAGCATTAATTATGCTAATTAATAAATGCTCTTACTGTGTGCATGTTAATTTTTTCTTAGATATTCATTTGTCCAAGAACTTTTGGAGAGGACGGTAATTATTTTAACAAGATTGTGGACATTTTTTTATGGATTATAAAAATTATTTGCAAGTTTAAGATGATTTCTCTGTATTTTAAAGCGAGCATTAACTTTTATTTTTATAGCAAATTTACCATATAAGGTGTGAGAGTTTTTTTCTCGAACAACATGGAGAAATGCGTGCTAAGAAATGTGCTCGTAATAATTAAGCAGATGATCAAAGCCTGCCAGGATCTGATATTTAAATGTCATGTTTGTCTGATAGTGCTAATTTTAAGCCTATGTTCAGATACTTCAATTTTCACTGTTTTAAAGGTTTAGTACCGAATGATGGACAGTTTCCAATAGCAACAGGGAAAGATATAGATTTATTATCGACTGGTCCAATGTGTAGATATGTTGAAGACTTAATGCCAATGTTGAAAGTTATGGCTGGTTCCAATAAACAATCAAATCTTGATCGTAAGGTAAGATGTCTCGAGAAATGGGTATGGTGGAAAAATAATGGAAAATGAGATTTTTCTGGAAAAATCGTGGAATATTGATTTTAGGGAAAATATCATGAAAAAGTCATGGAAAATAAAAAAAACATCATGCAAAAAGTTTAATTTGTCAAGGAAAAAATTACATTTATTTCAACCCCCAAAAAATGAATGAAAAGCATAGATTAAAACATAAATCCCACTTTAAAGTTGGCTTGAATCCAGCCTGGGTACAAATCTTGCATGGGGACAAAAATGAGAATCTTACTAACAATAAGGATCATAGTCGCAGTTTTTCTTCTTGAAGAAATGTAAGTTGTCAAATATATAAGTGTACATGTACTTATTTAGGTTCTCTATAAGTTTCTGTTGTATCATAGAAAACTGAGAGGAATCATGGAAAAATCATGGAATTCTGTGGTGCTTTTCACAAAAATTCTTAAGAAAAAAATCTTCGAAGTCAAAAGCAAAAAACATTAATAATACGCTCTTTTTTGGCTTATCAATTCTAAATGTTACACAAATTTTGTAGAATTGTGTATACCTTTTGAAAATCATATCATAGTTATGCTTATTATCCATCTGACTTTGAAATGCTAATTATATTAAACTGACTTACGAAGATTTTTTTCATAAGAATTTTTGTGAAGAGCACCACTGGTATTCAAAATCTATATGAACTCAGTATACATGTATTGTGATGAATTTTGTCAAGTCTTTGAAAGATCTGTTTGTTTGAGAAATAATATAAAAATAGCAAATAGTAATATGAAAATGTAAAAAATTACTTACATTTGAGTCATGACCATGGTGCAATAGTTTGCTTGCTAGAATTTTTGCGATCAAGGTTCATGTTTTTGGCAGGCAATACCCTTTATTGATAATTTTACAGTACAAATTGTGATTCAGTCTTTTGAGCATTTCCTAGTAAACAGTCTGTTGGTACTGGGTGACCTCGGATTACAAAAACAAATTTGAGACCAGAATCAATTCTATTAGTATGCTTATTAGAATGTTAGCAATTATTCTAGTTCTGAGAAAAAGGGAAGGGAGGCAGGAAATAGGAGCAGGGTGCATCAGAAATTTGGAATTTTTAGCCAGATTTTTCAATAAAAGATGTTGGTCAGACGGGCATCCAGTGTTGTTAACAATTTCGTTAAAGTTTTCAATTTAGCATATATTTGTGCCATTTATTGTCTGATCTTTATGAAATTTCATGCAATAATAACATACCATGTGATAAACAGAATTAGAAATTAAGTTTTTAAATCCAGCTTTAATGTGGTTTCCACATTACATTTCTTGTATAGCATTGGGAGGAGCAAAATGGGCAAGGGAGGATAAAAAGGGGAGGCTGCAGCAACCTGCTATCTGCTTCAGAATAATAAGTAAATATCAAATGTTAAATTATTTTATAAAATATCATTGTCTTTACAGGTGGATGTATCTAAGTTACTTATATATAATGTTGAGGACGATGGTGGAAGTCTTCTGGTAGCTAAAGTTGATCCACAACTTAAACAGGCACAATCCAAGGTACGTAACTCAATAAACTAAGTAGGTTTTATTTCTTATTTCTTGAGTGACCTCCCTTTAATTTGTACTTTTCAATACCAGATTTCCACATGTAGCTTTAAATGTGATAATGAGGCAACAGTAAGTGATAGAATGGATCAATGTGATTTGGGTTTCTACAGAACTTTGTCTTATCACTTATCCCTAGGCAAGGATCTTTCAAAAGTTGGGATGGAGCTGTTTATGTGAATTTATAAAGGTTTTCACTGTTTTATTACACTTTTTTAATCATATCTTCGCAGTTATTGGACCTACTCACTGCTTCTGCAAAGGCCTAGATTTCTTGACTAAACTTTTACTGGAGGTAAACACATATCTTTTGCCTGTGGTTGACACTTGAAACCATGATAAGAGGAGAATTGTCATAGAAAACATATGACTAGTCTCAGAAGTCTGTTAGTCTTACTTTGGATTTATCCCCACGACACCTAAATAGCTCTTACTTGGACTTGAATTAATGGGGTTTTTTTACTCAGTTAAATAAGGTTTGTTTGTACCAGATGCCTCAGTGCAGAACAAAGTTATTAGACATTTTATTGCTGAAAAGTATGCAACACAGATTACACCTATTTTTCTTTGTACACATTTTTTTCAATTTTGTTGCTCACTGGTACATTGGATATAAAAATGTTTTTCTGCTGGAAAACCCCATCAACTTGAGGTCAGAATCAGTCCTATTTATTGTGTAGTAATACCAACTAAGCTAATCAGTACAAAATGTAAACATTAAACTGAATTTTTCAGGTTGTTCACTATCTGGAATCAACAGTAGGTGCCAAAGTCATCAACAAGTCATTCTCTAAGTTTAAATTTGCTGTAGATATGTGGGGAGCCAAAATGACCACATCTGGGGGAACCAGCTTCTGTCAGTATTTAGGCTACGGAGGAAAACCTGTCAACCCTTTTATAGAATTCTTCAAATGGATATTCGGAATGTCTAGTCATACGTTACCAGCTCTTGCTCTCGGCTGTGTGGAGAAGTTCGATCGTGTATTAGAAAGTACTGGAGTTAATGCTACGGCTCTGTCAGGCTTTGATAAACTTGAAGCAGAGTTGAATGAGATTTTTGATGATAATACCATTATTATTTATCCGTCTCATCCTAAGTTAGCACCCTACCATAACCAACCCATATTATATCCCTTTAATTGGGCATATACCGGGTTGTTTAACACCCTAGGTTTACCAGTCACCCAGGTCCCTTTAGGTTTAAGTAAAGAAGGGTTACCATTAGGGGTTCAGATTGTGGCTGGTATGAATAGGGATGCAGTCTGTTTAGCTGTGGCTAATGAATTGGCCAAAGCCAAAATAGCTGGTTGGGTCAACCCAGGGACTAATGATATGTGATTTAGGTATAAAAAATGTAACTTATTTAATTGGTTGACATTTTGTAAAAGTCATTAGATGTGAACTGTATTACTTAGACAGTATTTGTTTAATCTATCATTTGGTCTAATAGACAGTAAATATTGATTTTTACATGACCTTAGTCATAGCTTTATCAACAGAACAGAACATACTCTGTATTTAACCCAGGTATGTACTGAATGATAAACTAAATTGTCAATTATGGAAGAGTTTCATCATTTTTAGCTCGACTATTCGAACAATAGTGGGGCTTTCCTACTTAGCTGTGCATCGGTGTAACACTTTTTGGTTAAGTTTTTAGGTGCAACATTTTTGTATCTTTTATATCTTTTCAAGTACTGGAGGGATTCACTTAAAACTTAATTTGTGTTTACGGGTTACCATTGGAGTTCAAATACCAAGTTGCATAACTCTAGGATGAATTTAGACTGAATTATGGCCCTTATATACTTAGAAATTTCTTGGTTAAGTTTTTAGGTGCAACATTTTATCTTTGCAACTACTGAAGGGATTCACTTGATACTTCACACATGTCTACGGGGTTAGGAATGAAGGTCAACTACTAAGTTGCATAACTCCAGCATGAGTTTTAATTGGTTGTTGCTGTCGTTTACACAAATACCCGGAATAGTCGAGCGCGCTGTCTGTGGACTGCTCTTGTTGTTAATGGTAGTCATGTACATGTATTAGTATTTTTGTATTGTTGTGTAATTACTAAAAGTATCATATTAATTTTGTAAAAGTCTGTATTTTACAATGAATTGTTTTCAACATTTTATCCATTTTATCAAGTTTTTCTACGTACATACCTATACATGTATATCCAAAGAGGTTAATTTATTCTAGATCGTTCATGGAGTAAATTTTCTTCTACTCAGAATGAAAATTCCAATGGGTCAACTCAAAACTAGTCTACATCCTTCTTTATTTATATTCAGTAAAATTTGCTCAGCACTGACCTTTTCAATTTTATTTACCTTAAAATGTACTATCAATGGAGATTTAAAGAAAAGATGATGATAGTTATACACTTATATTTTTACAATTACAAAATGTATATAATTATACTATCTGATCTCAGAGTACGTGACATATTGAACAGTAATCATCATTTATGTGTTTTAAGATCACCTAAGCACATTGTCCTCATGATAAGTTATTTTTACCTGTCTTGGCAGGGCTTTATATTAAAGAACATCATATTGCCCCTGACAACCTTACTTTTGGTTAGGGCACCTTGTTACTGCTCCTGAACACTTGATGTGGACAAGTTAAATATATAGCTGGTTGTCCCACTGGGCAACCCGAGTAAAAAATTAATGTTGAGCCCTGACTTGATCTGTGTGTGTTTACTTCTAGTATTTAATGTTAAAAATTTCTTGCTGAAAGTCATTAGGTATGGTTTTCCATATTTGGCATTAAGCATTGTCTGAAGACATTATTTGAAAATTGTTTTAATTATGTACCTGGGATCAAAATTAAATGCACCAGAGTTGAATAATGAGATATTTAAGGTATTCTTTTGTCTGTAACCCTCAATACTTGGTTCTCATGTGAATAATCAAGGATTCTTGGGACCAATCTTTTAGGTACATTAGAGTTATAGCTTCTGTCTTACAGAGTTATTGTTTTTGTGACATATTAAGTTTTATATTAGTGTAGTAAATGAAGTTAATGTTAATCCAAAGCTTTAAAAATTAAATATGGTCAGCCGAGGATATAAAATCTTAGGGCTAAATAGCCCCATAGGTCAAAATTTTTGGGGACAATCAAAACTTACTGGGGCCAAGAAGTAACTGAATGCAGATTTGTCACTAGGCGCCCTAACATGATTCCACATGTGCCATTCCAATTTTGCGTGCCTAAATGTTGCAAATGTGCATCCTTGGCAAAACACTGAGTCAAGGCTTGTTAAGTTAAATGTTGTAAGGGTTAGGGTTAGGGTTATTGGTTCATTTTATTGTATTTTTATGATATTATTCTGTGATATTGTAATTATATGCTTATGTACAGTAATTATGTATGCTCTTATTATTGTGATTTCAAATTTATTTGTTAAGAAGTGTAGTGCAATATTTGTCATATACTGTCCATGATATTTTGTACCAAGATAGCTTGTAAGTGACCCACAAATCAACCAGAGTGACACAAGGGTTACATTTCTTGTTTTGTGCAATGTCTTTGTAAAATTGAATGGCATATTTTGTAAAATGTCGATCTTTCATTTTTATTTTGGATGAAGAGGTAGAGATACATATTCCCATTCTCTTAGTTGCCCATGGTAGTGGATTTCCAACTATATGAGTAAAAATATCATTGAATCGCGCAGGTGGTGAATGCATTTTTAATACTAAACTTCCCTGAACCTAAGCTACTTTATTTATAAAAGGTTATATCAATCTGAAGTCAGCTAGATAAGTTGAAGGTGGGTTGTGTTGTTTTTATGTGTGAGTCAAATAAGTTCAAGGTGGGTTCCTAAACTTCAAAGCTGGGCCCCTAAAATCTAGCTGTTAAGGGTCGGGTCCAAGTGGCTTCTGGCTGAAAATTGAGAATCTGTATCTCTAAGATGTTATGAATTGTGATTTATTTATTTAATTTCAAGAAGTTAAGATCATAGTTGGGGTCTATGATTGTTTATTTGGGGAACAAATATTTCTATCTGTGATGGTTTTGTTTTTATAATTCATGTTTTTCTGTAGTGATTTTTTTTAAGAATTCAGGAAAGGAGTTGCATGGGTGAAAGTTTTTAGAACAGCTTGGTAAAAATCTGGTGAAATCATTAAATTACGGAATTTCAGGATTTTGAAATTTTCACCAGATTGTTATAATAGAAGTTTAAACAGAATAGATTTATAAGGGTTGTTGTAATCAGAAGATGGGAGTGAAGGGGGTTAAAAGGGCCAGAGAATAGCCCCTTCCTTTTTCTGTTTTTATAAAAATCACTTCTTTATGTTGTAATATTATATGTTTATTATCCAAGTATTTTTAGCTTTTATTTGATTTTTGTCTTGATCTCTTTTCTTTGCAATTGTTATCTTTAGTGAATTATGTGTGTTAGGGCATTGTAAATATAACTTTATTGTGTTAGCAATCTGATTGAATCCAGTAGCCTGTTCAATTACTCCGAACGTTTTGTAACGTTCCGTAATGTAAAGGTCAAAACAACTCAACACAAAGACAACTCAACCCAAGACAACTCAATCCCCTACTAACGGGTTGAGTTGTCACAACTTTGGGTTGAGTTATCCACAGAATTAGTTGTCTTTGGGTTGAGTTGTCCTGTATCCGTAATGTTCGCTAACAGTCGTTACTGAACACGCTGCAGCTTATAATTTAAAGTTGAAAATTATTGAACCAGCATTCATTTAATTTTCATTTGAAATCCTAACAAGTTTTATTTATACATATACCTGTTACTTTATATGAAGTGACCAAGTTTTCAGTTTTAAACATTTGAAAGGTGTACAAAGTGAGCACAGTTGTTTTTTCTAGATACTGATATATCATTTGGAACTCCTACGCCATTCACTACAAATAACCTCAGACATATATTCGCTAAAAAAGACTGAAATCCACTTAATAAGATTTTAAGAATAATCAAAATATTCTATCACAATTTTTTATTTATCAATATATATCTTACCTAAATCAAAATTATTTTGATCAAATTGTATATTTATAGTAATGTGTTTTCTTTAATCATATTTTTATCAAAATTAATTCCATATTAGTAATGTGATAATCTAGTTGAATTCCTATAATTATGATATCCAGTGAGTTTACTTTTCATGAATTTTCATTACTATTTTAAACTAATGTTAAATTTTATTCAACTGTCCGTAGCACATACATTAACCCCACTGCTTAGAATACTCAATATTTTTTAATTAATTCCACCATACATGAATGAGGGTATTATTTTAATCAACCATGACTACTGCAGTGAGTATTTAAGTACTTGATATTCATTTGATAATGCTGGTGCTTTTATGTGGATAATCTATTTTTTAATCATGAAGTACTGTAGTGAGTATTTAAATCACCAGGATAATGTATGCACCACTGACAGTTAAATGAAATTTAACAATATATTAATGTAATAATGTTGCTACATGACATGTTATAAGTTCAAGGCCATAGAAAGTTTATTCTTAGATTACAGTACATTACATTCCCTCTCACCAACAAAAACAGCTCCAATCCCTTGATTTAATGTATGATTTCAGACAAAGAATGAAACTCCTTGTCTCACACCTCATTAAATATAGCCATATTTAGCTCTTGGTTTAACACACTGCAATTAAACTGGCAAATTATAGTGTTAGCTAATTCTACTGGAGCAGTAGTAGTCTAGTGGTAGGATGCTCATTTAGGGAGCGAGAGGTTCTGGGTTTGAATCCCACTAGGGGATCTGCTAATTTCCTTGAGCATGAAATTTACCTGTGATTGCTTCAATCCACCCAGGTTTAAATGGGTCCAGCAAGGGTGTTATAATTCTGTTGCACCAATTTGTCGGCTGCACTATTAAACAAAGTAAATGACTCGGGGAGACTGATAGATAGATACCGGTAGCCAGATGACCAGGGGTAATTGCTGTAAAGTCTGGGAATGTGGGTAAGCATGAAACTTAGACTATAAAATGCTATTACATTTGTTTCTAATTCTGCACATCATTTTTAAATTTATGTGAATGGATATTTAGTTAATGTTTGAAAAGGAATCTAATTATTTATTTTCTATGGTCTTAAAACTAGCCTTGTTTGTTTATGATTTATTGTGAGTGCATACCAGTAATGTGAAAATAAATAATCTTGATAAAAACCACTTTGTTTTCTGTTTTTATCGCAATGTTAAATAATTATTAAAATATGTAATAGTTTTTGCAATGTTAAATTATTATAATTGCAATGTGACGTTGTTGCAATATTTAACTATTGTTATTGCAATGTGACATTGTTGTTGCAATATTTAACTATTGTTATTGCAATGTGACATTGTTGTTGCTATATTTAACTATTGTTATAGCAATGTGACATTGTTGTTGCAATATTTAACTATAATTATTGCAATGTGACATTGTTGTTGCAATATTTAACTATTATTTTTGCAATGTGACATTGTTATTGCAAAATTTAACTATTATTATTGCAATGTGACATCATTGTGGCAATATTAAACTATCATAATTGCAATGTGACATTGTTGTTGCAATATTTAACTATTATTTTTGCAATGTGACATTGTTGTTGCAATAATTAACTATTATTTTTGCAATGTGACATTGTTGTTGCAATATTTAGCTATTATTATTGCAATGTGACATTGTTGTTGCAATAATCAACTATTATTTTTGCAATGTGACATTGTTGTTGCAATATTTAACTATTATTATTGCAATGTGCAATTGCCTTTTAACTGCCTAGTTCAAAGTGATAGTTATTTGTCAGATCCTCAGTGCTTGGATAGTTGCTCCATTAGTTACTGATCATGAATATATCATCTAATAAAATTGTGCAGTAGAGATCAGCTTATGTCATCTGAACTTGACCCCTAATTTTGGAAGTTAGTCAGATGCTCATGAAGGATCTGAGCACAGGCTGCCAGCATGAAAGTGTTCCCCCCACATAATATATGCACTTGTTCATATACTTGTACATTCTCGTACGCCTAGGTTATCAAGATTCTCGATATAACTAGTATCGAGAATCTTGATAGCCTTTAGATATGAGAATGATACATGTATATAGTATACTATATATAAATATATATGTGCGTGTTTGTAATATAAGAAATTAAGGAGGAACTATATTAAGGCTGTCACAATATACCAGTATATTGCAATTTGCAGCTGCGGCAATACATACCGCAGTTCGAATTTAAAGTACCGATATTTAGTCACTTTTTTATTTCATGTAAAAATACTTCCTTTAGCAGAATGAAAGTAGCGAATGTCAGTTTTCCATTGTTCATTTGATTAAAGCTTAAGTTCAAGGAATTTAACAGATCTGGGCGCATTCGGAATGTTCCCATAACTAAAAATGCCCAGTTTTTCTCCAGGCACTTTCCCTACAAAATGCTACAACATACTTCAATACTGAACAGTTGAATAAGTTCTTTAATACAAAAGTATTATGCAACCAGTCTTTTGTTTGCAATCCAATATATTGTGGTACATATCGTGATACAGTTCTAGTGCATCCCAATATACCACGATACGCTTCTGGTGTCTCGTGACAGCCCTAAACTCTATCATACCAACAGCCATGTGGATACATGTCCTCATATGTCTCAGAAGAAGTAACTAATAAAAAAAACCAAATAGTTTTTGATTGACCACTTTTATTACATTACAGTGTATCAATAACAACACATTTTAGTCACATATATAGAATATATATTACTGTGGATGAACAACCTCACTCACTTTATCAAGGGACAAATACATTTGGAACAATTCAGCTATTTCTGTAGAAAGAAAGCTAGGAAAATAGGTTAAGGAGATCAGAATGAGAGAAGGGAGTCAAAGTTGCAGATATATTTTCAAGTACAAAAAACATAAACAACAAAATGAAAAGTTGAACTTTGTTTTTAGACAAATATTCAACAACAAAAACACAGGTTTGGATAAAAATGTGTGTTAAAAGTGTCCAATTTAGCTGAATATTAAATTAACAAGTTATTGAAATTTTTAAATTTTGTTTAACAACTTGTCATTTTATCAAAAACATTGAATTTTTCATTACCATTGATCATTGATTAGGAACAAGAAAAGGGGAATAACTCTAACCTATTAGCACAGATTTTAAGTTATAACGAGTTACTTCCCTTTATTTGCCATTATATTAGGTCTAAGGTGTTAATGTAATGTAAAAAGTACTGTTTTTGAAATAAAGACTGTTTTGGAAATAAAGGTTAAACTAATGTATATTAATACCATTTAATATTATAAATTCACATTTTGTGAATATTAAAAACAACAGGGATGATTAAAGTGCAACTAGTTTAAACAGTAGCTGAATTTAAAACAAAGGAGTTGCTAAATGATAACAAAACAGTTTTCTGGGGAGGGGTAGGTGAGAAAGGGGATAGGCAGTTAAGATAAGACTTAAAGAAACAAGGATAGATCAATGGATTAATGCAACACTGTTCTATCTCTATTTTACTGAATAATTCAGAATGCTAGCTTGAAAAATCATGCCCCATGTGTTCATATCTTTAACTTATATAGTAAAAGGCTTTAGAGACCCTATTGCCCTTAAACATTCAAAACCTTTTTGTCGGCTAATAGCTATGCTATGTCTGCTAATAGCTACACTATGTTAGCTAATAGCTATTCATAGCTAATGTAAACTGCTGTATATAATACTGACTAAAATAAAAGTTTGTATCTTGTTGTATCTTGTCTCCATCTTTCATTTTTTTGTATGTGTATCATGAAATTCATTTAAAAATGTACACATGTATTTCTTTTTAAATAAACCAAGTTAGATCAGTGTTGCATTTATCCAGAAATTGATATTGTAGGATGTTGGCATGGAGATATTGGACTAACAACAAAACAATGAATGTAATGTGTTTAGGTGTGTTAACATATAATAATATAATAATGATAACAAATAATTAACACTAAAATAGCTCGAACCAAATAACATTTCATGTTTGTGTGTACTTTAAAATAAACCAATCCCTTCCAAAGGTAGCTCAGTATTAAAAATAAAGGATACATAATTTATAAGCAAGGGAGATAAACCACCATCCCTTAGTCAATCATGCTTGTAATGGTAGAATACTTTACCATTAAACCAACAAGACACACATTAAAACATATCAAAATTGATACTGTTTAATATTTTATTGTCATCCTGAGCACCCCCTGTTGTGGATTAGTTTACTGTACTGTGTACATAAACATTGATTTTGATTTTTAACGAACTTTAGTGACTGATGTGAGCTACATTATAACACATAAATGAAGACATGAGAAGCCAAGCCATGAGACAAGAGGATGAGAAAATACTGTCAAATATTAAGAAATTATAATATGAAAATACTTGATTTTTATACATACAATACAATACATAGTTTTGTTTGAGATCATTTCAAAAATACAAAAAAATGAAGACATTTTGAAGATGAGATGTGAAGTGTTGATGACAAGATTGAAATACTTATTTCTTTTAAACATTGTACCTGTATAACATGACATCTTTAAACTAAGAATGATAGGCGACTGTATACAAAATGAACAATCACCAATCGAGTCTATTTATTCAATACTGTGACAGTCATTAGCTTGAAATTTCTAATGCACTAGCTCCGTTATTAATATTTTATAGTATTGGGCAAAATTATCAACTAGCCAGACTTTATAGCAAAAGTAGTTAGCACTAGCCTAAATCAATCTCTACTAGCCTCCAGGTTTGGGCTTGTGTGTTAAGGCAATGAGTGTCAAGAATACAAGCCCATTTTGTATGAGCACTCCATTTAACTACCTGTGCTTAAAATCAATTTAGTTAAAATATAAATTTTGTATTAACCTTAAACTGTTGTTTCACCTCAATTATACATCATTTTAAAAGTCATAAAACTATACAGAGTCAATCAGACCATCTATAAACATTGGCATCCATGTAATTGTAGTGCAAAAAATCTGCCTATTACAAACAGATATTCAATAAACAATACTCAGTATTGAAAACATAATGCCTTTAACATGATAGACTTATGTATAAATCTTGTACAAAATGATGTACTTGAAATAAACAAAATTGATAATGATAATAGCTTGTCTTCATCAATTAAAAAACCAATGTCAAGCACAAAAGGGTCATATTACAAAAATATCTTTTGATAGAATTATCCTAATCTTACTTCATGAAATTTCCACATAATGTTCTGTAATTAAAACATATGTTCAACTTTTGTGATGCTATGCACAGTTGGAAGGTTTATACACCATTCTACATTCTAAAGCTCTGTAGAAATTTATAGGAATAAGCATCAAAATTTTGCAAATATTTTCTGCTAATGTAGGTATTGATTTATTTTGTACAAATTTTTGTAATATGACTCTAATGGAGATAAAAAATGTCATGTAATACAAGTTCACATTGAAATTCATTCAAAATAAGAAACAATACAATGCCTGATAGTAAAAGTGTATAAATAACAAATTTGATTGTAAAAACATAATAGTTTCTATGTAAATAAATAACCTGATAAATAAAAAACATCAAAATAAGCACATAAATAAATTCAAAAACCTAAAAATAATATGTCTTTGATAAAAGCCTAAAATGTTATTTCAGAGTAAATAATGTCATTATATTAAATTTCACTACTAAAATGCTGATTGACTCTGATACAAATACAATAATCCTTTTAAAAATTCACACGCAATTGTCTCATTTTAATAAAGAAAAGTCATTTTTTGCAAATGACATTTGCAAAATTGAGTTTACAATTTATTACTATCAGTCAAATTTTATTCAAATTGTTATATATTGTCAATTTGGAAAGTTTGTATTCCATGCCAAGCAAAAATTAAAAAAAATCATTTATTTGTTCTATATTTGAAGTTTCCATAAAGCCAAGTTTACATCTTCTCGTACCCAGATCAAGGATTTTGATAATCTCTGGATACTAGAATGCGATTACTACAAAATCAAAGAAAGTTATTTATCAAATTATACATTAAGGTGAAAGTTCCAGCATTTCATCAAACCCTTCATCTTTACTCTCATTTTCACTGTCACCTTCTTCATCATCACCATCATCATCCTCATCAGTATATTCATCATAGTCAAGATCATTTTCCTCAGTATTAAGAATTGTAAATATTTCCTCAGCTAATGCCTCTGCCACAGTTTGAGCTTCAGGTGATAGTTGAGGCTCACTTTGATCAAGATTCAGATTGTCTTTACATTTTAACTCATTATGTGAAAGTTTTGATTCGTCATTTTTAATTGTATCTGTTCTTATTGCACTGTTTTCTGAAATATCTTCAGAGTTATTTTCTATTGCACTTAAAATGTTGTCACCATCATTAATAATGACTTTATTTTGTTGACTTTTCAATTGATTTTCATCACTTACATTGTCCTGATCGTTATCACACATTTGAAGACTGTCTCCAAGCATTTGTTGTAAATGCAGCATCTTATATTGTTCCCATAAATGTATTTGTAGTCCAACAACTGTAGGATGATTCCAGGGTAGTTTTTCAACTTGAGTTAAAAACCACAATGCTTCCTGAGCACAGTCAATGTACCCAGTCAAGAAAGGATTCAATTTAGTCATTGCAGCACCTTTATCCTCGTGATTCATATTACATTGCGACATATTGTGTAGCTCTTGTCCAATGCTTGGAGCAATAACATGTTCCAGGGACATCTTTTGCTTTTTATAGTCTTTTCTTGTTAACTGAAAAGATAAGATATCAGATTTGAGCACATGCTTGCATTTTAAAGTTTCGATTCTTTTTTTAACTTTTTTTTAAAGAATCTTGATAAAGTTATGAAAAACTAATTGCAAAATTCTTACTGTATTTTTATTGAATCTTTTATCCTTAACAACTTCCAATCAAAAGACAATAAAATATATTCCCTTATATAAATATTATCAATTAATTAATATTCCACTTTTTGCATTTTTGTATTCAAAGGAATTAATTTAAACAAATATATTTTCCCTAACAAAAAAATATATTTAGCGCACAAAATATTGAAAAAGTTGAACCACCAAGTGAAATTCACTCGCAACAAATGCAACACAATTCCTTTGCTACAGTGAAATCTATGTTAACATGCCGCCAAAATGATTCCTAATAAATAACTATGGAACCAGTTCGCTACAGTCTTTATATATGCTCACACAAACAACCTAACCTACATTAAAAGTTCACCGATCGATCCTCGCTAAGGTACAATATATATATGAACAGAGTCTACTGTGGCAAAACAATCTTTTCCAGAAATTTGTCGATAATGTCTGTTATCACATTTGCAGTAAGATAGCTTCAGAGCGAAGCTATGTACATTACTTGATATTTGTATCTAATTACATTAGCGTTGCTCAATATGCCAAAGGTTAAACATCGCATGTTAGCACCTTACGTATCCCAGCAACAGAAACGCAAGTCAATTGTACTTGATACTCGAGCACGCGTAAATTATAAGGACAAACGAACGGCGCGTGCAGTACACGCGTCGAGCACGTACACCACGAGTCCGATATTAAACTTAAACCCCTCCATCGGAACTCAAAACGAGAGTGTGGGTATCTTAGATTATTCATGGAAATAATTGATCTGAAATTAAACTCGAATTAGCTAGAAATTAATATTTTCTCACGTGGCTATCAAAATATTATTTTAAAATTTTGGCCAATAAAGTCTCTACGCTTGATGGTGAAAAATCGAACTCTTTAGAGAGTATTTTTACACGAGGAATATAAAGCATTTTCAATAATTTATGTTTTTTTCGAATTTTGCATAACTTACACTTGGTTTTCACAAATCAAATTTTAATGTTATTGTTGTTTCAATCTATATAAACTATAAACTAATATTATTTACCACTGGACTGAATCCTGGGGTATTTTGTAAAGTTCAAGTTTGACATTCTGAATGCAAGTTTGGTGACCATGATAGGAGCGGTTGTTAATTACCTCTTCTTAAGAATCGAGGGTTGCCCGCGAGACTGTAGAAAGTGCAAAGATCGAGTTACAGTATAACCTCTGCAGAACGGTCCTCCACAGAACAAATCCTCTGCACAACAACAACCTGTGATATTTCCATTTTGTGTAATTTACTTGTATTTAACCATTGCAGAGCAAAAACCTCTGAATAGCAACACAAGTTGCACCTACCAGTTGGTTTTGTTCAAGAGAGGTTTTACTGTACTACAGTCTTGCTGGCAACCCTCGTTATGTATCCATTTCATTTACAAATGTCGACAATGTTAACTGTATTCTGTACCCAAACGGTCGAACTGATATTATCACCTGCTATTTATAGAATGGTGTTAACTTTTCTAAATGTTTCATTGTCAAGTTCAGCAACAAAATCACATACATTAATTGTAGCAGAATAGAACAGAATCTTGTTTCAGAAGTACAGGTTAATGACAGAAATGACGGAAACCTTTAAGTATGGTTCTTAGATCCGTGGGTGGTCAAATAAGAGCCAGAAAAAGCATGTTGACGTTCCATAATTGTTCAAGTAGGAATGGTCGTCATTGATAACATAGCTAAAATAGGTAATAACAGCTAAAATTGGAAACACTTTGAATGTTACATCGTAACTCGTAAACTCCTTATTCTATTGTTAGCTAAATATAAATGAGTTTTAGGGAGCATTTGTGCTATTGGTGTCTATTTTTATCGATTGTTTATGTCAACATTTTTCTCAAGAATAACTATAGATAAGTAGGCCCTACAACATAAAAGTTTACAGTTCTGTTCCGTTCCCAATCTGATTAAAACCCGATCTAAAATTTTCCGCTCGCCTACTCGTTATTTTAGCGACAATGCTTTACAGGATATCTGTTTACGGAGATTGTTCTGTTCCGTTCCATTCTGTTTTGATTATACGTTCACTTAGTCAATGACCCTATATAAACAGGTCCATGATTTGGTTTTCAATTGTACGTCAAAATCATTCTACAAAGCATTCTAGGTTAGATTTAATAAAATATGTATTGCAGACGACCTTATTGATAAAATTACGATTTCTTTGTTGTTAATAGTGCTGAAAAAATAATGTATCAACATCGTGTCAACCTTAAACCTATTAAGATAGCAAAGGTAAAAATATTGAGCATTTCCTTTTGAATTGTATTATCACATTGTGACAATGTACTTTACTTTTGTACAAGTCTGATATAAAACCTCATTTATAAAACTGTAAGTCGCTCTTAACTTGAATTGCTTGTTATTTTATAAGTAATAAAAATAATCTTTATTGTTGGACGTTGGAGTCGAAACATTATTTATTGATGCATAAGTCAAGTCGAGATAAATGCTAACATCTAAGTAAAAGAAACAGTTAAATTTTATCAAGAATCTTATTTGAACCAAGGACCTAGGACCCTGTATAGATATATGGTCCATGATTGAACGCTAAACTTAAATATGCAAGGATTCGTGGTTTATCCCCCAAAGTTGCAAACAAATTTCATTAAATGATTTGTCCAAAGGTTATGATTACAAAGATAAAATAAATTTAAACCAGTACATACCTTTGTATCTAAAGTATCCTTTTATAGATTTTCCATCGTTTTCACTTAAAATTTTCAACTCGAAAAAAAATATTTCCCCCTATAAAAAACTTGCTTATCGAAATATTGCACCAAATACTATGTACAGTATTTATTAAAGTACAGTTTTTATCGCTGTCAAATTTGATCGTGTCTCTTAAAGCGACTTTAACATAATAATACTACTTTACACTATTTTTCGTTTACATTCGTCACGGCGTGTAGATTTTACGCTAACGCGACAGCTGCTTACTCGCAACGACAGCTGTTACGGCGTACACAATATTCTTGTATCTAAATAGGGGACAAAGGACCCTACTAGTTTTGTACGCGACCACAAAACCCTATTGAATAGTGCGAATATCGACATATGTGACGGAATTTAAACAGAACCCTGGGATTCATTTGTTTATTTATAAATCGATTATTGGCGAAAAGCTGATAAACTTACGAATTTGGGAACACGTATAAAGTTAATAAAAAGTTATTGATGTTGAATTGAACGTGATAATATCACTTGGGTCTGAAGAGTCTCTAGACACGATAAAAACAGTAGCTGGTTCCATGTCCCATTGTTTGTAACTGTTTGAAGTAATCGGCTCTTCAAGAAATTACCGTGCGAAAATTTTGTCTGAGACGCTAGCAGGTGGAAAACTCAAAGCAATCTATCGCCCTGGCTAACTAGCTATTCGTTTTCGTACGTGGAGCATTTGATCGAGAGTCTTGTTATTCTCTCGGTGCGAAAATTCTAGCATGGTTTTATGTTAGAAACGAAAACATCCGATGTTTTACGACTGAAATGTTCTAACACTCGGATATGTTCGATACTTAATTATAATGAGGATACGGAAAAAACCCGATGCTTAACGACTGGATTTTTTGTCGCTCGGAAAAGTTCGATATTTAAATATAATATAGGATACGGAATCATCCGATTATTCATTACACTTTTAACACTTACATTGCACTGAATAGACCTTCAATAAGTTGTAAAGATTAAACACATTTCAATTTTGGTCTATGAAATCTGTACATTTTTCTTATGGATACGAATTAACAAAAATATCTCAAATTTGATATTTATCCGTTGAGATAGATTGACCATATTTTTTGTGGCAGATATGGATAGATAGTTTTTGCTGCAACTCAAAATGAAATATACCAATATACCCGTTTCCTTTGCATGAATAATCTATAAAGTAAACAATGAAAATAATAGTTCTTTAAACTTCATTTGGAAGTTATAGCAATTCAATTAATTATACTGTGAATGAACTTTTGGGGGCAGTGTTTAAGTTTGGCGATAATATAATATGGAAACATAAGCTAATCATTATTATGTACCTGAGAGTAGGGATAGCTTTTTGAGATTGAAGATAAATAGGGCAAGGAAACGCGGGTATATAATTACTACATGTACAGTCAATGACCCTATATGTTTACAGGGTCCATGCTTCAATAGATGAATTTTCCTAATACTCCTGGGCAGCATATTATCAGAAATCTTACGATAATTTATCAATGCATTGTATATGGATTTACGACTAAAATCGGTCGTAAGACGCGTGATAATACGGCCCCCCGATGACTATATTATACCAGTAACATAGTACTCCTGATTTGTGTAATTTTATTAAAGTCAACAACATTTCTAAATACTAGAGTCTTTCCATAAATAATTTGATTATATGTGTTGCGATATAATTAGTAAGAGAAACATTCTAAAAGGTCAAACCTGATATTGAATTTTTACTTGATTTATTAAATGTCTGCAACACATAAAACTAAATAAAGTTATCTCATAATTCAATAATGCATTATGTACAAGTGGAACCGTGGTTTAAAGTCTGCTTCCATGAATATACATGTCCAGTCGACTTAAAAAAATGCACGATAACTCCTGATCATAAAAATCAACTTTAAGCAGGCGATTCCTCACATTACTCATTCACAACAGGGTGGAGTGGAACTACTGTTGGTAAATGTTTTATTAGTGTCCCTGGTAGGGTTCCTATCTCGGATCTCTCTATCCCAAAGCGCCCGTCCTACCACTGGACCACTGCTCCTACTCCATAACAATTTTGTAACAAAAGTAAGACAAAAACAATTTTTTAAAGTAAATACGAACACAGGTGACAGACTCAATTTTTCCTTCTCTATATATACTATAATAAGGAAAAATTGAGTCTGTCACCTGTGAATATGAAGTAAATACATTGCATGTATATTCATTGTTCACGACAAGGCGAACTTGGAGAGTGAATAATAATGATTTCGTCTCAATATGACATTGACTTGCGCCACGTTTTCATACCTAGTGTCTTATAAATTGAAGCAAAACTTATTTTTTATTTAACCGTCCAAAAAGTTAGCATACTTACTCACAACACATGCATTTAATGGCAGTTAAAAGTTGAAGCTAAAGTTGTTTTCGCAACAAACAGAGTCCACGATTTACTGGGACACCCCTCGTACTTCTCGAAAAAAACTATTTATTTCCAAATGTATTCCAACTAGACTCATGTTAAATATTGCTCTCTGCTATAAATGTAGATTATTTGAAGTACTAATCTAATCCCAACTTTACAGATTCCTTACCATTCAGTGTGTTTAGTATACATAATAAATGCATGCATAATGTTATAATTATAAATAATTCTAAATACACTTTTTAAGATCTGCTCTGTTCATCCAAATAGCAATTTTCGTATACAGAAGTTCTACAGATTTTCGATCCGAGATACGTGATAACCTCTGGGTATATACGTGAATCCCAAATAACGATCTCATTTACGTTCAATGACTTGTAATTTTTGTTTCCAGTTTCATGCACTCGTTTCTGCGAAGTCTTTGCAAAAAAAAACGGTTTTCAAAGAAATGCAAGAAATCGAGCGTATACAAATTGCATGACATGTATAGTGTATATATTTGTATTTTATATCAAATAACCAACGCCTATGTAATTGATTACATTTAGATTAACTGTTAATGCATCTGACGCCACTAACCGGATCTTGTGCGTATTAACAATAGTTTTTATTTCAAAATGCACTTACGCAATGCCATTTTTTTCAATATCAAATTTCATATTTTCATAGATGTTGAAACGCCTAATACCTGATGTTTTCAATGAGTTTATCAAGGTAGCAAAAATTATATTCTTTTTAACAGGTGCAAAACTATTCGAAACATCTCCATTTTGTATTTCATTCATTCGTTGTGATTCTTATAGTGAAAGTTGAGACGTTCCAAATGACAGACTAACGTACGTATATCTGTTCACTAGAAAATATGCGTCTACTCTGCCCTTAAATGACCTAACAATACATCATAACATAATGTTATAAGTCTTTATGTTTTGGATATTAATATAAACACACCCAGATGCATTTTTATTACTAAACACCTGAATGAAATGCATTAAAATTAACACCAGCCGCTTGAAACTACGATAAAATACATGTACTAACTATGATAGTGTGTATTTTATCCGTAACTTGATTCAGACCTTTTCCTTTTTGAAAACATTTTTTTACTTTTTACAGCTGTAGGCCTGCGCCAAGAAGGTCAATGTAAAATTGCTCAATTTAATACAAAATTAAAACCATTACAAATTGCAATGACACATCAAAATTATAATACTACATCAACGCTGTTATAAACTCAACCGTAAAACATCGGGAATTTTCGTACATCTTCGTGAAATGCTACATGTATTTACTAGTCATAAAAGTCGAGAGGCGCTTTTCACAATAATTTTTACGATAAATATCATCGTAAGTCAAAGTCAAGAAACATCAATATTTTGATTTTCCGGCCAATCAATTCCAAATATTATTGAATTATGTAGAATATTGTATATTTTTGAATATTGCATCATAGTTTTGTTTATTATCCTTCTTACTATCTGAATTGCAAAGTTTACATAATTGACCTACGATAACTTTTTTCTTAAGAACTTTTGTGAAAAGGGCACAGTGCATAGTAGTTACTCTAACTGTAAGATATCGGGTGTTTCCACACATCTTCGTAAATACTATTTGTGAGGAATGAAGTCCAGTAAATCAGAGCGGTGCCGCAGTCGTGGAACACCGTCTTTATCCGTATTAATTCGTTTAGTACAGTACTTGCGAATCATAACAGCCATGGTAATCCGATCTGAAGCGTGTGACTTGACACATATATTTCACCGTTTTCGTCCATTGAACATATTAAACGATGTAAAATTTACATACGAATAATTCACACCGTCATGTTGGTATTCAAATTTTACAAATTACTTGACTAATAGATGTTTAAAATAATAAAAGGAGCTTTAACTACCATCTCCCTTAAATAGTTTACGAACAAAAAGCATCACTTAAGAAGCAACATTTATGATTGAGCAAGTTAAAACTATTTTGAAATGGTAGAAACAAGAGTTTTAACGTTTTATGAACACTTTCTGCTTATGACTTGCGAGATTTCTGTCGTAAGGTTTTTGATTGTAAATAACGTCATGTGGATGCATTTCTTCCGCTGAAAATTGTACATAAGTTAAACACTGTGACTGTCTAGGTAACATGAAACAATCGGCACAAATTTAACAAAATTAGATGGATACTTTATTTAGGAAATATAAGGCATGACGCCCAACAGTTTACAAATTATACATAAATAGAAAATAGATACAATATGAAAGTACAATGTATATTGATATCTATGTCTGAAAACGTTAAATGTTATACATGTATTGGCTATGGTGCACACATATGAATACCGAGTTATGATGAGAAAAGTGTGTAGCACTGCTTAATGTCGCAACGCCACTAAACGACGCAATTGAGCTAAATGTCGCAATTGCGCTGATTTTACATCAAACGTCGCCTATGGTAGGGAGTTTTAGTACCGAACCTTAACAGCTCACAAGTATTACATAGGTCAAAATCTAAACTGATAGCATATGTCCTGTTTGAATCATGACTTCAGCACTGCACGGGTAAAGTAAAAGATCTTCATTTTGGTACCCACTCCCTGGTGCACAAATAAGGATTGGGCTTGGCCAAGTGGATACTATGTTTAATATGACTTCAAAGCAACCACTCTTAGTTCCATAGCAAGCATCTACATATCCCTATCGACCGCATTTAGGTCTAAAGCAGCCACTCTCACGCCATGAGCCAACCGCCGTCAGGTCAAAAAGCATCCACCTTACCGTCCATAACACCGCTACGATGTCCATATTAACCAGTATTGCATCTCTGCCAACCGCATTGTCAAACTTTTTAAAATATCTTTTGAAAGTCATTTTTATTGGATCGATAATCTCAAATATTTAATAATTAAAATATGCAAATCAACGTTTTATACATGTCTGGTGAAGTACAATGCATCACTGAGAAACCCCGCCATTGGTATAGAGAACATCTGCTTGGGTCGCTAGAAATACACCATGGACAGAAAAAAAATCCTCCATTTTTAATCTATATTAATCAACCTTTCCCCTAATTAGGTACATTATTTGTATTTAACACTACATTGAATTTTAAATCCATTTATGCTTGATAATTTGTACGTTCTGATAAAGTATAAGATTTTCTTATTAATGGACACAATGGCTTTCTAATACGAATATCTGATTACAACCAATATATATATATAGCCTTATTTTCCCAAAGATTTTAAGATATTACTTTTTCTTGATTAAAACCTAAAATGCATTTATGTACATTATTTGTTACAGTGTTAAAGTATGGTGGCATATTTCTGCCACTAGATAACAACATGACTAACACGTTATTTAATTGGTTAACTAGTTACGTAACTTGGTAACCCCTTAACATTAAATTGGTAAAAAAATACACAATGGCATTTGTAAGCACTAACTTGCATTTTTTTCCTGTTATGATATTTTAGTTATTGAAAAAATAACTAGTTACGTAACTAGTTAACTACTTAATTAACTAGTTAATTATCTGGTTAAATAGTTACATAACTAGTTAACCGCTTAATTATCGTGTTAGTTATGTGGTTATCTGGTGGCAGAAATATGCCACCATGTTAAAGAACCAGATATTATATTCAATTAATCTGCAAATACTATAATAACTCTTATATATGAAGGGTTCGAACAAAATGTCAAGTAAAATAACCGTTCAATGCAATAAGACTTACTTATATTTTAATTAGTAGGTCAGAACATTCGTGTGAAACCCCACAAATGACAATTTTAATCAATACCTAAAAATACATTTCAAATGTTAAGGTCATGCTTTACATTATAAATATTTATGTTACATTTAATTTATAGAATATGTATGTCTTTAAATTGGTAATTTATATCTATGTATTTATTAAATGATGTAGGCCCCTAATTCATAACATGTTTGTATGTATATATAATTAACGAATAATACATGTAATGGTCTTGGGGGCAATCATGCAAGTTTACGGACTGGTTGGTCAGACTGGGGACGGTATGTGGCCTGAATTCATAACATGTTTGTATGTATATATAATTGTAAATATCATGTTCTATGACCAAAAGCATTGCTTTGTGCTGAAGTCTATAAATTAAGTGTAAACAGGTCGAACATGTATTAATACATCAGGATTTTTTTCAAAATTTGACTCAATTTAGATTCAAAAACAATCTTTTAAGGGATGAGAAGTCACATCCTGGGGTCTGCACATAATGCATCCTTATGGAGCGGACGGACCCTAATTAAATCCAAACAAAAAAAAACAAAAACAAAAAACAAATCGAACATGTATTATGCCTATTCTTAATATCATTAAAATTTAATCACAAAATGACTGTTATATTTCAAATACATAAAAGTACATTTCTTCCAAGATAAGAAAATGTTATGGCCTTTCTCTACATTTGTCAAGCATGAATTATGCACTATCTTAAAGTTTATTATCTTAACTAATTACAACTTTTACATTGTGATTGTAACTGACTGTGATTTCGGCAAATATGTTCATACAAAACAATATTTTTTAGGGGGCATGCTAATTTAGACAATTGTTTTTATAAAAAGAACAAAATTAAGAAACCTCATTTCCACAAAAAAGTCAAAATTAAAGAATTGTTAAACGTAAATAGCTAATTTAGTCAAGCAAATTGTTATATACAATTTTCCAATGCACCGACAATGTTGTTTCCCAGGCTGCCATTTAGACGATGTGTCAAATTTCAGCATCCATCTGTTTAGCAAAGGAGCCTCTTATTAACTCGAGACAGACAGCTTGAAGTAGCTATTTAAGTTTAATTCACTCTCTAAAGGTTGCGAAATTAGCCCAAAAGGGTCACATATTCGTTTGTCATGTTTTGGCATTTGTCATGACGCACCGGCGCCGCCATTTTGCAGTTATGGACTCGGTAGCGCGGGAAAAAATCATACGCGCCAATGTGCATCGCAATTTAGCACTTCGAGCAGATGATATTTAAATTTCTGCCGTATTTTTGTAACAAACGATGCATAATTATTTTAATGGCAGGTTTATTCTTGTGGTTTGGAGTTCACCCTACCCTCGATTACTGATGATTTAGGTAACATCGATTTTTTTCACCTTTCATGAAATGACTATATCGATTTCAACCGTAATACAGATGTTACGTTTTTTACTGTCGTTAAATCCATTGTGATATTGGGAGGCGGGTCGTATTGAAACAAATCATATTGAAAATCCCCGAATTTTGAATAAGGGTTCTGGATTTCATTACTAACGTCTGAATATCATTTTCAGTCAGATCGCGCCCGAACGTCAATGGATAAGCAACTGTAGCTGATCCAAAATATGATTTCGGAGGCCGTAGTTATTTCTGATAAAACTTTCGACAAAAACATCTTAAATTAATTTCATTTTGTTGGTTTTAACGCCGTAGGATCATAGTGTATTGGTAATATAATGGCAGTCAGTCAACCTACTCTCTTTGTCTGCATGGAAAGGCTAAATCTATGGATTTAGCGTTTACCATTAACTAGACACATGCTTCCGTCAGTATCTGCCAACTATATTATATGATTTAGAATCAGTGGTAGGAGGGAAATGGCCGCAGAAATTATTTCATGACTAAACTTCACGAGTTTAGTCTAGAATGCTCGAACAAAAAAGCTGCGAAAAAAAAAAAAATATAACAAGTTATCAATGATTTCTGATTTTGACTTTCGATGAGATATTTCTTGTGCGAAAGAATTCACATACTTTCAATGTGAGTTTTTTATTATTCATATTTTTCTTCCAAAACTCTCAATATTGTTAAGAAACAGTCAAGTTTGGTAAAGCGGTCACCGTTCTGGAAATGGCAATTTGAGTGCAAATTGACATTCAAATGTAAAAGGTGATGATTAAATATTATTAAAACTTTAATATGCTAGTTAGTTAACGTTTGGATGATTTTTATAATGTTTTTGTAACTTTTATTCGTTTATGTACAACTAAAACGTAATAGTTTTGCCATAAAATATAAGGAATTAAATTTCTGAAAACAACTATTTAATCAAACCTTCAACTTGTATGTCTGAAGAGTGTCTATTATCTTAAATAGCTAGACTGTTAAACATGTTGTCGCAAAAACAGAGAGCTACATGTATCAACGAAAGCGAGAAACCCAGAAAATCACCCATGGGCAGATGACCGAACACTTCTGTTCAGCTTCCCTCCTTTTCAGCGGACCAATGAAGTGTAAAACTGCTGCTTTTCAATGTGGTTATAATAAATTTGCATACACAAACTATAATAAAAAACTTCTTTTTGTAGTTACATTTGGGTAATTATGACGCCGAACCGCTCGCTTTAATATTTGCAAGATCAAATAACCCTAGTTACACAGTTAAACACATAAAAGATCGTCCAATGTTTGCTCATAGATTCCGACGATAAACAGATTTAAATCACTTTCAAAATTAAATTACTATTTGTATTGACGATCTATTATGTACGTTGGTTGTAAACCATAATTTTATGATGTTGCGTCGCTCAAGAGTATCACGTTTTCATTGGTTTGTTTTCGATTTCCTTCGATAAATATGAGCCCTTTCACTAATAAAAATAAATTATTTATTTATAAAATTGAATTTTGCAAAACGAGGCTGACATCTGATGAAACGGTGGGTAAGCCGCCATTTTTCGACTTTTTTTCTTTTGTTTACAAATCTAAACAAAGATTGGTCTTACTTTAAGCACAGAAAGATAAAAGGTAGTTTATTTTCAATCGTTTAAAATCAACTCATGCCCACACATCTTGAAAAAATACGCTATCAAATCAGTTATAGAAAATGGCTGAATTTATGACTTGAAACTAGTCTTCAATACACGGAGTTAAATGTTTCGTCGAAGTATATTTCATCAGGCTTTAATTAAAAAAAATACCGCTATGGACCTACTATGGAACCACTAAGGACCCACTGTGGACCTACTATTGAACCACTATGGACCCACTATGGACCTACTATGGACCCACTATGGAACAACAATGGACCTACTATGGAACCACTTTGGACCCACCATGAACCCACTGTGTACCCACTATGGACCCACCATGGGACCACTATAGACCCACTATGGACCCTCTATGGACCCACCATGGACCCACTATTGACCCACCATGGGACCACTATAGACCCACTGTGTACCCACTATGGACCCACTATGGACCCACCATGGGACCACTATGGACCCACTGTGTACCCACCATGGACCCAATATGGACCCGCTATGGACAAACCATGGGACTACTATAGACCCACCATGGACCCACTATGGACCAACCATGGGACCACTATGGACCCACTGTGGACCTACTATGGACCCATTATGGAACCACTATGGACCTACTATGGAACCACTATGGACCTACTATGGAACCACTATGGAACCACTATGGACCTTCTATGGAACCACTATGGACCTACTATGGAACTACTATGAACCTACTATGGAACCACTATGGAACCACTATGGACCTACTATGAACCCACTATGGACCTACTATGGAACCACTATGGACCTACTATGGACCTACCTCTAAACTAATACATTTTGCTTCATTTTATCATTTAATATTGGTCCCAAAAATATTGATAAATGAACAGAACAGAATAAACCTTTATTATCTCAAATTATGATATATGATACTTAGAGCAAATAAATGTATACTTTGTAAACAATAAAAACATGAAATCAAAATACATGTATATAAAAAGGAACTTATCATTGTAGGGGAGGGGTTAAGAGACAGAGATCGGGGAAGAGGAGATCAAGAGATTAACGTCATCTATACTTACAAGTTCAGTACAATTATAATGAAATCACATCGTACAAAGACATTTTGCTCATGATAATTACATATCACTGGCACCAGAGTCCATATCTTATACATACGTCCCTATACATGTATATAGTTCCCTTCGCATGCATACATGTACACTACCTTATTGAATATTATTTAATGAAAGTGTAGGTATATCTCGTATACGATAATGTATAAGGGACCGATTTTAATTGCGTTCGTTAATAAATATTATTATTAAAATATATGTGTGCGTATTTAACAAGTTTAAGGACTCTGGTGACAGTGGTACATATGCATGCTACGTAGAGCCCTTCAACAGTTCCTGGGCAAATACATTTTCAGAACAAAGTGATCATACCTACATCTAGAGTTTTACTGTTAAAATCTAATTCATGTATCATAGTTTTCATAGTATGCTGTTATAAAATAATTTATGTTAAATTTTGGTATTTGATTAGATGACTGTTTGTTTCCTTTTTTTCGAGTCATGGGTAAACTGAATCGAGTATTTTCAAAGGCCTTTTTGGATGAGGATAGTATAAACAACACGTACATTGTATTTTCATTTTTTTCATACATACATAACGAAAACCAAGTTGGATATAGTTCTGACTTCCAACAAAATTTAGCCATTGAAGAGGTAAATTTTCAAGTTCTCTAGTCAAAAAATGAAATAAGTTCTGTTGTTAGTGAATTCCTATTTTATGACAACATTAAATCTTACACTTCAACACCATATTGTAAATTGGTTTACGAATACTTAAATATTACAACTTTTTTATTTTCTATTGTTTTAAACACTTAAGTATAAGAACATGGCTTTGTTTTGCTGTTATAAAAGTGTGCCAATATACGGGAGCCCTCAAGATTATGCAGAAGATTAAACACAATTTGAATAGTTTAATTTCAGAACGCATATGTTGCCCAAATGCACTACCAGTATTTAGAACCGGTGTCGTGCAATCTGTGTAATTGTGACGAAACGTATTAAGGACGAATCACTGCGATAAAATCTCGCGGGCTTTTACTCCATGCACCCAGTCGATACATGAGTACAAGGGCCCTACTTAATTAAAAAGAGAACAGACAATGGATAATTTAGATTTGTGACTGAGACGCCTGTTTTTAAAGATACGGATCACAAAAATGCAATTGCACTCGTGTGTTGCAGTAATTGTAGAAGCACAGTTATTGATGTGGTCGGTTTACGAAATACACTTATGGATAAGTTGCTCAATACCATTTGACTCAAGTTTAAATATTTAATAAATTTTAATCATATCTGACTACGAGAATATATAAACTTAAATAATACATAAATGAAATTTTATTCTTATAATTATACTATTTACTTTGACAGATGAAAGGCGCGTGCAATTATTAACTTATTTAATTAAGTCATTATGTTTAACATCACTACTGCTCATAATGTCACGTGTAAATAAAGATTAACTCACGAAGTAAAGAAACACTCAATAGTTTCTTTTATTTACCGCAAACTCAAAAACCCTTATGGAGTTAATGTTGCAATCGAACTTTTTAGTAAATTTTCAAAGAAATTATATCGAGTTTGTTTTAGTTAAAGTGCAGTTTCAAGTCAACTTCTATGAATAGTTACTGTCAATAATCATAAAAACTTTCACAACTTGAATATTTTGTTCCAAATAAGATTTCTTGTTAATTAGAACAACAAGTGGTGAACAGAGACATAGATATCTAAATCCCTGGTGGTGAAGTAAGTACATGTATGGTCATACATAAATCATAGAGCCGCGGCCGTGGCGTAGTGGTTAGCATTAGCATGTCTGACTTCGAATCCGGAGATTGCGTGTTCGAGCCCGGTCGCGGTAGGTCATACCTTATACATTGTCGGCCTCGTGGTAGGGTAAGTTAGTACTGGTGATAGAAAAAGTGTCCAGGAAACCTATAGTAGGAAGAGCTCGCCGTTGTATATATAACCTAAATATGTGTTGAATATAGCGTTAAAAACGATAAAAAAACAAACAAAACATAATTCATTGAACACTCAATTGTATGTAAGAAATAATGTAGATTTCATCTATAGTGTAATAGTATGTTTGGTTTAGTATATTTTCATAAATGTTTATTCATACATCTATATAAATTCTATTTAATATAACTGTATTATATTATGTACATGCACATGTTTTATACATAATGTATAACCTTTAAATTTATTTCTCCATTTAAAGTTATTTCTCCATAATGGAGGATTCAATAAATATACGAAATGTATGTTTTAGCAAATTTAGCAAACATTTGCGTTTTTATTAGATTATTATTCCCTTTAGACAGTTATATAAATCTTTATCATATTCCCTTTGTTAAAGGCTGTCAAAGAAAAATTCTGAAACGCAATTTAGTAAACATTTTACCACAGGGGAATTTAAGCTCGCATACTCGCAAAATGCGAGTGGATTTTGAAAATTGCAAATTTTCGCGATATGAAATCGCTGCAAAAATATTTCTGTCCAAACTAATGAGGCTCAAATCAGCATTGTGACGGTCAGATAGATTGATGGCGTTAATTAAATATTCACAATACAAACATGTTCGATATTCTTTGTCTATCCCATAATAACGTCCTTGTTTTATCCATAATATAGTACATGTACTATGTTGTTTTATATTGCACATATGAATAGTTACTATGTATGCCATTAAACTTTGGAGCAAAAAATGCCAGCGAATTTCTTCATTTCTGCGAGTTAAAAAAATAAACTCGCCAAAAATTTGCAAATCCAATTTTTTGTTAAATTCAAGCCCAGTTTTAACAAGTTTACTGTTGTAATCTGTTTCAAGACGGTATGCAGTAAAAGTCACGTGGTAGATAATTCTAAATGGATCTTAAATACTCTGATAATTGGGTTCAAATATACATGTATACAATACATTACATAGAAAAACATCATAATGTAAATATCCTATCGTGTAGGCTAATTTTGTAATAATTATTTTATTGACATTTAAATGGATCCACGCTCCTGGGTGATGACACTTTCAGGAAGGCCCCAGTGTCTAATTCTCTGAACAATGACCACGTGGTGTTGACTCTTGACTCTAAAAAGAAATGTAAAGAATAAACGTGTAAAAGTTATTGTATCATCAGAAAGTATTGTATATCAATGATAAGGCAAAGCTGTTTCATTGTTAATATAATAGAATATGAAAATGAAAATATCACACGTGTCTAAAGTTTTGTCAACGTTTCATCACGCGAGTGTTAAATTTCACATCCTTGCTAATGTAAATATTGATGACAAACTGACAATACGGCAGCACCCAATGTTTCACGATTAGCGATAACTAATGATGATAGCAATTTCGATATGCGTTAGTTTTTGCATTCGAAACACCTTGACGTTTTTCCGCGCAGATATATTATATTGTTTGGTATAGCAAAATTAGCCAATTAGTTCCGCACTTCATAGAGCAGCCTATGCGGTCTATTGAGACTTTTGCCTCGGACACATTAAAGTGGGGTCTCATGTATGGACATGGTTAAAAAGACACAAGATTGATATCGTTTTAATATTGTCATTAACTTCACCCACATGGCTGGCTACATTTGATTCGTCAATTATTTACCATCGTTTAAATTAATTGAGTTTTCTTCTCAAGCCACATATTAAGATAATCGATCAAAAGAAGTTGTTGATTTTTTGTACCTAATTTAGGGACTTTAGTCAGTTATCTTTCCCTGATAAAATCTGAAGCAATCCAATTGGTAAGCAGGTCCTTACAGTTGGAATCTTTGGATTTTATCATTGAATTTCTATGTAAGGATAACAAAATATTTCATCTAGTATCGTTCTTGTTAATTAAGACGTTAACGCAAGTGATAAAATTTAGATAGTTCTTTATCCTAAAAATACTTAGCTTGAATTTCAAACAAATCAAATGATTTACAAAAAAATTATTTAAGATTATTTTTGGCAAGTTGACATTAAAAATTAAGGGTAAAATCCGAGTAATCCAATTAATAGGACCTACCTATTTGAAGAGTATACAAGGAGAAATCACTGACTAAAGTCCCTTATTGTTAAATTTTTCATTTCGCATTGAATCTTATACTTACCCCGCGGATTTAAATATATTTTATTTGTTCAATAATCATCGTGCATTAATACATATATCTATTTTTATCGATTCTTAGTACTTAGAACTGTAGTGAATATTAAAATCAGCGGGGTCTATGTATGGGACACTGACAGATGAATACAATGTTTGCAAGTACATGTATAGTTCGTTTTTTCTCAACTGTCAAACCATGAATAATTTCATAGTGACTTAGTGCACTTTGTTTAACACTCGTGATATTGAGATAATGTGTAATCATCCATCGTGAAAATATTCAAACTTTGACAGTTGAGAAAAAATGGACTATACATTATTTTACTGATTATATTGACCCCCTTTGACATTCAACATTCATTACATTATAAATAGTGCATAATGTACTATGTAAACTGTTTTCATGATAATTACGTTAATAAAATACATGTATGTTTTAACAAACGTAACAATTAAATCGTCTAAACTTTCGTTTTTAAATGAACAGGTCATGTTTCTATAATTATGCATTGTTTACCTTAACTAGCAGTACACGTTTTTAAATACTGGCTTTGTAAATGCGAAATATGTGTAAGTCAGGATACAATATTTTATAGGATAAAAATGCAAATTCTAAAGTGTTTCTTAAATTTTCAATATTGCATCACATTCGCAATCTGTTCTATTCTGATCCACACAAATGAAAGAAAAACGTATGTAAAGTTTCACTTTAAGGGCCATCGAACCGATGACAAACATATAGCATTTGGTCATAAAATAATAAGAAATCACTTGACTTTGCAATGATCAAGGTGTCCTTAATATGGGACCGTTAGTGAAGCATTAAAGTACTTATCAAGTAAAACACACTTTACGCTGTGCACTGTTTGCACCAAAGATTCAATAGGGAAGAAGATAAACTGCTGAATAATGTGCACGTAAAAAGATGCAAATTAAGGTTACTGTTAAAGAAATTGCAAGATAGCAAAATGAAAGTCTTACATTAAGTAAGCCTACCAGTCTTTGATCTTTGTAAAATAGGCGTTGTACTAAATTTCACACGGTCTAAATTTTAATATATTCACACATGTATTTACCCTAATAAGGTGATTTCCAAACAAATGCAACCTGGGTAAGCGTCGCTTGGGACTCTGAATCGCATCTGTGCACATCAAAACTCCCGCGAAAATTTCACATCAAACAAAAATATAACAATAGTACAATGATAAACCTTAACAGACGCTATGTAATGATTTAATTCTAAATATGTGATATCAAACCGGCTCCTTTGATCTGTAACTACTATAATGATATAAACAACTCGCACGAGCGTGGAAATCAGCGCGTGCCCGCATACGCTACTAGCGCCACCTGTCGTTTCGCCGCAGACGACTGATTCGGACGCGTGCAGGTGACAATGAAATCGGCCAATCATGACGGACGGTTGTATGGAGTAAATACTACAGAAACCCTAAAGGTACGTCATCCGTAACACAACAGACTACGTAATATTTCGCCTAAAGATTTTCATACATAAATCAGACCAAAATTAGGTGATTTGAGTATAATTTTATGAATAATTTTATCTTTTATCTTAAAGCGCCCTCTAGCGACTTACGTGTTTTTGATCTAATTTTATATCTCGTTTTCTTATCATAAACATGGAGTCACTGAGGACAAAACTTAAGTCGATTATCTCAAAATAAACGTTGATAAAGGTACAAAATACAGCAGACGATAATGCAAATAAAGGGTCCTTAAAATATAGGGTTCCCGCCCAATTGTTTGAGTAGGGATTGAAGGGCGCTTGACCTTAATACAAATGAGATACTTGTAAAAGAATTATAGTGTTTATAGTCACGACAATGCTAATTTTAGGCAATTGTGTAAATAATAAATATTTATTCGCTGATTTTAGTATTAAAAGGCAATTACGGCAAAACCCTTTTCTTGATCAGCGAGAAGGGTATAGCTACAGCATATACATTAAACTGGATCCGTTGTACATATATAGCATGCCATTTATACTAAATGTTCGCCGGAAGCAGTAATTTGCCGGAAAAAGAAAGTTGAAATCGTAAATTCATGAAGCTGAAATCGTGAATTCGTGAAGCTGAAATCGTGAATTCGTGAAGCTGAAATCGTGAATTCGTGAAGCTGAAATCGTGAATTCGTAAAGTTGAAATCGTGAATTCACAAAGTTGAATTCGTGAAGTTGAAATCGTGAATTCATGAAGTTGAAATCGTGAATTCATGAAGTTGAAATCGTGAATTCATGAAGTTGAAATCGTGAATTCATGAAGCTGAAATCGTGAATTCGTAAAATCCGTATGTTGAAAATGTGAATTCACGTAGTTAAAAATGTGAATTCTTGAAAATAAAGTCGGGAAATCATGAAGTTGAAATGGCACTACTGGTGTTTCGTAAAAAATATTTAATAGGTACTATTCTGCGCTATACCTCAACTAATTATCTGATAACTTGTTTTTTAATCGTTGAATATAGAAAACTTCGGGATATATTCACTCATCCTTGTTTTTCTGACATATTTGCTCTACTTATGTTAAGTTGACACACCAAGTTAAGTTGAAAAATTAACTTTTTATACATTTTATATCCAACTGAACAGTTTTTCTTCATGTATTGTTTACTTTCTCCGGTTTTCAAGGAAAGTCGCACTTTTCAAGGACAAAACTAATAGGTTTATGAATTGCAACCACGATTCAGTAGTGAATGCGCTTTAGCAAGAAATAGGATTGTTTATTAATTAAATGTATTTAGTTCGATATGTTTTTGTTAAGTTCTGACTTAAGTATTAATTGTGTTTTACAAAATTTCAATTTTGTAATATCACTGTATGACTGATCAAGTAGACTTTCATGTAAGTATGTAATTACACGGTTTACATTCATTCTAGTTATGCTACTTTAAAAAAATAATAAGAGTTTGTTGATGAAAAAGATCATACGTAATAGAAAAAAGTCTTTCACATTTTTAAGTAGGTTCAGTTAACATTACATTGTTAATCTAATGAGTGTCATTTAATTTTAATCTTGTCATAAAAAGTGCGCGTTAAATTAAGCATTATTATACTTTAGCCTTAGGCGCTATGTAGTCTGCTACTTTTTTTCAAAAGGTTTTGTTAAACTTTATTGTTAATTACATCCGAATTAATTAATCAATTTTAATCGCAATTAAGGTTTGTCGCAACCTTTTATGACGTCATAAAAATCTGTGACGTAAAATAGGCATTTATAAACTTAAGGCCCTGTAATTATTTTATAGAAGGCTTGCTTCGAAAGAAATTGTAAAAATGGGTTTGAATTACAGTAGCAGTTATAAGTTTAGTTTTGTTTTGATTAAAGTCATAAACAAGTTTTTATAAGCGTATATTCTAACACAAAATTTTGTGAATAACTCTCCAAACGCTGACATAAAACGTCTTAGATTCAGTTCTGTACCGTTCTGTCCGCTATTATCTATAAATGGTAACCAGATGTTCTATATGCCATAGCATTTGCCCTTATGTTTATGCTTAAATAAGCCGATCATCAAATCAAAATGTTCATCATTATTTAAGAAATAATAACACATGTGTAGGCAATGATACTGTAAACATATTTAATATGGCATGGTTCAGACATATCTATAGGGTACATTTAACACATCTGGTTTGACTGGCAAGAATGCATGGGTGGTATCAACAAAGCTCTAAATACATTCCTTTAAGTTGAAGTATTAAGTATTGTTATTATCTCGCCCTATAGATCTGGTATGTATGGTGACAAATTTTTGCCACCAGATCACTACCAGAAACCTAATTTATCTAGGACTGTTGTAAATCACTAACTACTTGTCTTATATCACAAATTGAAAATTTGTTAACTAGTTATTCCGACCGCATAGCGCAGACGATAGCACACAATTCTACTTATCGCGGAATCGTAGGTTCAATTCCTAGACGGTACAAAAATTTATTACAATTAGGTCTTCAATCTAGACGGGGACTTTAGTTGGTTATAACATAATTTCTAGGACCCTTCTTCCTTCTACCACTGACTGATTCTTAATTATGTGTGGAACTTGTTAGTCACTAATGGAATCATGCACCTAGCAACTGGTAAACTGCTTAACCCAGAGAATCCAGGAACGATGAATAGATTAACTTACCTCTGTAATATTACCATTCTTGTTCCCAGGTTGTATAGTGCGGACACATTGACCCCGACCTGACCTTTATGCAAGAATATTCATTACATTGAATACGAAGGTAGTATTATTGTTCGAAAACAATTGGATTATACCGTCAAGGCTCGAATGTAATTATAACACAGGGATTCATTTTAAAGTACATTTAAAGTGTACAATGAGTCTCTATTACACATAGGCCGGACCAGAATATTATACGATGAGGCTAGCTACCAATTCAAAAGTTGTAGGTTTTAGCCCCACAACCGCCATCCCCGCCCATTTTATTATAATTTGTAATTACAAATGTAAGAAAACAAGTTTCACGTTTGAATGCACATATATACTCTATACATGTCTTGTTAAACTTATAATGTAAGCCACAGCCGACATTACACCCTCAAAACCTACAAGCCCAATGCAAACCTACTAAGTATACCCCGCCGATGCTATTTACAATCAATGTAAATCGACTGCTTATTTTAAATACGTAACGAGCCGAAGCGTAGATTAGGCGTGGTATTGATTTTCGCCGGGATATGTGTATCTGATAATAAGATGCAAATGAGAAAGGTAAGGTCGGGGTCAATATGTCCGCACTATACCCCAAAGTATACCCTATGTACGTACCAATCAGTGATCTTATATTAGTAATACTATATAAAGATCACATCCTATAGAGAGTGATAGAACGAAATGTTCACCCGAGACAAGTACTTGTAATGTCAATCGAGGCTTAAGCGGAGGTTGGCATTACTTGTCAAGGGTGAATTTGGTGAACATTCCGTTCTATCACATAGTAGTAAACAAATTACGTGAGGTATAATAAAAATAATTGATTAATTAGTTACCTAACCAGTTAAGTTGAGTTAACCCCATGATTATATAGTTTACTATGTAATTAAATAATGGCAGAAATATGACACCGTAGTAAAACACAGGACGCAAAACAACTTCGATTTTTTATACAGCTACTTTAAAGAGTTTTTCTTTCAACGGCTTTAACAATTTTTACGGATATTTATTTCTTGTAATTTATAATTTAATTAAGGACAATAACCGCCTGTACGGATAATGTTAAGGATTCGCTTAAGACATTTTGTAAATATCAATTATAAAGAATAGGCTACTTTGGAAGGGTTTGTCAAGAATCTTTTTGTTAAAATTAAGCCGGTTTCTCAAGAAACTTCTCCTTAACGCCTAAGTTTTCTATTATGATAATTAAATACGTATATTACATGTAAAACCGGTTTTCGCCGCTTTTCTAAATTTTGCATTCACTGCCCGTGGTCAGACCTAGAAAAGCCGCCCGGCTAGCTCAGTTGGTAGCAGAACAGAACAGAACAGAACAGATACTTTATTAAAGGGCTTGAGCAGTGCTCATCACCCAAATAAATACAATATACATATATATACAATTACATACGACATGTCAACATATTTTTAACATAAACATACAAAAGGAGGGGAAAATACAGATAAATAATGAGTATTCAATAAAAGAATTTAAGGATAATAAGTCAAACGCTAACATGAGAGGACCTAATCATAACGCAATAATCGTAGCACGCAAGTCTGCTGATCAAGGGTTCGTGGGTTCGATTCCCGGGCGGGAATACTTTCGTGGGTTAGCTTGGTCTTGAAATTATTTCTACAGCCATTCTCCCTCCTACTAATGATTCTTAATTATGTAGGGCAGTTGTCAGTCACTGACTAAAGTTTGTGCTTAGTAGTTGGTTAACAGCTTTATCCAGAGATTTAGCCTTTCTAGGAAGAGTGAGTAGGTTGACTGAACGCCGTTATATGAACTATACAATGTGTTGCAAACCAAAACAAAACAAACCAACAAACAGACCTAGAATAATGGTACGTAGAAGTATGCTGTAAACAGTACCCTCGGAAGGAGGTTGATTCAGAAGTAGAAGTGAATGTAGAATAGCAAAGGGACTTGCACACTAGTTGCCGTGCTGTATGTAATACTAACACTAAATGTTTCAACAATACAACTCAGTCAGTTGACAAAGTCATAGTTTATTCTAGCATCAAGCATATGATGTGAACTCTAAGAATTGTATCATAGCCAAACATACTACAGTCAATGGCTCAACAGCTTTCCTGACTGTTTTCAAAGCCATACGCCCAAACAAGGCTCTAAACTAAGCGCTGCTCATCCCAAACTGTAGTTGTATTTGCTATTTTCAAATAATTTGCAATTTAAATTGTAAATACTTGGTAATCATGATAAATTACTACAAACATTAAAAACATATTTTATGCATGATATCATTTGTATGTTTTTTTTAAAAGATTTTTTCTGTCGTCATAAACAGGATTTTGCATTGCGGAGGGGAATTTTACCTTAGACAACGGTGCCCCCTCTCAGCCAATCAAATTGCTTAAAAAGTGTTTGATAAATCTCATACCACACGGTTAAGTGTTTGATATTATCAGACCGTTTTTTTCCGTGCTTAAAACTCGAGAAAACAGTGCGCGAAAGTATGGGGTGGATCCAGACTTTTCAAGTTAGGTGCACACTAAGAACAAAACGCAATGTTATAGTTTGTATTCAAAGCGGCAATGAAAAAAGGAAAGATTTTATTCATGGTCTCATTGGTCGACTAGCATAAGTCATGAAATAGTACAATCCATTGTAAAAAGTCTAGATCCACCCCATTATCAGTTTAAATACAATCAACTGCTGAGTATATATATGTAGATTTCCAAGGTGAAATGTTTCAACAAGCTTATCTGTATTAATTTGAAAGCAAACCAAAGTTTTGAGAAATTAACTGTTAATTTATTTTAATTTAAGTCCTCACAAGAATTAATACTTTGTCACTGTACCACAATAGTATGGACTCATGTGCCATGTTTTGAAAATTGATGAAGTGGACTGGATTGTTTTATTTTAACGTTAACACTTACTCGTAATGTTATTTTGTACATTTGCGTTCGTATAACTACGTAATTTTGCAGATTATGTGATATATATAAATGTGAAACTGCATTGGCACCATTTCCTGTCTATTAAACCCCTCGTGATATGATTGTTAGAAGTAAGACATTTCTGGAAAGGAACTCGATGGTAGAATGGGCGATTGTTTTGAGAAATTCCAACTAAAATCCCTGCTAAATAAATTAACCTATAGTAATTGTGAAACAGATTAGATACTTCGGTCAATTACATTAGGAACTAATAGGATCAAATAGGATCTTATTTTATTTAACTGATAGTCAAATATAATTAAGTATGCCTTCTTACTTTAAATATTTTGAGGGGAATTAAATGAGACAGGAAATAAAGCGCCATGATCGTGCGACCACATGCACGACTCATGCAGATCGGTTCGTCTCCATTCGGAGACAAACACCAAAATCAACAGCGTAAGCCAACTCCTAGCAAAACATTAACAGCTCTGGTAACCAAGCCTTATTTCCATTCTCTATGAAAAAGGAATGGCATGGTGTTTAGGAACGACCAGAGCCAGTCAATGCTTCGCTTAAAGGAGGCAAACGCTTGGCTATATGTATGACATTTAAGTCAAAATAACGACATACACATTAAAACTGTGATATTTTCTATCAAAAGTTAAATACTAACGAATTGGTTGTCATAGTAAGCAGTTTATTATGTCAATTAAATTCAATTGGTGTCTAATTCTGTCTTACTTAAGCATGCAGATTCTTTGTTTATTATTTAACTAGATATTAAAATAGTGTTACAAAAATATATTGAAGACTTATCAAATTAATCAAAAACAAAATTTATACAGTCACGCGTTATATTTTGTATATTTCTATACCCTGTGTTTAAAATCATAAACATGCCCCCGGGGCGTATATTTAAAATTATCTAATACGATTTACATAGGCAAGGGAGTTAAATAGGATCTAAGCACTTGCCATTGTTGCCTCCCTTTGTGCCAATTTAATGTAGTTTTTAATTACAAATAGTAAGACTTTTAAGCTTTTTAAATCTTGACCGTACTATTTTCTTATTTTTTCTATATTTTTCTTTTTGTACTTTTTATCTTACATTATTTTTATGAGAAATATGGTCTAAATTGAATGTTCACACGTTTACTAGTTATAACAATGTTAGAAAGTGATGAAATATATAAAACAATAACATGTACTTACAGCCTAATAGCGCTCTTGGTTAGCCAAAACAGTATTTAGTTCTGTGATAAAGAATTATTCCTATGACGAATCACCACAGTGATTATTCAAAAAATGATTGTTAATTTGAATCCTTTATAATTATTTAACTGCATATTACGTACATGGGCACATTAATAATATTTACATTCATGAATAACGCTATCTAATTGTGTTTATGAGTTTTAATTAGCTTTCGCACGAAATTCTCGACTCAAAATTTAATATCGTTTGTTTAAGTTAAAGGCCCACTATATTATTCTGAGTTTTATGTGGCTAAAAGATGGCAATAGTATAAACCCGTGACAAAATAAATGAAAATGGACATTATAAACTTATAATTTCATACCCGTTGTCTAAGTCGGATAGAATACTCGTAGCAGTTTGATATGGGATTTATCAACTCGCTTCGCTCGTTGATAAATCCCATATCAAACTGCCACTCATGCTCTATCCTATACTTAATAGGGTTTTGATTACTACACGTAACATTGTATAAAACATATAAAAAACACAGAGAGTGGGTGGGTGGTTTATTGGTACAAAAGCTGTTTTATAACACATGAACATCACTAAGTGGTTACATTTTGACAAGTTCCGTATTTTGAAGTCCATGTGGGTACTTGTAGATTAGGAACACATTTTAAACCACTCTTACATGGACAGCTTTGATTTGTTTCTTCCGCGGCGGCATAACAAGGACCATCAAGATCGCTGATTGGTTTACAGTACACTAATGTGGGCTCAGTAGGGTCCACGCTACAACAAGACCCAGGTGGGCACGTTTCCATCCGGGTAGTCAGGTTTGTCATGAGACAGTCATGAGCCTGAAGTAGATTGATTTTCATATCAAACTCACCGTGATTGTTTACATGTACCTTCTATAAGCATATCATAACTGTTTGTTTTGGTTGAACAGTTGTTATCTAACCCTTTTCAACCCCATGCTGTCGACTTGAAAGAGCTCCCCTTATTTTTTATTATTCATTTATATATAGATAGTACTATAATCATAATATGTGTACAAAATAAAACATAGAGTGACTCTTTCATGCCGACGGTGTGTGGTTTAAACAGCTAGAATGAGATAATTAACTAATAGTGAAATTGACTATTTTCTGGGGCTTCATCAGTAGTTATCTGTCGTCCTCTGTTAACAGTCGCCTAGTGTATATTTTTACAGTAAGAGCCATATACGGTAGCTGGATTGGATATCATAATCTCCAATTAGTACGAGATTAAAGTTATTTTATACTCAGCTACCTTAACAACCCGACCAGGAAATGTAGTATAGTTATGGAAATAATTGGATTTAAACTAGATTTACCGATCAAGTATAAGCAGATTTTTTTCTGACTTGAAATCTGGAGATCGCGGGTTCGAGCACTTTAGCGGTAGGTCATGAGTTGTCTGTCTCGTGGTAGGGTAAGTTAGTACTGGTGATAGAAAAGTGTCCAGGAAACCTATAGTAGAAAGAGCTGGTCGTCGTATATATGACCTATATACATGTATGTGTTGAATACGACGTTAAAAACAGACTTTATTTAGGAATCCACTAGGCTTAGGATGAGAGCAACATAAGAGAATCCTATATTATAACGGAAGTCATAGGCGGATGGCTTGGCTCTAAGTCAAAACAATTAAAATGTTTTCGACTCGGAAAATTGCCGACCGTCTATGATTGCGATTGTTCACAAAATGGACATTGTTCATTGACATTATTCAAACACTTTCACGTTTTGTCACATTCAAATCTGTCTATGCTTTACAGCGTATTCATTTTGACTGGGAACAAAGACGACACCCAAAAGTGTTTGAACAATGTTACGTCTCAAGTTAATGTGACAAAGCTATAAAACCATAAATAAGTTATCATTAATAGGATTTTCTTTAAGTTTTTTTAAAATGTATGTCACCTATAAGATGACATTCGAGTTCAAATGTTGTCGCAACAAAAGTGGAAATCATTAGTAAAATGATCGGCATAAAACACCAAAAAACACGTTCTGTGCTGTTCATATGAAGGTACGGTCTAGATTATACAGGACTACATATCAATAGATCTATACTTACAAGGAACAAACAATGAACAGAATAAAAAGACATGACCAACAATAATACACGTACTCCATTGTAATAAGACATTATTCCTAAAACAGAACTGATAAGAAACACAAATTTGCGTATTACGTAGGCCTACACATAGAACACAGCCAATGAATACGACAATTATGATGTCAGTTTTAAATCTAATAGATAAGAAAGTTCCGTGTTGTGGCAGTTCCATGTATTCGTCAGTATTTTAGAAAAAAATCATCCGAGTCATTAAAGCGCTCATTAGATTCATTGCAATGTCTATCACAACCAGTCGCCTTAATCTCTCGGATGAAGTATGGACAACAATGGCGTCACTTTTCTTGATTCGTCTGCTGCTGTCGTAAAACTTGAAGTCGTTGCCTTTGGTTGACACTTTCCATATAAAACTTGATGAGTACTGGATGAATGAGTGCTAACACAATCAAATTCTGGTTGACATGGACAGCCAAGGTGAGAGTCTTTGGTTACGCAGCTATCGCCATTTTGACCGTAAGGTTTACAGTACACTAATGTCCAAAGAAATTCATCGCGAGCACAACAATATTGATCCGGGCATCCTCCAACTTCACCGAGATTACACGGTGTTGGAATGGTCTGAAAATAAGACAAAATAAAGTCACCAGAATGTCACAAATTCAAGAATTGCGATGATATTCAAACTCTTATTGCAATGATTTTCAATTAACGGTCACATCAGTAAGGATGAGAGTGTGAAACCGGATTCAAATTGACACGCCATATTCGGATTGACTAAAATTGTCGTGTAGAGCATGGTTCTAATGCAGATCTTGTACTCTCTTGCCTTCTAGCTAGCTTTAATAATGACGATGTGGTGGTGTTCGGTTCCGACTCAGATGGTCATAGATAATATCCAAGTTCGGACCATGGATTTTATCAGGTTACATTTGATTACATCCAACAGCAAAGAACTACTTTCAGTATACCTGACAATGACCTTGGGCGGCGTAAGCTGTATAGGCTCATCTTTAAAATGTCAATTCCGCATTGGATGGGCTCAAATCTAGCATTTGCTGTTGTTTCTGTGGGCGAAATATTGTATTAACAATAGCTAAGAGTCCTGTAATCCAAGTGTTAGCATATTTCACTGTGGAGTAAAACTAATTTTTTTATAAACTAAAGAAAATACTTTACATACCTGCCCTAGTATACAGCCAAATACAGCACAAAATATCCAGAATTCTAACTGCATGTTTGTTAGATCCTATGTAGGGTTTTGATATCAAATAGTGTTTGCTGTATCAGACCCTTGCAACTAAGCAAATTATTCACGCTATCAAACATGTGCAGTATTTTTAAGACACAAGGTTCAAAGTACACGTATTTTGTTTTTCTCACATTGCGTCGGTTAAGTGTCGCGTGCAGCGCAGATTGGTCACGTGATGTAATATAAATGTCTTTTAATTATAGATACAGTGTCTGGATAGGGAATGTAGCTTGTACTAGATGTCAATAATACTTAAACATAAAACTTTAAATTTGAACATTTTGGCAAGTATATGAAGTCTTTAATCTTCAATTTAAGTCGTTGCACTAATAGTGACGGAAATGCATGTATTAGAACATTGAACACACCCTGAACCGCTATCTTCGTCATGTACTGTGAACTCACCACAGAACAGAGAAACTAACCTATTGTTCTAGTTTATCAAATTATTATGAAAATTATTTAACTATCTCATATTACAGGTATAGTGATGGGATGGAATAAATACCTTCCCTTACAGAGGGTCAGACTAAACACGTACATAGATTTCGTAAGTTTGTCAAACCTAGGTACATATTCACAAAAACACACAAACCGAAAGCGAAAACACAAATATTTTACGACAAAAACGATGCATAATATATATATTTTGTAGCGGAAAAACATCGTCATAATATGAAACAATGGTTTGAATCACTTGTGATATGACTAGTTTAAGCACAGACTTAAAACATATGGTTTAATGCAAAATTACTAGTGTTTTATTTTTCAATATATATACATGTATACGTATTAATGGCACGGTTATGATAAAATGCTTACGAAGAATAACGTTGTTGACAAACACATTTTCCTCTAACGAAATTGTCGTTATCGAATCCCGGAACATCGGAACTATTAATTTCACCATTTTTTTCGGATTGAGGACTCTAAAACCTACGCGCACGCGGACGCTTAACAAAATTCCGGTATGGCATGGCCTAAGTTGTTTTACACTGAAACTTTCTATCTTAAGAGGTTATTAAACAGGGAAAGTGTGTCTGAAAGAAGATATCGGCACACATGCTATAGAACCGAAGGCTACTGCCGGGGTAAGAGTGTCGATATCTTCCTTGTCGTGTTTCATAACCTCTTTATTACATATTATGTTGAATCTTACTTTGATTATGCTTTTCCTAAAACGAATACTTTTTTCCCGACGTAACGCGCTTTTTTGCACGTTGACGTTACGCCACTTAATACTGTATGTATGTATTGTTTTGTTTATTCAATAAGGAAATGTGGAATATAATGAACAAGTTAATATAAAACGTACTTCTTGCTGTTGATTTTTTTCTATAATGAAAAAACACGTAGTAGCACTGGATATCTACTTGTTGCTAATTACGTAACAAATTCCACGAGCGGACAGTCTGTGGCTGTTGGTATGCAGGTGCGTAATGACCGGAAGTTGCCTCAATATCGATTTTTGGCTCATTAGAAAGTGAGCCAAATATCGATATTATGGCACACTTGCTCAATACTGGAATATATTGCCTACATTGAGGCCATATCGGCACACTTTCATGGCAATTTTGTTACTATCTATAGTATTGTGCGTAAAGTTTGACCCCGATCTGACCTTTCCTATTTGCATCAAATAATTATCTACACATACCCTGACGAAAATCAATACCACGCCTATTCTACACTTCGGCACATAACGGTATAATCCTCTCGGCCACTGCGTAATAGACACTAATTGTACGCTTTAATATATTTAAAAAATTAATCCCCGAGTAATAATTACATTCGAGCTTTGACGATATACTCCGATCTGTATCGAGCATTAACACTACATTCGTACTCAATGTAATGAATGTTCTTGCATAAAGGTCAGGTCGGGTCAAACTTTACGCACAATAACATAAAATTATGCAATCAACAAATCATATGTTCATAAATTCCTGCACTCTTTGACGCTTTGCATCAATCTTTTTGTATCTAACTCATATCATCCACAAAAGTGAATATAACAAATGAATATTTTACTCAAGGCTATATTGAATAAAAACTTATAATAAAACATGTGATATATCATAGTTATGAAATGAAATGTGCTAACATAATGCACATGCAAACCATTTCTAATAATGCACGTGCAATATTGTGGGGATATAATATGTGCAGCGATAATTTTGTATTTACCCTACCTTCGAGGTGCGACTTGTGCAGTTATTAACACATGCAAGTATTTCTTATATAATTCATAGTTCGACCCTACCTTTAAAGTAATATATTTTTTTATATTAATGCTATATGTTCTTGGTTCAAATCTTTCATGCAAATTGACATGCTTTACAATTACAAAATCAAGTATATTTTGTAATCTAGTTTACTGATTCATATTGGTGAATCGTTGTCCGAGTTTTACAGCTTTGAAAACAAAATCTGCGTTGCCAAAATGTTGACTTTTCTCGAAAAAACAAAGTTTTAGCTATGCAAGCATACATATACATGTATTTATAAAATAGAATAATTTATAGGATTAACTGGCAACTAATTAAACAATAGACCGTGGCGGTAACCTTTGGGATTATTAGTATTCTACCACACAAATATCAGGGTTATGAAAATCTGATGATATGCACATGCAAAACATTTTTAACAATACACATGCATTCTACGAGTGTTTTGGTTATACAATATGTGCAGCGATAATTGTGATGTACCCTGCTTTCTCACATGTGTGACTTGTGCATTGGTTTCCACATGCATGTTTTTTATTATACAATTCAATATGTTTTTTATTCCGAGCTTACATGCCAAGGTATTGACAATAAAATCTGCGTTGGTTGAAGTGCTTGAAGTCGGCTGTTGAATTCATTGTTTGGTGTATGTGGAAGATGCTTGTTTCCTTCAAAAGAGCAAAGTACACATGTATAGCTTTCCAAACTATAAGTATCTTTGTATCTCTGAAACTGGTCACCAAGTTTACAAAGTTTACTGTCACACGAGAATACTTATTGTGCGACTTCTGTGTCAACTAAGCAAAATTTGCTTGTCGCGTGTAAGTTTGGCCTATGCCTATTGGCCTATGAATTAATTGTTCGGCGTTCGCAAAAGATGAATGTGTCATTCGACAAAGCAAACTTTTATCGATGCATGTATGTAAAAATATTTACAATAGAACAATTGATAATGACGAAACTGGCCACTTAATGAACCTGTTTAAATTTTTTGTTTGTTTTGGTTGGGTTTAACGCCGGTAGCAACACATTGTATCAACCTACTCACTCCTCTTGGAAAGGCTAAATCTCTGGATTTAGCTGTTAACCAACTACTAAGTACATACTTTTGTCAGTGACTGACAACTGCCCTACATAATTAATTAATCATTGGTAGGAGGGTGAATGGCCGTAGAAATAATTTCCTGACCAAGCTCCACGAAAGTATGCACCGTCCGGGAATCGAACCAACGACCCCTCGATCAGTAGACTTGCGTGCTACCAACTGAGATAGCCGGGCTATCCTTTTATGAGCGATATACGTATTATATGCATTAGCAAAGTGTTTTTTTGTCGCTTAATCATTGCAGTCGCATATGTGATGACAATAGTTTACCATGTGAATATCAGAGTTATGAAATAAAATGTGCTAATAGACACATTCACATGCACAACAATGCTTACAACACACGTGATATGTTGTGATGATATAATATGTGCAGTGATAATTGAATATGTTCCCTGCTTTCTAACAAGTGTGACGTGTGCAGTTGTTTTCACATGCAAAATTTCATACACAATTCAAAGTTCGGCCCTACGTTTCAAGTAAACTAGTATCTTTATTTATGATTTCATATTATGTTTTTAATTCCAAGCTTTCATGCAAATTGACAAAGCTTTACCGTAACAAAGGTTATCATTTTCTCTCTCTCTCTCTTATAAGTTCCTATCGATGTATTGTAGTCCGATTTTTTAGGTATTGACAATAAAATCTGCGTAAAATAATTTATAATTGAGAAGCTAGTTACCAATTATACATGTACAAATTTTACCGTCACAAGTGAATACTTATTGTGCGACTTCTGGTCAACGAAGCAAAACTTTTCTTGTGGCGTGTAAGTTTAGCCTATTAATTAATTGTTAGGCGTTCGCAAAAGATGAGGGTGTCTTTCGAAAAAGAAAAGGTTTATTTATGCATGCATGTTTAAATCTTTGCAATAGAACAGTTGATAATGGAGAAACTGGTCACTAAATGAACCTGTTTAAAATCTACTTTCTTTAATAAACAAAATTCGTATATACATCAACAGTGTTTTTGTTGCAGAATCATTGCAGTCGCTCATGAAATTAAAATAGTATGCCATGTGAATATTACAGTTACGAAAAGAAAATGTTCTTATACACTGCACATGCAAAACATTGTTTATAATACACGTGCAATGTCATGATGATATAATATGTGCATCGATGATTTGACTATGTTCCCTGCCTTCTAACATGTGTGACGTGTGCAGTTGTTTCCACATGCAAGTTTTTATATACAGTTCAAAGTTCGCCCTACCTTGCAAGCAGACTAGTATTTCTTTTAAATGCCATATGTTTTTCCCAATCTTTCATGCCAGTTAAAACAACCCTTTGCAATCGGCCTTTGATTTTTGTTCTGCGTATGCAAAAGATCTTGAAGTCATCATAGGCACTGAGCGTTAGCTATGCATGCATGTGTATACATGTATTTTTAAATGCTTTTTCTTTTTTTCCTTTTTTAAACGTATTCAACACATATTTAGGTCATATATACAACGGCCAACTTTTCCTACTATAAGTTTCATGGACACTTTTCTATTACCAGTACTAACTTACCCTACCACGAGGCCGACAACTCATGTATAGGGTATGACCTACCGCGACCGGGCTCGATCCCGCGATATCCGGATTCAAAGTCAAACATGCTAACCACTACGCCACGGCCGCGGCTGAATGCTTTTTCAGTAATTTATAAGGAAGAATCTGGCCATTAATTAAACAAAATTTATCAAATTTTCATGGAAGGGTATAACCTCCTCGGGGGGGGGGGATTCGAACCCGTATCCCCTTCGAGACACGAGATTTCAAATCCCGGCGCGCTACCAACTGCGCTATCGACCCAGGTTACCATATAAATATCAGGGTTACGAAATAAAATGTGCTAATATATGCACATGCTCAACATCTCTATAAATACACGTGCAATAGAAATGTTTTGTTGTTATATGTGCAGCGATAATTGCTCATGAACCTTAGCTTCTCTTACGTATGTGAGTATTTCTCACCTGCAAATATATATAAAAATCTACTCCACGTTGCAAGCATCTTCAACAATACATGTGATAAATTCCTTAAGGTTTACGATCTATAACTCAATCTCCGTAAACTGATATCCTGTAGAGCATTGTCGTACAGGATCTCTACTATCTCAATGGAGGGTCACGTCGAGATGACCTTTATGTCGACTAATCAATGCGTAGCTTTCATCTAGACGAAACACTATAAATTACATTTTGATCTCGTAATTTCTATATTTAGACCAAGGTTTGCAAGCTAATTTAACAGCTGAATTATTCACAGTCTGCGATTGGACTTCTCATTTCAAATTGCGTGACGTAGACGATGTAAACAAGCTACGTATCATAACAATTTCGTCATTAATATTATGATGAGAAATGGTCACCTGAACGTGACCCTTGTTTGAAAAAGGCCAGATCTAAATAAGCGAGTAGGCGAGCGGAAATTTTTGAATCGGGTTTTAATCAGATTGTCCATAACCCCACTCACAGTTAAATATTAATTTTGTGAAAGTACGATAAAAGCTCACCAAACATGATATTTTTTCATTCATAAAGATAGGCTTATCATTTTGTATGGATTAGATTTATTACATTAATAGCAATTTCAAAAATATTTGAAAATAAACTTTTAACAGGACTTTTAATTACCTCCCTTGCATATGAAAGTAGAGTAATATGTCCCAGACACTTTGCATAAAAATTATCAAAATATCTAACACGGTAAAAAGTTCAGAAATACAATGTACAAACATAGAAAACTTTTTCTAGAATTATTCAGTTGCCATAAAATATATCTTTTAGTTAGGGATTTTATACCTTAAGTTTAATCTCAATATTTTACGTTGGAATTCGCTTTTGTTAGTTTCTTGTGTGTGACAACTTGTGCAGTACTTATCACATGCATGAATTTAAATTATTATTACGTATTGCACATGTTATAGTAGCCTCACTATGCATGTGCTCAACTCTTCGAGACAAAATTCTACTTAAATGTTTTTAAGGTAAATTCGTTATCAGCGATAATTCCTTATCATTTTTTGTTATATGTGTGACTTGTGACAGCATTCTCACATGTATGTTTCCAAAACTATTTTCAAAAGTTCATGTACCTTTAAGGGTGCAGTAGTTCTCCACTACCATTACAAGCTAAAAGGGGGTATATTATTAATGTTGTGATAATTTGTGTCTCAAACATTTGTGCACTAAAGTTTACGATGAAATGTTTTTCCACATAATGATTCCTGACTTATAACTAAATATATGTATGTTTCTCCGACGGCTGTATTCACCTTGTGTCAGTCTTGCCGTCCATATATACCATATCAGACTGTATATAATTTGTTTCATGTGCTCTATGGTATTTAACATCAGAATGCCCTTCATCGATTAACCAAGATTTCTGATGTTTTCTAAGCCTCTTGTTATATCAGTAGACCTTTCTTTAATGGACATCACATAAGTAAATATTGCTGTTTATTATACCCCCGCTTCGAAGAAGAGGGGGGTATAATGTTTTACCCTTGTCCGTCCGTCCGTTACAAAATTTCCGTCGCAGTTTTCTCAGCAACTATAACATGCAGCAGCCTAATACTTTGCATATTGCTTCATCCCATAGTCCCATGTGGTGTAAAGCGATTTCATGCTCCTTGCTCATCTACTTCCTGTTTGTCGCATATTTATAGGTTTTTGTGGGGGTATCACTAGTGAGCATTAGCTCACAGATTTATATTGATTCATTGTTTTTAGAAGCAGTAAAAGACATTTCTGGTGACGCAAGTTTCAAGGGTTCTCAGTACTTAACTTATCTTACTTAGCTTTACAAAGAAAAGCTAACGTCGTGATTAAAACATTTGTTGCAAAAATAAGTAGAAGCGGACTTTGATTGACTTATGTTAAATTAATTCTGAACGGATCAGGTGCTGAGTGTCACAACAAATTAATTAAGAACAGAAGGGAAACTACGAAATTTAATTTACAAGTAAATTACATACATAACGCAAAATTACAACGTCAGCGCAACGTATTAGATATTAACGTCGTTGGTATTAAGATAATTTTATTTTGAACGCGATATTGTGAAAAACTGAGAACGTTCACTTTCCATTTTTATGTCATTAAAATGACATAAAAAAGTGTGTTCTTTTCAAAAATCGCGATAAGAATTTGACCACCGTTCTGCGTTAATATGAAAATAAACGTTTTAACTCGGCAATTGGTGAAACCTTTTAGACGTGAAAAACCTGAATTCAGTGATGAAATGTACAATCTTTACGACTGACGTGATATTTAGATAATCGGAACAAAATAATTGTATGCAACACTATTTCAGAAACATTTTGGTATAAGTATTATTGACCTCGGACATTCTATACTTTACATATGTGAGCTTAATGTACTTGCATGCCTGTTTATAGTGCGAACTATTGTGACGTCCATGACGTCGTGGAAAAAACGACAACGTCGCTAAGGTTACCAGATAAACAAACGAGAAGCATGAAGGTATCTGCCTGCCAAATTTTATCTTAATCGGTGAACATGATATTTTTTTCGTTTTTTTTTCTCCGACCTACCTTAACTTAGCTTTTCTCGACCATTGTCTATTAACAGGACTTACCTATTCTACCAAAAAAAAACCAAAAAAGGTTACTTAATTTGTATAACGTTTTAACACTTTCCTACCCTTTACACCTATACTTCTTTGTCATGGTCTATCCTTATATTCAATTTATTCTGACTCTATATCATTTTTGGACATTTTGACAATTGAAAAGTCACACATTGCTAAGATGTTCAAACTAAAATAGAATCATATCATAAGTAGGTGACTTATTTTACGCATTCGCAAAATATTTTACTTTGTTTCGACAAGAGGTGTCTCCGAGATGTGATGATATCTAAGACAATAGACCCTTCCTACTTGTCAACACTTGGTAATGGGTACCTAAAATGTTATATTAAGGGTACGCTATGTGATGTGTTAATTTACACTCGATTTTTATACCCCCGCTTCGAATAAGAGGGGGGTATACTGTTTTACCCTTGTCCGTGCGTCCGTGCGTCCGTCTGTCCGTCCGTTACAAAATTTCCGTCGCAGTTTTCCCAGCAACTATAACATTCAGCAGCCTAATACTTTGCATATTGCTTCATCCCATAGTCCCATGTGGTGTAAAGCGATTTCATGCTCCTTGCTCATCTACTTCCTGTTTGTCGCATATTTTTAGATTTTTGCGGGGATATCACTAGTGAGCATTAGCTCACAGATTTACTTGTTTCTTTATATAAAGACGTAATGTATTCTTATTATTTCTATAAATGTAAAAATATCGTTAATTGTTTACGATGTACAATTGAACAGTACAATAATTCCATGACGTCATCACGCCGTATGATTAGCCCAGTCGTCGGCGCTTTTTTGCGAATCTTGAGATCTGGACGGGATCTACCTATCTTTGTCGAGTTCGGTATAAGCTAAGTGAATGTTATAAGTTAAAACCGTGAACCAAGACATCTTTGCCTCGCAAAGGATCCATGCATAGGACGACTGGCAGCCGCAATAATTCATGACTGACGAAAATGTTAAAATGTGGCGCATAGAACAAAACGCTTAGATTACTATAACCACATTTCTAAAAATGCCACTGAGTAGAAAGTATCCTCCACTGTGGTATATATTGATTTAGCCAATCAATTTTTATTTCATAATCACAAATGCACGATACCGACATTGCTAGATATGCAATCACGTACTTCATAAAATAATTATGAACAAAGCAAAAACATACAAGCTTTAGTACCATTGATTATATTCAATGTAAATAAACAAGATTTAGTGTCAGTGATAATAATTCTATGTAAATATACAAGTTTTAGTGTCAGTGATAATAATTCTATGTAAATATACAAGTTTTAATGTCAGTGATAATAATTCTATGTAAACATACAAGTTGTAGTGTCAGTGATAATAATTCTATGTAAATATACAAGTTGTAGTGTCAGTGATAATAATTCTATGTAAATATACAAGTTTTAGTGTCAGTGATAATAACTCTATGTAAATATACAAGTTTAAGTGTCAGTGATAATAATTCTATGTAAATATACAAGTTTAAGTGTCAGTGATAATAATTCTATGTAAATATACAAGTTTAAGTGTCAGTGATAATAATTCTATGTAAATATAAACGTTTTAGTGTAAATGATACCTCATTGTTTTGACGTCAATGATAATAAATTTCACTTATCAATTTTTATGGTCATATAGGATTCCCTGTGACTTATGCGCAGAACTTACGTACGGTATATTTTTTACAATCATTAATGTGGAGCTCATTACTACGAAGCAAATAAAAAACAAAATTTTCTCTTTGGCATCTTTTTTATTATAAAATCTCCCACCGTGGTCTCCTACTGCGTCTGTGAAACATTTTCTGATGCCATTGTTCTCTCAGTTGATTATTAACGCAAAAGTGGTCATCAAAACACTTAGCAACAGTGGTATTTGTACTTTTATTAATCGATTTTGAACTTAGAACGATATTTATTTCTCAAAGAGAGCCCAAAATCTTATTTTCTAAGGTGTTTGGAAAATGGCATAAAATATCATTTTTAACCTCGCGATTTGCGGACGAATAGTGTTTCCTTTTGTGATGTTCTGTTCCTGTGGTCATTTTCACACAAAAAATACGAACAAAAACATCGTCAGTCAAAAGCAAGAAAAAATTAATAATATCGTCATTTTTGACCAATCAATTCCAAAATTCATTGAATTTTGTAGAATATTGTACACATTTGGATATCTTGTCATAGTTATGCACATTATCCTTCTGACTTTGAAATGCTAGCTTATGACTTTGACTTACGATAACTTTTTTCATAACAATTTTTGTGAAATGGTGCACTGTTTTTTTATACAAATAAAATATTTCAAACTTGACGTCATTTTATCTTCTAAGATGGCATCAGTCAATTATCTGCCAGTGTGTTAAGAAAATGAATTGTTTATAAACAGGGTGCATTTTATACATTTATTAAGCCCACACTTTTGGCGGTTTCATGTCGAATTGCAGTCGGAAAACTGCTTTTCTGCTTCCAAAATGTTTACTACAAGTTTGAGAGTTTAGAACAGTTGATATTTCTTAACGCACAACTTTTAGAGATCCATGTAGTTGACAGACGAACAAGCACTTTTATGTAAGGGGGCACCAAGTACCAACACATCTGTCTAAGCAATAATAAATTATCACCAATCGCTTTCTTTTGAAACCATGGAAACGTTACTGTTAAAAAATGACAAGCTGTCATCAAAATGACGTCATAAAACATTTGCGGACAATCAACGTCAAAACCTGTCAGTTTTTTAAAAATGGCTATATTTAAGCATAATTGTGAGTGCCCTGTAAAAGTTCTGATACTCAAAGAATAAGAGAAGTTCGAATCATGCATACTAAAGCTCGTTTAGGATAACTTGAGACAAAATACATCGATACCATTTTTATACACAGGTGGATTTAAGTTTAGTACACGTAATTTTCGACCATTATCAGTGTGTTTTTGATGTATTAAATTTAGTACGAGAACACACGTTCCATGCATTAAGACATGTTGAATACTTATATTACACAAAATCAGCTGACCTCCCTGTTTTATGTAATACCTGAGTCCCAAATATGTAAACAAACTGAGTCGTTTGTCTCAAGTTATCCTAAACGAGCTATAATAGTAATTTTGCTACAATCATATATAATTAAATCTTATTCATGTAACATAATTACTAATTTTGTTAATATTAATTTATTTCAGCTCGATTGTAAAACAACTTCTTACAAGTTCTGATAATCACTTTCAAGCTCGCTTCTTAGTCCTGCAGTATTGAGCTATTTTGATAAAGTTTCTTTCCCCAGGAAACAACGGGGTAGGTCTTGGATGGGGCTTGAATCAACACAGAATTGGCTGATTATTTCATCGTCGTTATTATAATGCCCCATCCGCTTTTAACACACGAATACAACAATTTGAACAAATGCTATATTTTTCATCATTTGCAAAGTCTTCGAGTGCGAACTCTAAGAGTGTGCTCTAGCTTATAATTTTGTTTTGTTTGATTTTGAATTGTGACCTCTTATAAAATCAGAGTTTTACGAGGCTGACTTTTCACCTACCTTCCGTTCTTTAGATCTACCAGAGCTTAGACTCCCATTCTCCACCATCCTTCTCACACAAACATATAGTCTATGGATGATAGCAGTGATTGATCCCTATGACCCCTTCCTTATAAATGTGAAGGTGATTTGAAGTCAGTAACCCTTTACCACTCCACCATGAAGGCAGCTAGTGTTTTCTTATAAATGACAAATGCTTGACATTTAAAATCTCATACAACCAATATATTGTGAATAAGTTTTGTCACCATCGGACAAACTGATAGCAATTTATTAGCAACAATGTTTAAAGGGGTTGACGCACATGTTTAGACACTATAGAGAACGTACTTAAAATTTCACAAACATCGTAAATTATATTTCAACACTTTTGTCAATATTTTAGCACTATGTACGAACTGCGCATGCGCTAATTTTGAAATATCCAATCAAAAGCGTCTTCGATACACAAACATCACGTAGAAGGCACACCACAGATTTGAAAGCTCCGTACCGAATTTTCCTGGGTCAAACTTAAAAAACAAGACATTTTTGTAATTGAAGTGCATTTTTGAGGTTTAAGATATGTTTGATTGCTTGCTTTGAAGTTTTATCAGTTAGCATTGCATTTCAATTATTAAGTGAAACCAGAAACATAAATACATATCGTCGCCTCAATCTAACAATGTCCTATCTCCATTTTTGAAAAAAATGAGATAAACATACCAAGTGACTTGTATGACCTTGTTCTATCTTCTAAAAAAAGTTTCGAGACTCTATCATGTCAAACAGCCCAATTCGCCAATCGTACATTATCCTATCTCCACACATTTTCTCTGCTCACAGCGTAAACATTGCTCTATGTCCAGGACATAGATCAATGTTTGGGCTGAAAATACTGTTATCCGATCAAAATGAAGTCTTCATCACTCGTTTTATGTCCTAATTGACTCTAACAATGCTCTAAGTCCATAGAAGCTTGTTCGAACATTGCTCTATCTCCTTTCGTCCAGTCGGAGTACACAATATGATAATCGTGTTTTTTCTCTCCAGTGACATCATATTTTCGATGTATACCAAAGTAAATATGTATGCTGCAACATAGGCAGTGTTACAAACTCAAAATTATAGAAAATGTGCACAAATACCATTATAATGTCTTCTTGGAGATAGCGCAATGTTAGAACGAGATGCATCAACCAAAATAAGCGAATTTTGATCTATCTCCAAACACATTTTTGCAATTTTCAACATTATTATTCATAATATTTCCATTATATTCTTCAAGTATGTGTGGGATATCATTGCAAATGTGCCTACCAAGTCTCATGTCTATACAGGCTGAAACAATGAAGATTTAACCTTTTGAACTTTTGAAGTCGATTTCCCAAAAATAAAATTTTGGTAGTTAGAGCATTGTTAGATTGAGGCGACGATATGTATGTGTCTGAGTATAATTTATTTTAACAGTATTGCCCGTTATGATGAGAAAAACGATCTGCCATATGCGAATGCTTGGCTTTGTGGAGCTAGCACAGAAATTAGCTGTTAATTTTCAAAGAACCTAAGAAATTGCCAAGTAAGAGCCATAAAGTCAAGGTGGACACCCCATTTCCTTGATGTTTTCTGATTGTACAGTGTTAAGGGAACAAGAAACTGTGCAGTAAATGGTGCTTTCATTTACATCAAGTTTTTGTGGTATTCGATGCATAAAATCAAAGAAGTACAGGCCTTTCAGGCAGAAAAGTTTTAGATTTATAGGGTTTTTTTGTGAGAAACACACATTAATGCTTATTTGAATGCATTGTTTCAGGCGAGTGATTTTAGGCTAGCGTGTAACTTTCATTGTGGTACTGAGTATTTTCAGCCGAGTAGCCGTGAAGACTGTGTTGTGCCCCCTTAGTGCTAAGATACATCCTGGATTTAACATCCGAGATTCTTATTGTTCTTATGTTTAATTATCTTACAACCTATCTTCATAGTATCTGGTGTCGCAATATTAGAACTAGGGGTGTAACGGTTAACCGATATTGTGACATTGTGTCACAAGGTTTCTTTTTTTATTATTAAATAAAACAAACAAAACTTATTAAAAGTTTTCAAAGTCTATTCATTAAAATGATCGTATAGTTTTCCATTCTCTCCTTCTCCTCTCCTTCTTCTCTCTCACGCACTCTCCTCCTATATTTATGACAATCATGAAATGTCGTTACTTTCGGTGGGCGTCTAAAATGACCCATTGAAATTAAAGATTACAACTTCGATTATCCAATCAAATTATTTCTTGTTAAACACCTTTATGGGAAAACCCTAAATGACCCTTGCCAATTGCGTAATTGCATGTTTACTGGACTCTGCCAAAATGAACATAAAAGCTTACTTTAGTGTCATTTTCTTGGACACTAATTTAATTATTATTACATTCTTGACGAGCATTTTGGAATAACATAAAGTGCATCATCCTCGTAAACATCACATGATCTTGGCTTGGTCAACTATTATTGACTTGTTTCAGAGCCAATGTATATGATTATAGAAATATGTTTAATTTTGAAACCTATACTAACGACATTCCAGAATTAGCTACATGTATTGAGACCACTATGTTACAATATACCGGTTAATATTGCAATACGAGTTCTAACGGTTTTTAACCGGTTCGTTTTTCCTTGGGCCGGTTTTTGTAGTTAAGTGTCATACTGCTTGTTTTTATCAGAATCTGATAGTTAAATGTTTAAACAAATGTTCAAATGAATTGAATACTTAAAATACTCTTACTGTGCTTTTACATGTTAGACATTTAGTCAATTGAAAGAAAAATATCGTCTGTTTCAAACCACGCATTTTTCTAACATATAGACCATTTTACATTTGTAATTCAAACATTTGGATAAGAGATCATTTGAAAATACCATGTGCGTGCTATGCTGATCAAATTAGGACGAGGTACATGCAATAATTGATGCTTTGCATGTCCAAGCAAAAAACCGGTACGTACTGCAATATATTGCAATACGGGTTCTGCATATTGCAATACGGTTTTTACCGTATTGTTACACTCATAATTAAACCATGGTAGTTGTGCTGTTTCATTTCACATGAGGATGTTTGTTAAAACCAGTCTTTCTTTTTCAAATGCAATATACACACACTAACGCCCGAACAAATTTAGTACTTCGGAATAATAAAAAAGAAATCGTTATGAACCTCGTGGTGACACTATCAAAGGGAAGTAACTCTGTTACAGTCACATTCCAGCTCAAGAAAAATGTCTAACCTCAGGATCCAGAAGATGCTGGGCTTATCAGCTACAGTGATCAGTGACTGTCAATTAAATGGCCATAAATCTCGATAACCTGCTGAGCTGACCACTATCAGGAGAAACATTCCCGATCTAACAATCCCACATAATTAATTGATAGCAGACCACATGTTTGCTGACCATTTGCTTATACATATAAACACAGTTTCATGAATGTGTTCATAATATAATATCTTGTAAGCCAGATTTTTTACAGTGAAAGAAATATAAAAAATAGTTAGAAGTAGGCAGAATGTGCAAAATGTAAGTACACTTTTTATACAGTTAATATTCTATGAAATTTAGAGGTTAATTATTTGTAAAATAATGTTATTTAAACAGGGGTTTTCTATTCAAAATGACAAAAAATTTAAATGTAGAGTCAGGATTTTCCTTAAAAATCTTTTTATGATAAAACTGAAATCATCTTGAACATTTTATACGTTTCTGGGTTTTTTTTCAGAATACGTTTCAACTGAAAATGTCGTTTAAAACACCAATTTTAAAGGATTTATCAGTCGTCAGCGATGAAAATGGAGTGTGTTGGATATATTTCAGTGATCTCCGGGAATTCATGAACGTTAGAAAACATGAGTCTGAAAATAACATAAAGAGCAGTAATGTTTTTAAATGGCTAAAAGGAAAAGACAGAATAGTTAAAGAAATCAATGGGAAGCCAGTATTTAGTGTGAAGGTGTGCTTCAGTTCTTTTTTGCCCACACAGAAAATTATCATGTCTGTCAGAACATTTCAAAAGAATTTCAAATACATCTTATGACAAATAATTCTGATAGTTCAGGTATGCTCACCAGTGTGAAGGATGTATACATGGCTGCGTCAAAGGCGGATTTCTTCGAGAAAGAGCTCTTGTCAAATATAAAAATAACAGAAGGTGAAATAGAAACTCTTCATATAGCCTATAAAAGTGAGTTTTCCGAATATGAATGGAGAAAAATTTGTTTCTTTTAAAAAAATTCCATGCGATCTCAAAAGCTAAATGTAGCTAATGAAATTTACGAAAGCATGGTTATGAAAAAATCTTTGTATTTTGAAAATGCCGTTAAAACAAACGCCATTGCAAAGACTTGGTTGGAAGATTCAAGGAATGAAACCATTAGAAGAATAAAGCGTAAAGAACTGGCTGATGAAGAAGCGTGCATCTTTTTGACAGGGAAGCATTTGCACAGTCCGTCTGTCCTTGAAATGCAAATTATTGATACCTTAACAGACAAATCATTAATCAACCATTTGTTCTGTGTTGATTGTACAAAGTTATGTAATCATAGGCCATCGATTCATGTGTACATTGACATTCAAGAGAAAAATGAAGCATTTATTTGCGATTTGGCAACATACATTAGATCATTTATCGAAAGAGAGCATGATGACAATTGCGCTGAAATAATTGTCTTTTCAAGCAATACCATGAAAGCTTATACAGATGAGGACTATGGCAATTTAAGATTTCAAATGAGAGACAGTGTTATAGCAGGAAAGTTGCTTCATCAGATAATTTACACATGGAAACACAGAGTCATTTTTAAACAAAATTAATGGTCTTAATAGCAAAACGGTCTTATTATAGAGACTCTTTTGTTAACAAATTAAGCATTTTGGCCTTAAGAATTTTCAAAAATCGCATGATTTTGAAAAAACAAAAGTGGTCTTAAAAGTGGAACTTTACTGTATATAGATAGCTTTATTGTTTTCTTCTATAATTATTCATTTTTAGGGTATATGTATATACGAAGGAAAGGGTTAAAATAAATCCTAAATATCCCATCTGATTTCTTTCAATGATTTCATATAGATAATTTCTCCTAACTGACCAAGTACTCCTTACTTTGTAATTTGATACGGCCATTAATAGAGCATTAGCTGGGCAAATTAATGACTCCTGGGGTCAAGCATGTTATTATAATTTCATGGATACTGATCATCTAGCAGATAAGAAATCCAGGTAATTCAGTGAAGTTTAGACTTGTTTCTTGGACTGATTCATAGACAGAGTAAATATTTATATGTCTATGGTCAAATTAAACACTAGTTCTATAATATCTAGTAATGGTATTTAAGCGGCTTTCCAACGCACATTCTATACAGTACCATTAAAACATTTTTGTGGGTCCGAAAATGATCAGATATTACTGAATACAAAATAACGATTAAAACAAGAATTATAATTCTGATTTAATATATTTGTATATATAAAGTATAAAAATCTATTAGAATGTCAATATAAAATATAAAACATGTTATCACATTGCTCTGAGGTTAACATACGCAAATATGAATACTATTTATAAGAATATATCAAATTAAAGCTTTTACCGTAAAATCTCGCCCTGGAGGCGTAACATTTTTCAAAAATTGGGGAGGGGGGGGGGGGGCGTTTGAAAAAGTATAAAAATCCAAACAGGGGCGTTTAAAAGAGTAAATATAAAAAGTAAATTTAGCGGTATAATATACAACAATTTGGTGGTCAATACGTTAAACATACATTTTGTAATCAGCACAGAAGAAGCATAATAAAATTTGGCCTGGTCTTGGTAAAAAATAATCAACTGTCAGTGGCGCATACATTGACCCCGCTGATTTAGATACTTGACTATTAATAATGAGTACAGAAATACTGTAGTGAGTATTTAAATCAGTGGGGTTAATGTATGCATAAATCAAAATGATAAAATATGCAATCACTGTCTTATTTCAATGTGGAATGTATCATATAACATGGAATTCACTATGCTCACTGTACAGTCCATTTTTTTGTAGAATACCAAAGACAAGATAAAATACGGTATGAGAAATTGCATATTTATATAATGCGATTTGTTGTAGAATAGTTTATGTTTGCAATGATTAAACCATTGATCAGTACAATCACATAAGTCAAATAAAATTTGGTCCCGAAATGAAATCAACTGCAAAGTATTTCACAGTTTAAGTAATGCTTTGCGCATATTTGAATAGTTCAGTGATCAAAGGGAAACAACTCTGTTCATTTATTGTAATATGCTCAAATCACACAAATATGTAAATGCAATATAAAGAGGTTTTGTTTTTTTACAACGTAAGTCAACGTCTATTGGTAATCGTACAAAGGGACATAATGATAATGATCAAACATGAATAATTAGAAAGAGCATTTAAGAAATTATTTACAAATGTTAGCAATATGATGTTAACATAGAATTTGGTGGACAAGACTTCTCTCAGATCATAGCACAGGACTTAAAATATCAAGAATGACAAAATGCGATCAAGCTCCGCAAGGACTCGAACGAACTCTTGCGTACCCGTACAGACTGTTACGTTTTTACCAGGGTTCGTGAGATGAGCCATGGATACACGTATCAGTTTCAAAGTCAAATCGTGGACACAATCGTGGCCGAGTATGAATTAAACAGCTACGGCTCCCTACGGGTGTATTGTTTAGTGCCATGTGCGTACCGTTATCTTAATACGCAAGGCTTCCAACGGCATACGACTGTCTGCACGTACGGGTCCGCAACAAGCTACGATTTTATGGGACTGATACATTCCTCAGAATTACATTTAGACAAGTGAACGACGCTATTAATTGATAACACACAAGGCACATAATCATGGCAATAACTAACTATATATATATCAAAATACTAAGTTAAATTTTTTATTAAGACCACTGGCACCAAAGTCCTCACAATCTTTAAATACGCACACATATAATATTTTGTCAACAAACACAATTAAAAATCGCTCCCGTATACATTACCGTGTACGAGTAAAAATTATACTTTCATTACAATATATAAGGTAGCGTACATGTATGTATGCACAGGGAACTATATATAAGGACGTACGCATTATTCTATGATCAAAAGATATGGACTCTGGTGCCAGTGATAAAGACCATTTGGCAATTAAGACCTTCAATTATTGGAGGTCATAAAAGTGGAACTTAACTGTATATAAACTATCTGTTCTCTATATAATATGGAATCATTATGAATTTTGCGTATTTGAAAAAAAGAATTTTTTTTGGTCTATTTGTCTTAAGATATTATGTAAATGTTGATTAAAAGGAAATTCGCATCTGGGATGTCTTGTTTTTTTTTTTGCTGTAGAATATATCTGTAGTATTCATGAAAACTGATGCTGCTTTGTCCCGGATGCCCAAAAATATTTTTGCGCATCATACATTCTTAAGAACCCTATAACTTTTTAACTACTGGTCAAAATCATCTGAAATTTTCACAACATATGTTTAAAAAGTTCCAGATTCAGAAAATGTTAATATCTAAATTTGTGATTTTTTAGCCATCGGCCTGGTTTTTCCATGGGGTGTCACATCTACATTTGTATTTAAACTCCAACATGTATTATTTTTCTTTACACACAGTTTTGTTAGTGTCTATATACATGTATAGTATACAAATTCAAAATGTCAAAGTTTATTTGTACAAGACAATATGCCTTTATTAGATATAGGATATATCTCTATACAGAGATACTAGCATAGCCACTAAATTGGAATGGTCCATAAGCTGTTGATGAATTTATTCAACTGTCAACTATTCTACATTCACTATCAATAATTGAGTATTTAAATCAGCAGGGTTATTGTATGCATCACTGACAGTTGAATAAAATTCACCACTATACCAAATCCATCCAGTCTTTGGGGACTTTTAACACAGAATATGAAACACTCAGAATTTATCCTTCGACTTGAATTCTCCACTGATGGAGACCTCAGGATCATATCCAGCATTCATGTAGTATTTACTACTGGATGGTTTCTTTGCAGGTTCATCACTGTAAGAAAATAATAGATAATTGTTAAAGTTGATGTTTGAACTAACTCAAACTGGAATTAATTACCTTAGCGATGAAAGAATAAGATCTTTCAGTTTTACCGTTTAGTAACAGCAGGGATTCTATATAGCTAACACTACATGTTATATAAAATCCCTGGTAACAGTGCCCACAAAAAGTTCAAAGCGAATGAAATTTTGAAGAATTCTGGTCATGTACATTGTAGTAATTTTACAATTATAATTACAGTATGTTCAAGTAACCATAAATCATGATACTAAACAAATTAAGGGAAATTTGAAATTAGCGCAGAAAACTATTTTTATGCGTAAATCAATTTATCATACAAACAGGATGTTGTCCAATGACTTTTGGGGACACTATGTTTTCATTGTTTCATCGATTAACACTACTATGCTTTATAAAGCATGAAAGAAAACAAAAGGTGATGATACAGCATTAACTAATTTGATATGTAATGTACTTTTTACTCTTTAATTAGAGAACAACTAAATTCATTCTGTCAAGAAAAATACATGTAACTATTGACCATGACGTGGACAAGGCAATATTAAGGGTAGTTATAGCACAACAATTAAAACTATCGCAGAACGTGGCCACTACTTGCAGATGTCGACACATTGGGGAGCATTAATATTTCAAAAAAGCGCTGAAATATTTGCAAGCCCGAGATCTAATCCGGCGATTTGGGTGTATTTCTTGGCCGCTACAGGCTACGACACTCCGTGAAAAACGTAGGTTAGTAACGACGGTTCAGCTCAAAATAAATGTATATCCTTCATTATTAACACGTAGTTTGACTAATTTTGCGCAATGGCATCGAATTGCATTCATTAAGCAAGTAAGATATTAGGATCACGTTCTACTTGTACGACGAAAATTCACCCAAACATGTTTTTAATCAACAGTTTTTAAAACACTTAAAACGTCGCCATCAAACAAATAAAAACTCGAAAATAAACTACTATTATTAACATAAATTTACATTTTCATTAAAACATACTTCTCATCAACTAGAAATAAATAAATATTTGATTTGATATTGTCAGGTAATTTACAAATGTAATTATAAATCTCAATTCTAAACACACGAGTTTTATACAGTTTCATAAAGATCAGACTATATTGATGAAAGTTCAAATGGGCGAATTTGTTCTTTTTTTAAATTAGGTTTAACGTCGTATTCAACACATATTTAGGTAATATATACGACGGCCAGCTCTTCCTACTATATGTTTCCTGGATACTTTTCTATCACCAGTACTAACTTACCCTACCACGAGGCTGAAAACTCATGTATAGTGTATGACCTACCGGGCTCGAATCCGCGATCTCAGGATTCGAAGTCAGACATGCTAACCACTACGTCATGGCCGCAACTTGCGAATTTGTTCAAAATGTTAATAATTTCACATTTTTAATATCTTACATAACTTAATCAGAAGACTGGTAAAACATACACAATTTGTTTATATATTTAAACAAAATGCCAAAGAGGCCCTGTTCAAATCTTGAAACACTCTAAATATATATGCTAACTATGGAATCAAATTTAAAGTGTAAAAAAGGTGTTTTATCGGGGGGGGGGGGGGGACAAGTTACAACTGTATTGAATGCATCGGACGGTATATTGAATTAAAATTGTATTAAAAATACATTTTTAAATGTACATAAGGAAAACACAAACTTACTTTCCAAAATTAATGGCATCATCAATGTTTTCCGGTAAAACTCTGCCTTTTGTTTCTGGTAAGAAAAGTGACAATAAGCCGGCTAATACTGACAGACCTCCAAATATTATAAGTGGCAATGCTTTTCCAAATGGACCATCTACAAAATTACCCTGGAAATAAATGTAAATATTTAAGATTGAGTAAATATAGAAAGCGACATGAATATACATGGGGGCGTAAATATAGGAAATGACGTAAATATTAAAATTGACGTAAATATAAGAAATGACGTAAGTACATGAAGTGGCGTAAATACATGAAGTGGCGTAAATATGAAAGTAACGTAAACATTGGATGTGGCGTAAATTGTTTTGGACTTTCCATTGCTGCAATAATCAGTTAGCCCGAGAGATGTTTATATGTTCTAAAGGCAGACCAAAAATTATCGACATGGTCAATGAACGACATGAAGCAAAGAAACTGATATTTACGATTATATATTGTATCTTTGACTTCGGGCTGTTCTGACCGCCTACGCTTCTTGCAATTTGATTTCATCAACCCCCAATGTTGCTACATGTTGCCTTATACCAAATTAAAGAAAGCGTCTTTATTTATAATTTCGACTAAACGTACACCAAAGGGTAACAATGAGCGCAGTTGTACAAAGTAACTCCTTAATTTTTGATGGCGACCAAACGTATACCAAAGGGTAACACTCCGAGAGCGGTTGTACAAAGTAGCTTCTTAATTTTTGATGGCGACCAAACGTACACCAAAGGGTAACACTCCGAGAGCGGTTGTACAAAGTAACTTCTTAATTTTTGATGGCGACCAAACGTATACCAAAGGGTAACACTCCGAGAGCGGTTGTACAAAGTAACTTCTTAATTTTTGATGGCGACCAAACGTATACCAAAGGGTAACACTCCGAGAGCGGTTGTACAAAGTAACTTCTTAATTTTTGATGGCGACCAAACGTATACCAAAGGGTAACACTCCGAGAGCGGTTGTACAAAGTAACTTCTTAATTTTTGATGGCGACCAAACGTATACCAAAGGGTAACACTCCGAGAGCGGTTGTACAAAGTAACTTCTTCATTTTTAATGGCGACCAAACGTATACCAAGGGGTAACAATGAGCGCAGTTGTACAAAGTAACTTCTTCATTTTTGATGGCGACCAAAAGTACACCAAAGGGTAACTCTCCGAGAGCGGTTGTACACAGTTAATACTTGTTTATTCAAGTTGCTAATGAGGATGGTGACAGGTTGTGAGTTAGATGTACAATGTCCTTGGGAAAAATCGATTGTGTTGAGTTTCTTTTACAAGAAAAAGGTCAACCGTGTTGGTTATGAAACAAACAATTATATACGTATATAGGAATGTTAGGTGTTTTTTCAACAGATGTCGTACTGATGTTTCAATTAAAGATGTTTTTCTGAACACAAAATCTTGGGTTTCACTGGTACTAGTGAGATACAAACAACTTTTACACATTAATGCTGAAATGACGTGTTTCAAATTTAGTCCTATTGCTCTTTGTACATATGCTTTTTTTATTGTAACAGTACATGTTTGTCTGTACTGGAAACCCCAGAAAATTGAATATATTTTATTCGAACTCAAGCTACCAAGCTATAAAACTTTGCTCGGGTGGAACAAAGTTAACACACAAATGTGTAACACAGAGCAATAGGATTTAATCTGTGCTGCATACTTTTCAGCAAGAATATGTAAATAACTTCGTTCTGCACAAATGCTTTCGGTACAAACAACCCTATTCTGCCAAATAGATCATAAATTAGCGTTCCGAATGTAAACTACTCCAAATTAAGTATATAACTACAAAATCATCGCATTTGATAACTTATTTTGTCTCTATTTTGTTCTAGATAAGTTTAAGCCTCGTCAAATGCATTGCTTACTTTGTAGTTTGCAGTCAGTACATACCCAATTGTTTACGAGTAAAATGTGTTTCTAAACATAATTCTTTCTCTTCAAGAAAATTTTCCATGATCATGTGCAAATAAGGTGAACGTGCTTAGTAGATATTTGATGACCTCCTTTGAGAATTTATCATAGAAAGTTTGATAGAAACATTTCCTTTAAAAGATAAAGTTTATTGCAGCATACTCCCCTTCCAAGCCCAGGTATTAACAATTCATGACAATGTTCGACTTACCCAGGGTACAAAAATAATATAAGAAATGGAGGAGCACTTGCTAATAAGTCAAATGATTCTGGCTGAAACAAGTCAGCCACAGTTCTTCTATTTGTTATTTATATACGCATGAGAATAACAAGTAAATTAGTCCAAGCCCTTGTTTTTCATACATTTTTACAGCCTTTCTCAAAGGTATCTATTCTAGTAAAGGTTTAGTCTAAAACTAGTTGATTCTCTCATTCTTCAGTGACAACATGTTACATAAAAAACATACAAACAAGTTACAATCAGAAAACAAGTATGATTTTTTCAAATTGAATTTAATGCCGTTTCAACACATTTTAGGTCATTTTACGGCGTCCAGAGCACCTTGCCTAGCTTTCCTGGACTCTTGTCTATAACCAGTACTCACCTACCCTTCCACAAGGCCGGAAACTTCTCCATATTATCTAATTAATGGAGGAAAATTGACATTATAGTCTAATTTTCATGGAAGGGTATAACCTCCCCGGGTAGGATTCGAACCCGTACCCCCTTCGGTCGGGACACGAGATATTCCGAATCCCGACGCGCTACCAACTGCGCTATCGACCCTGGTACAACAAGTATGAACTACTGAGAAACTATGTCGAACAACATTATAAATCAAGGATGACACAAAAAGAGTTAAACAAAAAGAGGGTCACACTTTCTTTGGGAAGGAATATGTATGAATCTCTAAAAACTGCAAAAGAACACCTAATTAGGTTTCACGCTTTATAAACGCACGACTTTAATGAAAATATATGGAATACCCCTGGGCCCCCTAACGGACGTTAACTATTTTTTAACGTCGTATTCAACATTTATACGACAGCCAGACCTTCCTACTATACGTTTTCTGGACACTTTTTCTATAACCAGTACTCACTTACCCTACCACGAGGCCGACAACTCATGTATAGGGTATGACCTACCGCAACCGGGCTGGAACCAGCGATCTCCAGATTCGAAGTCAGACATGCTAACCACTAAGCCACGGCCGCGGCTACGGACGTTAACAATACGGACGTTGACGCGTACACGGATGCGGTCGATGAGGCGCGGAATTATGGAATGCTAGCGTTACTCACCAAATCTGCCACATATGGACTAACCATACTGCCAACCCTAGCCATCATAGAACTTGAACCCATACCAGAGTTTCTCACAAGTGTAGGAAATAATTCAGCAGACCATACATATATGATTGCAAATGCTGCAGAGATTCCAAATTTACCAACATTTGATAACACAACTGTTATCCAATATAATGCTGAAATGATAAAACAAGTAGAAGTGATGACATTTAAGTTCTGCTGTAAAGATTATATATTTGGTTATTGAAAAAATATGCGATTTTGGATACTTAAGGTCTCAAATTCGTTTTGAGATGAAAAATGTCACTGCACTAAACTTTTGAAGAACCCAATGTCGAAATCCTAATTTATTTGTTTCTTATTCAAGATTTGACACACTTGTAGTTTGTCTCTTTCTGAACAACAATTTCATTGTTCATTAAGATTGCTTAAGAACTACAGCCAGGGGCGAATCCAAGATTTTTTCTGGGGGGGGGGGGGTCCGAACTTTTCTAGGGGGGGGATCCGAACTTTACTAGGGGGGTCCGAACATCGAACCACAACCACATTATACACACTTTGCAGAAAAAATACAACATATTGATAATAAAAACTACATAACCATTAAATCTATCTTAAGCACCGAGAAAAATTGCTTCATACTACTTAAAATGACTTACAAGCAAGAAATACACTAATGGACATGTACATTTTCCAAATTCTAGGGGGGTCCGGACCCCCCTGACCCCTCGCTGGATCCTCCCATGACAGCAAAGAAACCAGATAACACTGTCTTATTTGAATATGGAATGTATCATTCAATATAGAATTCACTATACTCACAGTACAGTTCATTCTATTCAACAAAATAGACTGTATGTAGCCTATTCGTATTGTAGTTTTCAAATTTCGTCATGCCGCGCATGAACAAAAATTTCTATTTTAGTTCATTATTCTAGTTATTGGTTGATAGAGACTGCATATAGTGGATTTTGTCCATGCGGCGCATGAACTAAATTTGGACTGGATTTTAGTGTTTAATCCTTAGTGAAGATGTCCCAACACATGTGATACATTTAGTCTCATATTTGTAAAGGGGCTACATGAAGTCTCATGTTTATAAAGGTTAAAGGGGCTACATGAATGCTCAGGTTTATAAAGATTAAAGGGGCTACATGTAGTCTCATGTTTATAAATAGTGAATTCCATATTAAATGATAAATTCCATATTCAAATAAGACAGTGTTAGATGGTCTTTTTTTAAAAAAAAACATGAGTCAATCCCTTTAATTGCAAGTGAGAGGAACATATGTAAATAAAAATATTGAGAAATGATGTTCTCTGAAAGAACGCAAGTAACCCAAAGCTATTTGGAACGAATAGAACAAAGATCGACCGCATATAACCATTTTCTGCCTTTAGCTTAATCTTATTTTTAGCGCAAAATTATTTGTGCAAGCGACGTCTGCCCATCAGTTTAAACATTTGATCTGTATTGGCACAAATGCCAAGTAAATGGTTTGTGGACGCCATATTCGTGGGTCTTGTTGAACAACAATGTTTTAGGTTTGTGTGCTTCGCTCAGATGTCCTAATATAACAGCCGATTATTTCAGGCTCAAATGAATTGTATAAATATCGAAATTAATTAATTCAATGATAATGTCTGGATACCAAAGCAATTATTTTGTGAATATTTTGAACTCATTAGTTCGCACAGCTTCAAACTAGAAATGCAGCCGGTGGTTTGTTTACAAATGAAAGCTATAAACAGTTATATGTATATGTATTTTGTATGTATCTTCATACTGTCGCTTTTGTCTAGTACTTTTATTTGCAAACATTCTTTCTAGTTAAGTTCCGTTCATTATCAATTCAGAATCACAAAAGTAAACCAACCCATTAATTCATGAGTATATTTACATTTAAGATCAAGTATCTTCAAATATATGTTCAAAATATATTTCATACATTTTTGAATAGCTGGACGATATACCGTATTTGAAGAAAGCTTAAGAGAGTTTACATTTAAACAAGTTATACTTATGTCCCATTGTGTATTATTGACAAGAAACCCCATATTTACATATTTACACATGTTTAAATAGTAAATACAAATTAAGAGGTTGTACAAATTCACATTAATAGTTGTCCATTTGTTCGAACGAAATTCCATTGACAAATTTGCTAAGGACGCGCAGTAACAAAATAATGCTACGATTATAGTCAATTTAACGTACTTTTATATGTACAAACAAAAAATATATTCTTTGAGCGTATGCTTTTCTTTTTCATTGCAATCTAATTAGAACATGAGTATGCACTTTATTCAGTTTTTTTTAATTATATGAAATGAAAAGACTTTGTACAGTTATATTAATTATAGAATCTAAGTTATTCATTTCAATTGGAAGTGACTTGTACTGCTTTAGTATTGTATAAGTATTACTTGTACCACAGGAGCTTGACATTTTATATCATACTACGAAAATTCCCCTCTTACATATAATAAAAACAGAGGGGAATTTTCGTAGTTACGTAGTATGATATGAAATGTCAAGCTCCTGTGCTTGTACATATGTCATGTGTGCTCTGTTTTGTGTACCAAAAGAAAGTACAAACAATGTACATGTATTTGCCGATCTGTAACTACAGTTCATGTAACAAAATTATAGGTACAGCCTTTTGGTGGAAAAGACATGCAATTTAGTGATGAAGTTAGTACGTCGTAGTGCAACACTTGTTTAGTTAATTGTACTGGAATAATTATTAACATGACATGGACGACATCATCTAACGTGATACAATTATTATTGTCATTATTATTATTATTATATACCGCATTTGTATAGCGCTCTTTTCATATTGAATATATGTTCAAAAGCTCTGTTTATCCTCAATTTTAAACTGAAACTCATTTATTATTGATTTGTCATAAATGTGTGGCCTTTCCATGAATATTTTAAATGACAACAGGCATATATAAAGCCCCTTTTGTCAAATAAAGATGAAGATGGTGGAAATCAATGAAAGCCAAATGGAAAGGAATAGAATATGACCAACTATAAATTCAATACAAAATTTGATACAGTCATGTTTGTCTGCCCTTTGAATAGGATACAAGGTCCACGTCCGTTTAGTTAAACTGTTTCGGGCACAGTAAAGTTCGCGACCGAACAACGCCATCATCGTCAAACTTTAGGTAAACACATTCAATTGTAAAACTAATTAAAATATCAATGCAAGTTAAACAGAACATTCCAAAAGTGCAGGTACGCTAGAGGATGAACATAGATTTATTTAAAATTTTTATGTAAAAGACCGGACATATTTAATCAACGTAAATTCATTGGCCTCGTCGACGACCTGTTTGGATAATACAAGTACATCTGAGTTCAGAACTTATGTTAAGATAGAGCCAATTAGGCGTTCGTTTACTTTTTGTCAAACGGTTTTTACCAAGCTGAAGATTCGTATAGAATGCTTGAAAATTGTATAAGATGTTAAACCAGTATTGCAACACTCAAAGAGACACCAGAGTTCGTTTGTTTTTATTTTGTTTGTCTCGAGACTACGTGATCCCTTTTTATATTAACAAGGTAAATGATCTGAATAATGCAAAATGATTTTGGCACGTAAAGGCTATCGGTATGAACAATTGGATTGCTGGAAATTTTATACACGAGCGACGAATACCTCAACAAATTGCTGCACATAAATGTTTTGTTTCAAACACACCACCTAGGAATGGTGTACATTTGTGTAAAATATCATTTTGTTTTAAAAATCAATGCAACCAAACCATACCAATACTAAACGAAAAACGGTCCCACGGACACAGCAAAGCGATTTCAGCGTTTATTTAATGGGAGGGTTAAATCAAATAAGTACATTATTTCAAGAAAGCATACTTACACTCATCTGCATATAAAACTGTAAAAATAGTTGCTAAACATGCCAATCCGCCTAAAATCATGGTACCAGCATGTAGTATCTTACGCCCGACTTTGTTAAGCGTAAATAGACAGAGCAAATAGGCTCCCAATTCCATGGTACTATTTATGGCAAAGTTAACATAGATATCGCCATCCAGGTTTCCAACATTTAATCCTAGACCATAGTAAACCATACTGACAACACACCTGTAAACATAAACAATACTTTAGAATACAATCTTTCTATATGTGATTTGGAAAAAACCAAACTGTTGGCCCGAGATGGAGGGATAGTGTTTTCAACTGTTTCCCATGGCCCTGATCAGAGGACAATAGTTCAAAACACTTTTCCCGACACCGAGGGACAAATGTTTAACTGTTTCAAAATCACAAATGAAATAACTGCTTTGTTGATCAACTACTATTTAAACAGTGCTTGTAGAAGATAAAGAAAAAGAAAATAATATTGCAAATATACTAAGTTAGTATTAATGATTTATTTTTTCAATGTAACAATCTTCTAACTACAACGCACTTTCAACATTTTATTTGTTGACATGTTTACGTCTGGTTCATAATCAAGACCGATGAACGATTGATAAATTCGGAAGAGCCTTGTAAAACTCAAACTCCCCGCAGCAGTTACTTTCCCATAAACGTGTATCAGAATAGTAACAGAGCATGAGCACGCGCATGAAACAGTCAAAACTATTAACCGGTCAACATTTTTCGAAAGTGGCTGGTTTTTAGATTTTCAGAAGACAATTAAAGATATCAAATTACATTTATATAAGGAATCGGGAACTAAGAATTATTTTAATAACTATGAAAACAATATACAATGTAGTAATAATAATGGTAATGATGATTACGATGCTGATGATAATAATTATTACTCTTGTGATGATGGTGATTGTGGTGGTGGTGGGGATAATGATGATAGTGTTTAAGCACACCTTGGTTAAGGCAGAAAAAAAGATTTTTGATTATTTGTAAGTTCCAAATGCTTATTTCAGAAAAAAGTCATTTTATTTAGACAATTCTATTAATAAGAATCTTGTTTTGATGATCCTAATAGTGGATCTTTAGTCAAATATAACAGTAAAGTTACTTTACTGTTACATTTGACGTATCAAAACTGAGTGAACATTTCCTTAAAAGTGTCCCTCATTCTTTGTATAATATGACCAAACAAATGTACGCTGTAAATGTTTCATCTCAAAGACTATTTTAAAATTGTACCCAAATTGGATTATCAAAATCCCGGATCTACCAAAAAAAAAACAAATGTATAATCTTCCACAAATACATGTACAATGTCTTTTGCATACTGATTTGAACTCGACAATTAAGGTCTTTTACACATACATGTACATCAACATTTGACCTTTGGCATTTGTACATCTATAGAAACAACTGGCGACCAAACTGCTAGAACATCAATACATTGTGTTAATGCTAGCATTTCACCTACGTTATCAAAAATATTCCATGTCTTCTGATGACAATACAAAGGAGCAACTCGAAATTGGTGCAAAACAATTAGCTTATTTTCAATTGGAATATGGAAAATATGAACAATCGTTTGTGTCAATAAATTACTGGTTCTGATCAATAGTAGTTTTCCATGACTATATATTTTGCAAACTACTGACCTCTCAAAGTCTTTAATATGCTTTGCCATATTTTGAAAAACTCGAATTAAAAAAAAATGCAGTTTCTACTTAAAATCTGCTAATGTTAGTTCTTTTATTTCAAAGTGAAAGTAGATCAAAACAAACAGAAAGTAGAATTTGATTGTATTGACAAAACAAAAGTTTTGATCACAAGCTGTTGAAAATAAAATAGTTAAAACCATCTTTAAATGAATTGTATTTAATAGAAATATGGTGACTTTAGAGCTTGTTAATTTAACCTTAAATCAAACTTCACAAAAATGAATGTACCGCTTTCTAATTAAAGGGACCACATTTTTAGAAATGAGCACTGAACTTTGAAATCAAAATGGTCTGAAAGTTGCCATGCTTGTTGTAACCAAAATATAGACATTTCTTTGTTAAGTGGTTTAAAAAGAGTAAATACAGAAAAGTTTCATTCAGAGACGACATCGGTTGTTGCAAAATCGTGTGAATTTGGAGGATTTCCAAGTCCCAAATGTCCAAAATTTGGGAATATTAATGTCTACATTACTACCGTTCCGCTATAGAGGTCATCAACATTTGATGACCCCCAAATAGTGGTTATATTGTAGTTCATAACATGACTGAAATCTTACCAATTAAAATAGATGATCATAGTTCTAAAGAATAGTTTGGGTACAGTCAACATCTTCAGTACACTTGCAGACTCTGTCTTTTCTTCCGAATCTTTATCAATGACTTTTGCAGGTATAGTGACTTTATTTATTTTAGCACATTTTTGAATAATTTTCTCAGCTTCCTCATAGCGTCCCTTTGAAATCAACCAACGTGGTGATTCCGGTACCAGCCTGAAATTATAAATAATTGAACGTAGAATTACTAAGAAGTTCTAAAATGAAAAAAGACGGGCTTCAAATTTCAAATAAAAAAACAAAACTTAAAACTTTAACATTTGTCTTCTTATGACACATTTATCTGTATCATTTGATTATGTAATATGACTCTGAGGAACACAATGGAAATAATGAGTATTCTTTACTTTTTTGTATTACCTTCAACATGTACTGTCCATTGATGACCCTGGCCACTTTCTAGCCTATATTTGTATCTAGTAAGACAGTGTTGTCATTCATACAGTTGTGATTCACTGGCGACAAAATGCGCTTGGAAAATAGCAACGGTCCAGAAATCTAGACCTATCCAATAGGGCTGTCACGAAACGCTAGCACCGTATCGCGATACATACCACGATATATTGTGAGTTTTTATGTTTGTTATGCCTCTGCTGTATTTAACAGAAACATTGCAAATCTTACATGCAGCGACTGATAGAATCTAGCGTCTTTAAGTCTACACGGTCATTTAGGACTGTCATATATTTTGTACAACCAATCGAACGAGTCCTCGATGCGGTCTAGAGCATCAGATATTACTATAGATGCCATATCATCTGCATATAGAATTTATTATCTGACATTGAATTCAGTATACAATTTCAATTGATCAACAACAAAAGCATATCCAGAGTTCACCAGTATGTGATATCTCCGATTTTCAAATTTTGTTTATAAGGGGTATGGACAAAAGTGGCATCCCTAGTTCATTGCATTAGTTATTGGTGAATAGAGTCTACGAAGAGTTTTGTTCCTGCGTGGCAATAACTCTAGGTCTAAGAACATGATTAAGATTGCTTTGGATATATGGCATGATACCTGTATAGCTAGCAATACCTTCATGCATAATTAAAAGTAATGACAATATGCATGTTAAATATAAACCTAGTAAAAATAACTAATGACCTGCCGAAATGCTATCATGTTGTGCAAAAAATATGTAAAGTAAGTAACGTGAATTCCATGTTATATAATACACTCCATATTCAAATAAGTTGGTGTGTCAACAGATAATGTTTGAACTTACCAATAGTATAAGAACAACAGTATTGATGGACAAGCCAAGGCCAGTTGTAACATGTTCCAAGATCTAATGAAATAGGCTAGGAACAATAGGACATACAAGCCGATACACCAGAAGAATTCGATGATTATTCCTGCAGCCACTCTCTTTGAAGGGCCAACTAGTTCCATGCCTGAAGATATATATTGAAAAGTTCATTAACTTCATAATAGCTGACGATGTAAAATGTACCGGACAAAAGTCCCATGACAAAATATGTTTTAAGGATAGCAGATTATAATATACCCATGAAAAGAGTCATCTAAGAAAATTCCAAATTTAACAATTATTACCTTACGTATATGTACTTAACGCAACTTCTTAGTACCTCGATCGCATTATTGTAGAAAATCTTTATTTTTCAACATTTATGTCTGATCAATTATGGAAATTTGTATAGGATGATACTGTGTGTTGTTATACACATTCCCACTATCGATCGGACATAAATGTTGAAATACATGTATAAAAATTTCCTAAAATATGGAAATCGGAATACTTTGAAGTTTCGTTAAGTATGTAAGGTTTACTTGATAATAATGGCATGGTTCATTTTTTATCAATAATTCAAGAAATAACTGAAACCTTCCTTCAAAGGAGCGGGCTTATTATCAATATAACCTCAGGGTACGTATATGTGCTAATGTTGAAACTTTCCCTATTTTATGTAAACTGGGGTAATTACATGTACACTTAAAGGTTCAGTTATTTTCCGTTCCCAAATCATAAGACCAGCAAAACTTGCTAATTAAAATAATCATATATTGTTTTCTGTGAATATTGTTGAAGCAGTTCAAGGTAATTTAAAAGTGAAGTTAAGCCCAATATGGCATATCAAGGTTGTTAGTTGCGTACATAAATTAGTTTTTTCTCTAACTCATTTGTCTAAGAACTTTGGTGGACACAGTACATGAAGTAAATCATCTGATCATGCTGATCACAAGCAATTTTACTAAAGAATTAAAGCTTACTCAGGTAACATGTTCAAATCATATGATGATAAACTAATTAATGCTGATTTAGATATTTGCTGGTTTTTATAAGTTAATGTGAATCGATTAAACCCAAGACAGAACTTTTTGTCCAAGGAAAATGTATCATTTGAAGAAAGTGATAAAGCAACTGTCATTGTGCGGAGGAAGCACGCTTGATGTCTAATCTGGAGACATGGGTTCTATTCTCAGCCACAGCAGATCAAATACTTCCACGAAAAATCAGAAACCATGCCGAAACCATGTTCGCCTTATAAGGAGAGGAATTCAAAAAACAAAGGGTGGTAAAAGTAAAGTTTTTCAAAAATTGGGATTGCGTTAGTCGGTCAACGTACATGACCGCCTACAAATACTAAAATACAAAATAAAAGGAGTATACATGTAAATCCAAATAAGGAAAAAAGGAAGACGTTGTCAATGGCAACTTACCAATTACAAATGACGACATGAATAAACCCATGTTTGACATTCCCTGTAGAAAACGGAAAGCCACAAACAAACCATAGTTAGGAGCAAATGCTGAACCGAAAGCCGCAACGACAAATAATACTGCTGCTCCCATCAAAGCCTTTTTACGACCAAATCTGTAAGAAGAACATGAGCGAGTTGTAACCGACGAAGCGTAATTATACTTATTAACTTTAGCTCAATTGTGAAACAAATTTTTACAACTTATGCTTACCATTCTCGATTCGGCTTCCTTGATAACCGGCACCGAGCAAGGAGGATAAAGTTTCTTGCTCAGTGAAACAACAAGTTATATTCAGATGTAATTGGTTAACATTAAAGTGTCCACAGGCGACAGTTTCAAAATATAATTTTCCTACTACCTCCTATCTAACAATTTTAAGGTGACAATTTGTTTCTCTGCATATTTGCCAAAGATTTTGAAGCACAAGTTTTCATTGATTCTGTATCAACAACGTGTTTGATGGGACAAATCTATATAAAAATATTTTCAAAGCATTCCTTGTCGGATATCTTTAAGACCTAATTCATAATTTGGAAAGAGCGTGTTTATCTTTGCTTTGTCGTGTATATGTATGTATGATTGTTAACATAACTTATGCTCTTTAGTAATTGGAGGAAATAAAAATAAAAGTATAATAATACAATGTTTGTCAAATACACAAGAATAAAGAATTTTAACAATTATAATACTTGGTAATAATATAATAAGTCACATTTGGTAGCAACTCTTCATGGTTTGTCCAATAGAAGCATATATTTGCAGATCACAGAAGTTGGCGAGTGGTAATGATTGGAAACTTTTTCACATTCGGAACGCTTCGATGATAGCCGCGCAAAACTGATCGTAATTTATGGAATCACTCAAACAATTTTCAGAACTGTTTTGTACATTTGTATGACATTAACATGTTCTCGCACAAAACAAAAGAAGTCAATGGGTATATTAAGTGTACATGTATAGTCGATAATTATAGTTATGTTTTGATAATGAAATATTTTTTTTATACATTCTGACATTAACTGGCAGAAGAGCTAACAACAAAATGCCAGGTTACGCTCCCTTCGCAGCACAGTGAATACTCTACCGGTACTTCACATCGCTGCTTTATTGAGTGTAAATTAATGATATTGACCTTTACTATGTACTTAGAACAACTAACCGATTTTTTTCTTAAATTTAACTGTAACCGAAAATCTTTATACGCATTTCCATTGGTTGAAACCATCACCTTACTTAAATAAGTATAAAAAGACGTGTAAACAACGCCATATTTGGTTTGATCGTGAATACGAGTGACGAATGCAACCTTGTATGGCGTCATAAAAAGTGTGGCGTCACTTTGTGTTTAAGTTGAATATGCTCTATGTTTACAATTAAAAGATAAAAGACACACGTCCAAAATATCAATGTTTACTTTCATTTCAGTTAATTTTTCATTATGTAACTAACACATTTACTGTCAAACATCTTTGCATATCGAAATTTTGAAATTATAGGCTTGAGAATTTTGTGCATTGTAGTAGTCTATCTCGTGTCTATTTTTAAAAAACCAAGCGAAGGTCATGCGACTAAAATGTGTATGAGCGAGTATTCGTAGTAAGCTCGCCACTTATTAGCTGAAAAGTATATGCGCGGACTTCTCTGTACAAAATGGAAATATCGGTTTGCATATAGACTTTAGCAGAGGATAGAAAGTGAACAAGTGAAACATTCGACCAATGCACAAGAGAGTAATTGCCAGGACAGCCTGGTTGTTTTTGGTGCTCCAGTGATGTGATGTAGTAATGTTGATTCCACTTTGATGGATCAATGCTTGTTTGTTTGTTTTAACGCTGTAGCAACACATTGTATAGTTTATATCACGGCGGTCAGTCAACCTACTCACTCCTCCTGGAAAGGCTAAATCTCTGGATTTAGATGTTAACCAACTACTAAGCGCATACTTTTGTCAGTGACTATGGATCAATGCAAAACTAAACTAAATACTTGTTTCTTTACATGTACTTAAACTGGTTTTTCACTAACCAATCGATAAGTATTTTAAAATTACGGTGAACTTGGTTGATGGGTCAGGAAACATGAGACTTCTGACTTGAAGACGACTTGTTTCAACTGTGAAGCATAATCTTATAGTTATTGCGTTTTGAAAAAGACAGCTGAAAGTCTACTTGTCTGCAGCCAGACTTAACTAACCAAAAGTAACCAGTTTTCATCTTTTTTTGTTAGTTAACCACGTAATAAAACTACACAAAGACCCCAATTAGTCTTTATAAGCAGAACAAACAAGTGTTTAATGTAAATATTTAAGTTTCGAATGTATCAAAATTTAGTTCGTTTTTTTTCTAGATTTTCTTAAAGCTCTATCGTTCCGTATTACGACTCCAAACGCGCGCTGATACACGCTTGTCATTCTAAAATGTAAAACGCTGCACTATTGAATTACATAATATCATTTAAAAAGTAGCCGGGTAACAATCAAGTTTTCATACCAAATTGCAAGTTTTTTTCTAGGACAACAAAACATTAATTTTATCATTTGATATTTGATACACGATGTGTATGAGAGACATGTATCAGCTTGTACAACTCTTTGTTTAGGTAGATTGTCGTATCCTCTATGAGATATAATGTTTGTATCGGTCCTATCGCCAACATCCATCGGCATGCATTTACAGGTACATGCATGATTTAAGTTTTTTTGACAAGAAAATAATGGCTTAAAGATCATTTTTATTACCTCAAGGTTGTGAGTTCTTATTCAAATGAAAGTGCATGTAGTACAAGAATTGTCAGATAGGCGGCGGCACGGTATTGAATGTTTTTCTCTCAGCTACATCAAAACATGAATAAGAGTCATTTTACACGAGTTTTTTGTGTCCTAGAAAGCCATATTGCAAGTTTTATCATATGATATCAAGAAGGAATATTAAGTTCTTATCAAACGCACGAATGAACGTTCAACTACAAAGGTATTAAATTTCAATAAGTGTCATAATAGAATTTATAAGATTTATTGATACCGCGTGCACAGCAAATATTTATTTATGTGTATGGGCAGTGATGGGGGTAATCGTAACTATAGTGCGTACAAAAAAACAAAACGTGTTTGGTAAACATTAAAAATGAGACAATCCATTTCAGGGGTAGGCAGCAATGAAAATAATATATGTGTAATTCATTTTAACAAAATAAACATGATGGATACCACAATTTGTTGGTAAATCATGCTTGTAATGGTAAAAATCTTTTCCATTACACTAATCCGGCGGGACCCCCCCCCCCCCCTAGAATTTGGAAAATGTACATGTCCATTAGTGTATTTCTTGCTTGTATTGTCCGTTTTTTCTCAAGTGTCAAAGCTTGAATAATTACACGGTGACTGAATGCATTGTTTTTGTACTGGCGGCCTAATTGTTATTAAAAACACCTTGATTAAAACATATCATACGGCATAAACAGCTTTACTCGATCATAAAACACACTTTCGGAAACTCATGGATGTATTACAACAATGATTTTGATAAACGCATTCACCGTGAAATTATTCATGTTTTGACAGTTGAGGAAAAAACAAACAATAAGTCTGTTTTAAGTAGTATGAAGCAATTTTTCTCGGTGCTTAACATAGATTTAATGGTTATGTAGTTTTTATTGTCAATATGTTGCATTTTTTCTGCAAAATGTGTGTCATGTGGTTGTGGTTCGAGGTTCGGACACCCCCCCCCTAGAAAAGTTTGGACCCCTCCTAGAAAAGTTCGGACCCCCCTAGAAAAAAAATCCTGGATCCGCCCCTGATAAGTATAAAATAACTTTGAAATATATACAATGTATTTTCCATTTCGTGAATAGGAACATGATATTATGTTTACGAGTCATTGTTTGCAATCAAGGAGGATATTCCGGGTGTAAATGGTACAAAGTAATAATTCGCCAAGTCTACTTGTTAAGGACAAACCTTGAAGAGTACATAGTTGTCACTTGATATCATATATTTGAACCACATATGCACACAGACTGTCAACTGTTCAGTGCAAATTACAATTCAACAAAACAATACAATATGATTGGTTAAAATCAATCACGTGACTCGAGAATATGTTTTACATTTTTCGATGAACTATACGGTTACTAGGAATTCATTTTTTAAAACGATTTTGCAAATGATAGCTATGTAATAAATCTAATTTATTTAAAATAATGATCGCGTGACTGAAAATATATTTTGCAAGAATGCACAGTTTTCAAAAGAGACTGGCATTGCGGATAGTATACCTTAAAGTAATGAATCCTTCTAAGCAAAAACTGTTAAATGAGATATTTGTTTTGTCAGCTGAAATGTCAAAATATTCTAACATTATTTACTCACATATAAAGTGCTATTCAAATTTCTTGGACGAATGTTGTTAGTTTTTGTTGAAAAAATACTGATCATGCATTCTTCAAGTAGTTTTACTATAATTAAAGCTTATTCGCGTTAAATTATTGAATCTTGTGTTGATCAGCTTATAAAGGTTGATTTTAGTATAAGTTCGAATGACTCTTTTATTTCTTTTTTCGTGAGTATGTGTGAATAGGTTCATCATAAAGACAAGATTTTGTAAAAAAGAAGCTCTAAAGGACCCTGTACTTCATGACTAGTCTTATTGTGTATTGTAAAAATTTACACCGTGAAGTCTGTTTGCTACATAGCTGTAAAATAAATATTGGTATATTCACGAATATATATAAGTCTGTAATTAGGACGTGTCGAAATTTTAAACAGACTGTATACATTCAAATCCTCATACTCAGTAAACATCGTGATCAAAACCAATGGAAATTTGATACCGTTTCTAATTCACGTATAAGTTTTGCATTCATAATTATAACATAACATTATATCGTCTGCAAACATCAAAACTAGCATTGACAGTTCATATGTATGTTTGAATGTTGTCCTTTATCATGTCGAGTGCTGAAAGGTTCGTGATTTTGTTCTGAATTAGTTAGTAGCAAACTGATTTATAGAATCAAGGATCCTTGATAGAACTGAACTGAACAGAGCAAAATAGAACAGCACTGAACTGAACTCCAGGCCATTCACTTAGAACAACAAAGGACACATTTCGACGCCATGTAGGAAAACGTAAGCATTTCCCCGTACATTTACCGATAATGAGAATGTAACCGTATCAGTAGCCTGTTCAATTACCCTAAACGTTCCAAAACATTCCGTAACGATACATTTGGAACTCCTCGACCTCCTCGGGTAATTGAACAGGCTACTGATATACTTTTTGCACAAACTCCAATGTTTGTGTGTTAAGACGTAAAGCAGAATGCATATATTGCAGGATTTTCTATCCCTTTTATTGAGCATATTATTCTATCTAATGTAGTCGTCCGCGGCAGATTGTTATGAGAATTTGCTACTGTCGCAACAAAACATGGAAAAAAACGTAAGAGTGAAACCACAAACATAATGATCAAGAATTAAGTACGTATTTATACGAGTTGCAACTAATGTTCCTAACTAAATCCATGGCGATCTTGAATAATTACATTACAGTGCGTAAAATGTTTAAATGTAGTTTGCTTCGCACGGCCAGTTCACTCGATTGCTCTAAAGTCAACTTAGCGAGGGGGTCATGGGTTCGATTCTAGAGCAGGGAAATCTTATGTGGAGTTTGATCATGAAATAATTTCTATGGCCATTCCCCTGCCTACCACTGATTCTAAATTATGTAGGATAGTTGTCTGTCACTGACGGAGGAATGTGCCTAGAAACTGGTTAACAGCGAATTCCCCGATATAGTTTTCCAGGAACGGTGAGTTTGTTGCTACGGAGTTAAGCCCATCAAAATAAATATTGTTTTATTGTATTTATTGTATACTTACATGTCCGAGAAAACACCAAACCCTATGGCACCGATCAATACCCCACCCATTAATATCATATTAGCATTTGCACGTGCTAGCTCTTTTCCGCATATAAGGTTTGCCTAAAAATAATAAGAAAAAAGTTACATTCCTTTAATCATTTTTTTTTTCGATTGCGTACTTGGTTGGTTTTTTTTCTATTCTAACATTTCAACTTAATGTTTCAAGTGAACAAAATGGATTCATTTATCATACAAACATTTAACATTTGTTTATCATTATGAATTGCAACAAATTATCCCGGACATTGAAATTGAACGAGCAATGTGTCAACTGCGATTTAATTTTTTCTCAGTAAGATTTCAATGTTCGGGATAACTTTTTAAATTGAAAATTAATATGTATATTCATGAATGGTATATACATGTACATCATTAGAAACGGAACAATGATTAGCGTGGTATGGGGGCTAAGGACTGATGGGGGATGACACTGTATACTTAAGGTAGATATATTTGTTGTTGTTTTTTTTCAGATATCTTATTATTTCAAACGCATAAAAATAGATCTCCTTATTATATATGAGTATTTAGCACAAAGATCACACTGCAATAGGTTTGTTTCAAAAGTCTGAATGTAAACATGCTTTTTGCACATACGTCGTGCGTAATAATAATGGTTACAGTTCAGTGCGCATGCGCTAGCAAAATGGAGATGGTCAATTAACATAGACCGCACTTACCACAGTGATAAAGGTATTCTTAAACGTTGAGGTATCATAAACCCATTCATCGCATTCTGTCTTACTAGCATTGATAGGTATACGATTACTGTCGTAAGCTGTGTTCTGATTGGTTGAATAAATGTCACATGTAGCATACACAAGATTGTCGTCATCATCTTTGACCAATGGAATTGATTGGTTTATCAGAATTTGATGCCATTGACCTTGAACTTCATATGTGTCGTTTTCAAGATTCTGTACATTGCATCTGAAATAAAGAAACAGCGTTGAATTTCAGAAACATGAAGAACAAATGACGCCGAAGTTGACTAAACACCAATTGGCGAGATCTGTTGAAACTGAAAAGCATCCAAAATGAAGTAAAAAGGTGCGGTTTAATGTCTTCTTTCATATTCATGTTCACGGACGACTTTACAATTCTGTACGATAATCCCTGATCATTGAAATCATCTTTAAGCAGATGATCTCTCAAAGTACCCTGTTACACCTGTGTGGATTGGAACAACTGTAAGTAAACTTCTTGTTCTAAAAAATTATCAGTGTCCCTAGTGGGGATTGATCCCCGGGCCTCTCGTGTTTTACCACTGGACCACTGCTCCTACAGTAGTGAAACAGTAAAAACGTGGTTCAATGAACTAACTTACTATTTAATTTAGTGGGCATCTATTTCGATTAAATTAAGTCTTTTGTCTTTTTTTGTTAAGTAAAATTACATTATTATGACCATCAAAATGTATGGACTTCCAAAGTGGAGTGGTCTTGATATATGGGACTTATTCATCTCAAATAAAAGCATTTCTGACTTTAAAAATCTCCAGAAAATCGCATGCTATTGTATTAACTAATGTTGTCTTTACAGCGGGAATCTACTGTACCAAAACGAAGATACGTGTGTATAATAGAAATAAGATTAAGAATACGAGAGCCACTCTTTCGACATTTGTGCCGACATATCACAGAGTTCATTGCTCTTGGAGAGTTAAGCTAAATATACTAATATAATAAGCTCGATTGTGATACAAGTTCTTACAACTTAGATTTATCACTTCTTGGTACCCCATTACTGAGCTAGTAGGATTAAGTTTCTTTCACAAGGAAACACCGGGGTAGGTTTTGGGCAGGATTCGAACCATCGCGAAGCGCGATATCCAATGATTACAAGTCCAACGTCGTATCCAACCGGAGACGCCAGCTTTCAGATAAACCTAGTTCTCTAGATCAGCACTGAATGCAATACGTTTCCATATTTGGTAATAATAGTGTAAACATCTATATAAGGTCTATTCTCCAGCCATAAGTGTTACAAACTATATATGAACCGTACCGTCATCAATTCTGTTTGACACAACATTTGTCACCTAGGTGTTAATATTGGGATAAGAGTACTGTGTACTTGTTTGTGCAGTGATGACGTCACCAACAGGTAAACTCATGTAAAAACTATAAGTACATTTGTCTGTGGTCGTTTTTCACTGATCCTTAATGTCTGAATTAATAGATCAGGTAAAGTCTAAAATGTTGTCTTCTGCATTTACCAGGTAATTATTTTTATACAACTTAACAAGTGAATACACCGAAAAGAAGTTACAGTACAACCTGTCTTAAGAAATATCCACTGGGTGGGACCAAAACGTGTTGCTGGATAGAGGCTGTTGCTCTGCAAAGGTTAAAATCTAAAACACCAAAAGGAAATATCAAAAGCTGATTTTGTGCAGAGGATTTGTAGAGATAAAATTCAATTAAAATTATACCTAAGGGAAATTTAAAAAATGTAGTGCAGAAGATTAGTTCAGTAGAGGGTCGCTCTGCAGAGGTAGTACTGTTCCTGCTTCACTTTACAACAATACTAAAGTATTTTTTTTTAATTCCTAGGCACCGGTACTGTCCCTATCCACGGAAAGCACAACAATGTACCAAAGGGATCGGTTCATGCTGGTTTCTTTTGATTAATAATAGTGTTATAATTGGTCTTTTGGATGGACTGGAAGTACTTCAACCTGTGTAGTAATCTAGCTTACCATATATTATATCATAATTCAGATTTAAGTTTACCAAATAGATAATACATTTCTTTTTTTTCTTAGTTGGGTTTAACTCCGTAGCAACACATTGTAACGGTTATATCACGGCGGTCAGTCAACTTACTCACTGTTACTTGAAAGGCTTCCAGTTACTAGGTGCATACATCTGTCAATGACTGACGACTGTCCTACATACTTTAAAATCAGTGTTAGGTGACAGAATGTACGTGAAAATAAGTTCATTATCATACTCCACGAAAGTATGCCTCGTCTGGGAATCAAAACTATGATCCCTTGATAAATAAACTTGTCTGTAACCGAGTTAGCAAGCAGGACGTTTTATTTATTCCGTTGTGGAACTATAAATTGGTCAATAAAATATATAAATGAACGAAATTTATATTTTGTTTACATCTAATCAAGTTGGCTATTCAAACACATTGAGCTTACATAAGATACCTAAAGTGGTCCTTACACTGTTTATACTGGCGTCATTAACATCTTACGTACGTACTTCATTTTATGTCAATTTTAGACTAAGTATCACATGCAAACAAATAGTTAGTATAGAAAATATTACATGATACTTCTGTTGATATGAATTGAGCCACCGCACAGCTGGGCACGCATTTTAGTACTAAGCTAATACAGTACTAAGCTAACACTCTGGTCAGTGCCTTACAACTGACCTAGAATAGCTGTTGAAACTATTTCATAAACAAACTTTAAGAAAATGTGTAAATAGGTCTCCGGGAAACTGACAAGATAAAAACCCATAGTAAGAGCAGAAGTTTAGTAGAAGTACATATGCTAAGGGATCAAGAGGGCCCGGGTTCGAACCCTTCCAGGGGCACTGCTAATTTCCTTGAGCAAGAAGAATTTACCTGCGATTGCTTCACACCGCCCTGGTAAACTTGCTAGGGTGGTATAATTACGAAGCGCCAACATCCCGGCTGCACCATGTGGAGTAAATGACTCCACAAGGAGATTGAGAAATACCAGTTGCTCGATGACCAGGCGTAATAGTGGTCAATGAACGTGCATGACACGATCACAAAATTTAATCATTTTTTACATTGATACAAACAAGCGACAGATAAAACACCTATAACAAGTTTGCATTGGTCATCTTGGGTCATCAACGATCGATGAATTCTGATGACACGTACTTGATATTTAATGGTTAAGTTTTTAGTTTTATGACCATTTAACCCCCTATATTTTGCTATACAAAAACGAAAGTAAACAATTTAAAAACGGCTACCCGATCAGGATCTCATGTCACGTGATCTACAACAAATTGATGATATGTTTGTGGTATGTTTTTTTTTGCCGATCTCTCTTTCAAGACGTACTAGAATGACATTAAATGTTCCATATGATTTCTACTACCTTTCTTCCAGGAAAATCCTGTTTTGATCCTGTGAATTTCAATCGTTAGCTCCAAATCCTCCACACAAAAATTGCATCGAGCGATAAAGCAAGCCATTTGCAAAATTTATTTGCGCGGAGGATTCAGAGCACACAATGACAACTCACAGGCTAATGTGGGCATTTTTAGACACAGAGCATGCACACAATTACAACTCACAGACTCATGTGGGCATTTTCGGACACAATCATGGTTGACTTAGGGGAATAAAGTCAGGTATATTCAGTGAAATATAGTCAGACTTTGTCAGTGATACTTCTGCTATACTGTTTGTCTATACTTTGTTTATTCAAATAATATGTACTATATGACTATTTAGAAATGAACAAGGTAGAAGCAAAAACATACAGAGGAGTACCTGCTAATATTTTGGAAATTAGTTATTAACTTGAGAAATAAGTTTAAAACCCTTGCCATGTGTTGTACTTTCACGTGGCAGTTAAAATCTCAAATTCAACATCGTGTTTTAAGTTCACATGGCATTATGCCGAAATAGTCATATGTGAGTACAGCACATTAGCACCTTAATACAAAATATAGTGCACTCCTATAAACCTTGCGTACCTTTTAAAGTGTTTTGATGTTTTTACGAGAGTGTAGTTTAATGGTCAACCTTTTACAATTTCAGTAGCACCGTCCCTTAGTACTTTTAGTACTTTGATTCTCAACATGTGTCCCAGGTTGTTAAAAGAAACTAACCACCTTGTGTAATGTTAATAACCGTCTATGTACAGATTTTAATTTTAAATTAATAATGATATATTATTATGAGCATGTTTTCGCAAAAACACATACTGTATATGAAACATTTCAACTACATTAAGTTTAATGATGGAAAGATTGTTTATTTCCATTATATTTACTGGTGCATGAGGACAATAAATACAAAATATACAGATGACAAACAGTGTGTACAATTAACAATAAAAGATACGTATGTAAACAATACTGTTATCGAATATATCTTTACTTTTACTGGAAAAGCAAATGTAAACATAATTATGGAAAAAAATAACATGATGTAAAAATTTTAATCATATCCGGTTGCGGTAAGTCTATGAATAATTAAGACAAAAATTCAGTGTCCGTATCGGTGCTTATGGATTTCATTGGTTAAAACTCATTTTATAGATCTCATATACGCAATATACAAAGTTCATATGCACTGTACATATTCAAAAATAGAATGAATAGTAAGAGGTGTCACTGGCCTATATCGGTCCATGTCACAACTTGGTTATGGTAATTACTTTTAAGATATCAACAAGTCTTAAAAACAAGTTAATGCTTAAAGTGTGGTGTTTTATTTGTGGAATATATTTATAAAGATAAAAAAATGTTGTTTTTTTTACTTTCTGGCTATTGACTTAAATTTATTTATTGGGAATTCTAGTCTTAAACAAATCAGCTGTATTTTCAGCCTCATTTCAGGTTTGGAATCCGAAATAGTTCCGGCAGTTTTTAATTAGCAATTCAAACAGATCGTCTGTTATGACAGACGCAATAATTGATGAACTTCTTACATTCACATGTTAATCGAACTATTTCTTGCGCGGCTACAAATCGCCGATAAGTGCGATGAGTTGTGAGTCTCAGTAGAGATGTTTACATAGCGGTATATAATAGCATGGTTTAAAGATTCATTGAGCTTGGCATAATTAAGATAGTGTTCTGGAGAATTAAAGTTTGGTTAGAACTAGTCACTTTGAATGTCATCTCAAACGCTTCTGGTTACAACTAATGTGTCAAAGTCACCAGTCTTTTCTATTAATGATATGCATGTATTTCAATCCAATAAAGTTACTAGTTTTGTAACCCGACCAAAATTAGTGCTCCAGCACTATAATTGGTGTCGTAAGATGTTGCGGTAAAATATACATGTTGTATATAAGATTATACGACGGGTCATACTTACGACAAAAATTCTTAACATTAAAATAAAATCACGTGTGACCTAGTGACCTTGACAAAGTTGCAAATTAGCAATCTTGAAAATTTAATTACAGTCACGTTTTAAATCTTAATACAAGGTTCATGACATTTTATATCAAGTCCAGATATATATATATAACTAAATATAACTAAATATATCTATCTTATCAAGGAAGACATTCCATCACTTGGTTGACTGTCGTGTAGACAAAAAGTGAAACTAAGTAAATACGACACTATCATACCCTTGACCCTGAATTAATGGACAGCAACTTTATGCTTCTGCATTTGAACAGCAACCAAGAAACGTACATTCAAGTTTTTAGCTATCCCAGTCCGATTTCGAGCGAATGCAAATGGGATGTAGTATTTTATTCTAATTTAGACCTGCATTAAGCATTATTCTGTGCATCCCCACGTATTCTATTTTCTTTACATATAATAAAATGTAATTCAATTTAAGACCAGCATGTTTTTACCCACGAAAGTTACTGCTAGGACAAGACATATCATTATTGTAAACAACTTAAGGTCATAAGACACATAGCGTCATAGGAGCACGCCATTCTATAAATAGACGTTGAAGACCGTTTGTGTACAGAATGAGGTGCACGCTGACACCGAATCTCTCATACAGAGTTGTCGATCCTTACAGAGCACTGTAATGATCGACAACTCTGTATGAGAGATTGGCTGAGACCGACAAGGCAAATGCATTGACGTAAATTTGGGAAAGCATGTAAAACAATGGCGGACATTAAGTTGAAATGGGTCCAGGGGGACAGGCTATTGAACACATCGAAGGAAGTTGCATCGATGTACTTTCATCTGTGGCTGAGTAATGAGATGGCTTAATTTAAGCCCATTTAACGAGGGGATTACAACAGATGAAACACTTTGTTTAGAGATTAGCTTCGCCTTTTGTTCAATTATGTAATATAAAAGCCCTAAGCCTCTTAAACAACTGATGGCCCATCAATAATGTGAATCAGCTCTCTTTAACACTTAGACGGTCAATCGAGATGTTCACCTTTGGAACATCCCGAACACTTCATTGCGCAATGATATGTTAACGGGCCTCTGATTCATATAACAGAAACTATGTATATTTATAAGTACAAGTGCACATGAATATAAAGACCTGTCTACATATATAAGAAAAGTAATTCATGTACCAATGACTTCAGTAACATTTCATCGTTCTATGTTAGCATACCACAAAATCCAGATAATTCTTATTCGTTTAAGTAGAGCTGTCACGATATACCGGTATTGCAATACACAGTTGCGGCAATACGTACCGCAGTACGAATTCGACGGTCGGTATTTAGCGATATTTTTATATACCATTGGAAATTCTTTTCTCCGCGAAATGGAAGTAGCTAAACGTCAGTTTTCCATGGTTCATTCGATTAAACTTAAGTTCCAAGAATTTAACCGATTTAGGCATGTTCAATGGCAGTCCAAAAAATGATTTTAAATGGAAAATAAAAAAGCCAATATTGGACTTTTTGCTTATTTCGGGTTGATATTAATCACCAAAACATATCGTCGACGAGGTAACTGTATGTAATTAGCAATGTTTCAGATACAGCAGAGGTACAACGAACCTAATATTCCATATTGATCGTCACCATTCCAATCACTGCAGTAGGCCTACCATGCCTATTAAGATACGCTAGCAAAATATCGCGGTACGTATCGTGATATAATGCTAGCGTATCTCAATATATCGTGATACGCTTCTGGCATATCGTGACAGCCCTAGTTTTAAGTTTTACTTAGAAATTAACAACATCCAGATCAATCTTAATTTTCTTCGACTATTGGTGCGCTTCGGTGTTGCTTCAAGAAAATATCGATCGAGGAAACAGGAAATATCCTGCAATTTTGACTTAAAATCTCAAGTTTGGATACTAAGATTTTTGAAACAAATAAATATGTAGAGAGAATAAGGGTGGTGACGTTTTGTGGTAAAATCGAGTATTTACTCAAGAGGCGCGATAAAAATACTACAATGCTTGTTCGTGACACTTCATCTTGGTTTTTGTTTGATATTTCTATGTAGGTTTAATTCATACTTTTACACTACACTTTACATGAAAAGTTGAACCATTTACGACTTACATACATTAAGGTTATTTATTTTTAGTGCTTTCAGCCAAAACATATATATCTACTGCAATTTTAGCTTCTATTGGTACTGATGTATGGTGTCCGCAAATAGTTCCGGCTGTATGTTAATAGCAATTGAATGTTCTGAAACTGAACTATTTTCTGTGTTGAGAGAAATCGCTGATGAGTTGTGCGCCTCAATATAACATCTTCTCAAACTCCTTACAGCAAGACGTGGATCGTTGAGCAAGTGGCGATCCGATCCGAACCACGATTCATGTGTAGCAATTCAAAAATCGAACCACGAATCACTTGTTAATGGAGAAGCATACAGAATTTCACATATTAACAAAAAAATATGTGATTAATTACATTAGCTTTTACTAAATTGAAAACCATGTACTCCAAACATTACTATTACCAGACGTCAAATAGGCATTTTCAGTGAAATCATTTTTGGTTAAATGTGAATCAATCAAATGTTGAAGTTTACATTAGTAATGCGGCTCGTTTTCAGTGGAAGTAAGCTTATTTTGTTCCATAAAAAACAGATTGCGATCCAACGATTTCGGACGTGCCGAATAAACGCGTTGGTCATTCATGAGTTTAATAGAATGGTTTCAACAATTTGTCTGTGTCAGCATCTGGACAGAGTTGAAAACTTTAATTGGTATCTAAATAGTTGTTTTATTTGTTATTTTATGTCAGCATACGGGTGAATATGTAGTAGAATATAATATATGCATGAATAGTAACTTAAAAGTTGGGGTCACTGAATGGTACAGAGAATGACCCCTTTAGCTTTTGTTTACTAGAAGCCAAAGTCAAGGGCGATTCTGCAGAATAAAAAATAAAATATCTTAATCTGATGAAAACACTAACATTGTTGCCCAAAAATATTCAGTTATAAGTTGCCTAATAAGGCATGGCTCATTTCATCAATAGAAAATGATTCACCCCAGCAATTGCTGTTTCAATGCAATTTTTCGTTCTCTTTCTTATCCCGTATTTTTATGTAAAAAACATTTTGAATTTACGATTAAAACATCGCGATTCAAAAGATATTGAAAACCACGGCGCAAAAAAATCAATTTAATATCCTAAAGGTATTCATTAAATTGTTCACATGCATTTGATCGTCTTAAGAAGATATATATTATCTATTTCTTTAACACAATAGGGCGCATGTACTTTTTAATCTATTAAAAAGCAATGCTGATCCAGTTTTCATTAGACAAGGTCAAGGCAAGAAATTCTCTCCTTGGGTAATGGGACATGAAAAAGATAATTATCAACACTTGCACTATTTTTAAGATTGACTATTCGGGGAACAACGGGGCTACCCTATTCACCTGACCTGTGTATTTCCGCGTCACTCTTTGGTTAATTTTTTGTGCAACATTTAATCTTAGCAACTACGGAAGGGAGTCGATTGAAACTTAAAAGATGTTAAAGGGGTAACCAATGGAGGACAAATACTAGGTTATATTGCAAGTGATTAATTTTGTTTTCACGAGCACAACATATTCTTGAGTGAGCTGTTCGTGAATCGTCTGGTTCCCAGTCGTACTTTGACAGGTAAAAGTACGTCAGGCAAAGCATGATAATGGCCGCGCCCGAGGTTAGGTATTTGATAACTATGTTTCGAAATGAACATTTCTCACTACACAGGCTTAAATCAAAGGATCATTGTACAAGAATTACAGTGGATACCTTTTTTAGCTGTTCGTTTACATTTATGCTAAATAAAGTATCCGAAATTCTAACGAGAGGTATCCGCGTCCGAATTCACTTGAGACATGTTTTTGTTAGTCGTTCGCTAAATATACGTGTAATCAGAAAAATCGAAATCGAATAACGTATATAGTACCATACTCCTACTAAAGTAACTATCCTCAGCAAAAGATCATGCAAGATAAAGAAAACGTAATGCCTGAATAATAACAGAGGAGGCCGCTATTATTACGGTTTGCCTGACCCGATAACGATAGTGATATGGGGCAGGTAATCCAGACTAGTCCATGAACTGCTCTTTTATAAACCCAGTGGTTGGAAACGATGGTCTTGGTGGAAACAATCACGGGCTCACGTTTGCAGTTAATGAATTAGTTGACGAGCAAAAAAAATACAATAGCAATTCTGCATGATATATCATGCTTACGGCGACCATTCATTCATCATTCGTGTAAATTTGAATCAAAATACGTCGTTGGTGAAGTATTATCATTTTGATCAGTATGTTTCGTTGATGGGTGAAGTTAATGAAATGATGATTAATACAGAATATTTCACTAGAATATGAGTGCATGTACTTAGAACTTAATCATTGTTACGATTTGGGTTTGGTAATCGATTGTTATAATGATACAAATTAACTATAATAATAAAATGTCCATCGAACAATAAGAAAATATAGATGTACATTACTGATCATAGGGTGAATACCCTTATATAAAAAATGCGAAACTAAAGACAGCAATTTTGTTGTATGCCTTCACAGTGCACAGCTGTCCGGTTCCCAGTCGTACTTTGAGGGATAAAAAATACGTCAGGCAAAGCATAATAATGGCGGCGCTCGATGTATTGTACAAGATACTAGATGATACTGTTTTCAAATGAAAGCTTCTCATTCTACAAGCTTAAATCTAAGGTACTTTGTTAAAAAATAACAGTGGATACCTTATTTAAGTGGTTTTGTTACATTTATGCTAAAAAAGTGTCCGAAAACTCTAACGAGAATAAGTCAACGTCCGAATCGTGTTTACTTTGCAGACATGGCTTTTGGTTAATCGTTCGCTAAATTTACGTTCAAAGAGAAAAATCGACTTCGAATTACCTAAACTTCTACCAAATACTATCGTTCTCGAATTATCTTGCAAAATGAAGAAAACATTAACGATAATTTGTAACCTGAACATTCACTGAGGGCGCCGCCATTATTTCCCTTTGTCTGACCCGCTAACGATATTGGTAAGGCGCATGTAATCTAGACTAAGTGCACAGAAAAGGATAGAGGGGTTAAAAATTGGGTCGATCGGTCATGAAAGTAATTCAATACATTTTACAACTACGACATGTAAAATGTAATTAGTTCACCATACTACATATGACTAAAAATTGAAGAACATTTTAATATTGATAATGAAAGAGGCGTTTATTGTAAAATGGCTTCACGGAGATTTTAACAAAAGACGGACGGACGTGTTCGGGTCAAGTCGTAATTCAATACACTGGCATAGTACTTGCACACCAATTAAAATGTAAAATTTTAAAAGATTGTTTGTTAAATGTGAATAGAGTACTCTTGTTCAGTGTGTGTAAATAATTAACACTATGAGCTTGAAACAGGAATAATACACGAATACAGAATAGAACAAAACATACATTCATTCACAAAAAACTGTGCAGTTAGGCTACTAGTTTTTAACAATAATAATAATAATAGTTCAAGTTACGCTCGGGTATCGCATACAGGTCGTCCACGTAAACATTGCGTATATAAACAAGGCCAGATTAATTATACACCAATATTTAGGGGAGAATTATTCATACAATCTTATAGTTTAGATAGTTTACACTTGTTTTAAAACACGTATTAATAAAACATTTACAAAGAAGATGTACATTATTTAAAATAAACGTTAATCATCAAAGTGGTGTATTTAAATCAGCAAAATGCTGTTTATGCATCAGCATATTCACCTATTTAGTGAGCAAGTCCATTATTTAAAGTACAATAACACGCATGACCTAGAGTACGACCTGTACATTGTATTAAAGATTTTGTGCTTTTTCCGTATTTTTGTTTTCGTATTTTCGGACAGATCAAGAGCTACAAGATACATATAATGAATACAAATCTATAAAACCGTTACGTGATTCAGAATAGTGTCAACACTAAATGTAGTTTATGTTAATTTTGTATAAAATTAGGTTAACATGTTTAACTTTGTATTTTCAATTATGACAGGACGACTATGAACTTAAATTACTTATATTAATTCATTAAAACTTATGTTACATTGTTATGCAGTCTTGGCGAACTCAAAATAAATCTGATCTTATCTTATCGTATGGATTTAACCAGATGCAAAGCTCCTATTCACTTTGAATTTATTCGGAACGGTATTCCGTTAGTAGTTCAATGAAGGACGCGCGCTTATGGATCCACAGGTCCAGGGTTCGATCCACGCTAAGGAACTGCTAAATACATTGAGTAAGAACACTTGTTCAACCATCCAAGTGTGATATTACTGTTAGTGTGAGGGGTTACTTGCCTGAATGTTATTTCAATGATCTGGGGTTACCGTAAAGTCGGCCAAACATGTATATATGGAAGCCGATTTAAAACCGCACTTCAAAATAAACTTTAACCGTTTTTTATTTACATTTAATGTACTTGAAAAAAAAATCAATAATTATTGATTTTTTTTCAAGTAAAATTGAAAATTTGAATAGATTTGTATATTTACACAAATTACGTAATTAGCTTAGTTTGTAGTATATACGCAAGTCCTATGTCAAACCAATAAAAAATTCTATACCTTAACAACTTGTACACGTACTTGTATTTAAAATAATTGTATTAAACCCCCCCCCCCCCAAAAAAAAGAGAAAAACAACAACAAAAATGAACAAAACGTTCTAAACTTGAAAATATTGTCACAATTGAGATATCTTTAATTCAGCTTAGTATTTTTATCTTGGATACATGGTGAAATACAGTCACACATAGATCTTCGAATATTCAATTCTATTTATAAAATTTATTTCCACTATAGTGTATTAATATAATGATATAGAACCATATATATGGAATATGCACCATGGTTTCATGCATGAGATCATTCATTCATATGTAAGTACTTAAAGACTTATTTGTCTTTTAATACTATACTTGTATCGGTTAAAGCATTATATATTATATACATATGCATTTCTTTGTACAACTTATGAGATTGTTCTCTTCTCCGTCATCGTCAATTTATGGATTTGATTCTATAAAACAGAAGAACTTTGTAAATATGTCATTATTTCCGTAATGGAGGATTCAATAAAATATATATTTAAAATGATTGTATTTACTAAAACCAAAAGTCATAACCAATATAATTATAACTCACCTATGGTCAGGTATAGATAAAGTGAATACTGATGACAACATCTGCATTCCTGTGAATATTCCAGTGAAACAAACAAGAAAATATAGAATTTTCTGATATTTCCCAAATTCTCCCAACATCACCGTAATATCATCGAACTTCATTTTGAATCCAAGTTTTAAAAAAATTCTCAAAAAATATATATATAAATATAATATTAAAATAACAAAAATGTCACAGTTTTTTATAACAAGGTTAAAATATAAAGTACACGCACTATAATGTTATTAAATATTCATTTGTTATCCAGTGTGCTATTTTTTTAGCATCAAAATAATCAATAATCTTTAACAGATACAACGTAGCTTTAACGAGTCTCTTCAATCAATGAATTAACGTTTAAAACCCATACACCGTACATCTAGCTGTACAGGACTTGTCCACAACGGTTTACGTATGGTACGGTTAACTCCTTGATGAGTATTCGTGTATGAGGGCGTTTATACTCATCGCTTAAAATTTATGCAAATTAATTGTCGATAAACCTACGAAGCATTAATTTGCATAATTTATTGAACAAATTAAATCTCAAATATAGATGCAATACTTGCAATCATTTAATTACTCGAATATACATGTACAATATAATCTTTCAGCAAAAGCAACCTCTCATCAATAGTCACTTGAATTTCCCCTCTAGCATGTATAGTTACGTAACTAGTTAACCTCTTAAATAACCTGTTAATTATGTGATTATATAGCTATCATAATAAGATAACTTAGTCCCATTAAGCGTAATTTGGGGAAAATTTGCCAATGACTTCGTCCAGTGTCTGCTACGGTGGCATCTTTCTGCAACCAGATAACTACATAATTAATGGGGCTGTGGATCGTTGAGCAAGAGGCGATCTGATACAAACCACGATTCATGTGTATCGATTCACGAATCGAACCACGAATCACTTGTTAATGGAGAAGCATACAGAAATTTATATAATAACAAATATTACTGAAGAACTGCAGAATCTTTATAAAATTACTATATGAAAACCATTTACTCTTAAATAAAACATTCATATTACTAGACGTTTTATGGGCATTTTCAGCGATAGCTTTTTGTTTCAATATAAATCAACTTGAAATTACAGTTTTCATTCGTAGTGCGGTTCATTTCAGTAGTAAATATCCTGTAAATGTTCTTTCGTTTTTCTATAAATAGATTGCGATCCGATGATTTTGGGACATGACGAATATTCGTACTCGAGTTTCTGGTCGGGATCCTGAATATCCGAGTACTCGGATACTCGCAATAGCCCTAATAATTAACATGATAATACTAACAAGTTGCTCTTCAAGCTAGCAAGTCCTTGATTTTAAGTACATATGTACGCATGACCTATATTGTACTAACTGTACGTATTTTTTTTGTGAAGGGGACATGCCAATCTTAAGTTGTGACACATAACAAATCTGTCAGGCATCTTGGGTTTTTTTTAAGATATACGTTCACATATCACCCTTGGTACAGTAGCCTGATTAAAAAAAATGGTGTCAATGTCGCCAAGATAGTTGTTACGTGCACTCATTATTATCAATTAACTACATAAAAATCCAAAAACTCGATCACCGTTTATTCTACAAATATGAAATTTTCCATGGTAGTCAATTACAGCCGGTTTTAACAATGTGCGGAGAATCGGAACGGAAGCTGCTAATTAGATAAACTAGGATGAGCACAAACTTCCCGTGCAATGAACGGGACGGGGACTTTGACACCAGTAACCCCTTAGTTAAGTCCCCAGAAAAGTATCCACCTTATAAACCACAATTGGCTTGCTATAGTCCCCGCTTTTGACAAGAAACCTTTTTCGCCTATTGTGCAGTCACTCGGCATGCAACTGCATGCACATGCAATTGACCCAGAATGAAGGCTTGTTTTGCAATGACCTATTATGTCGCCTTTTTAAAAGCATGTACATAGTCAAACATACTGAATTGTGTAATATAAAGCTTTATATAGGAAATATGCTTAAGTTTATAAACAATGGTTTGTTGCAAAAAAGCCTTTAAAGTTTACTCTTCTATAAAATGAAGCGAAAACCGTTGCGATAAAATGGCTAAAAATCATCCCAGTACAAAAATTAAAGTACGATATATAATAACACAACATACAAAAGTGTGTTTACGGTGTATTTTTCTGACAGTTTATATAATTAATTTTCCTTGCTGACGACATAAATATTAAAACCACAAACAAACAATGTTAGGCCTACACGACAGGCTGGGAGTAGACCAACATGTATATAATTGACCACGCATGCGTGACAATTAAAATAGTAAACAGTATTTTGATGTTTACTAAAACACGTGTTTTTATGATAAATTGTTGTTTTGATGTTTATAGCTTTAGTTTTTATTTGAAAATAATATGTTTTGGTTGCGTGTGCACTTGCCAAGCCTAAAATTTCTTGTTTTTTTATTTTGATTTTGATTGAATCTGTGGTCGCACAATTATCGCAAAAAACAACATAATATCAACATAACGTTTAAAAACGAATTAATAAATATTCAAACATGGTGTCAGTATCACGTGATTATGACGTCACAGATGCTTTCGTGTCAAGAAGAAAATAGTAAAGAATCCACTGCGACTCGGACATTTATAAAAGCTGTAAATATTTTAATTTGAGTCATATTTCATCAGAACTTATGCGAGTACTACTTGATGCGCAACACATATCCAACGCAAGTTTTATTTTTTATTTTTGCAAACGCGCTTGAAAACCTACGTGCTACAGTTGCAGATCGTCGTCAATTTCTTCTAACACTTGGCTTTTGGAATATAATCTTATTTTTCTAGAGTGTTTGCAAAAAGTACAAAACTGGCGTTTGAGATGTGATGCACAGCGAATAGTAAAATTTTATCTGCTTAGCCTTGCATTGGTATCATAGTATTCTGACAAGATTTAAAATACCTACAGCCCTTTAAATGTTTGAATCGAGGCGGATTGTTTAACTTTTTCTTCTTGCAACAGTAGCTTTTAGATTTTGTAGTCACGTGATATTGCCACCGTGATAAATATGTATTTCAAAATGCCACCTCAGAGGCTCTATACTAACCAATCAACATTCTCATACCCAAAGGCTATCAAGATTCTCGATATTAACGAGAATAATTCTCGAGAATCTTGATAATCTCTGGCTACGAAAATGACCAATCAGTCAATTCAAAGGCCGCCCGGCTAGCTCAGTCGGTAGCGCACAAGTCTACTGATCAAGGGGTCGTGGGTTCGATTCTCGGGCGGGGCATACTTTCGTGGAGCTTGGTCATGAAATAATTTCTACGACCATTCTCCCTCCTACCACTGATTCTAAATCATGTAGGGCAGTAGTCAGTCACTGGCGAAAGTATGCGCTCAGTAGTTGCTTAACAGCTAAATCAAGAGATTTAGCCTTTCCATGAACAGTGAGTAGGTGGGCTGACCGCCGTGATATAACCTATAATGTGTTGCTACGGCATTAAACCCAGCAAACAAACAAACATACAAACACTCAATTCAACTTATTTTGTATGGATAAATAATGAAACTTACTCTTGTATCTAATCTTATTAACAGAAAAATTTCCATTTATATTTTGAGTACTGCACGTCTTATACTTCACCATTTTAGAGCCTGAGCTACCAATGGGTATACATGTAGTATCATTCTAGTACGCTAATTTTGGGAAATTCCATCAGTTCAGAGAAATGTCATTTCAATTTGTTTGTGATAATTTTGGTTTGATCAGTGATAATAAATTAGCCATTTCTAGTTATCTATTTAGCTCTTTATGATGAACAATACGTGACTTTTATTCCAAAACAACCTTGCTTGTCATCATGACAGACATTTATGATTACGAGGTATAATTGGACAAAGAGCGTTGACGCGTGTCCGCACTTTTGAATATGGTATGATCTAGGGGTGTAACAATACGGTAGAAACCGTATTGCAATATATTGCAATACACGAAACCCGTATTGCAATATATTGCAATATATTGCGATACATATTGTTCTTTGCACATACACGCATAGCATGAATTAATGCCCGTGCATCGTCTTAATTTGATCAATATTGTATATAGATATTTGTATTTTCAAATGATTTGAATAAGTTTGAAAAAAGGTTTTGAATGGACTTTCAAAGATAATTATTCTCTAATTTTACCAAAAACATTTCAAGTTTCCGAACACATTTAAACATTTATTCAAACACTTAAATTTCACACTCTGATTAAAACAATCAGTATGGAACATAACTAGAAAAACCGGTTCAGAGAAAAACGAACCGGTTAAAAACCGTCAGAAGTCGTATTGCAATATTAACCGGTATATCGGTTAACCGTTACACCCCTAGTATGATCCATTTAAAGAGAATATTTATAGAACCGAACAGAACAGATACTTTATTAAAGGGCTTGAGCAATGCTCATCACCCAGATAAATACAATATACATATATATATACAATTACATACGACATGACAACATATTTTTATCATAAACATACAAAAGGAGGGGAAAATTACATACAGATAAATAATCAGTTTATTTATATTCAATAAAAGAATTTAAGGATAATAAGTCAAACGCTAACATGAGATGACCTAATCATAAGTGCTTCTTTTACGTATTTAGATAGTTTAAAAATAATACATTTGTTTTCAGAATGTAATAGTTCAACAAATTAATACATTGATGGTTTGACATAAAAATACTTTTTCAGATATTTTTTACGGATAGATAAATACTTCGGACATATACAAATGAAATGGAATTCGTCCTCTATATCATTTTTATCACAAGAATTACATATACGTCTGTCACGAGGAATAAAGTTTTGTGCAGTACGGCCTGTATGAATCATTAAAGGATGGACAGATATCCGTAGTCTACAGAAATAAACTCTGAGATCTTTCGGTAAAATATCAAGATAATTTTCGTACTCGAAAAGTGTTTTAAAATGTTTATAGTTACTGAGCACCGAGCTACGATTTAAATTAGTGGCCCATTCTTGTTTATAACAATCAAGAACTCGATGCTTGAAAATAATGGGGAACGATTTGGGATCTACATGAATATTTGTATCAAATATGTACGAAAATCCATAAGTATCAAGAAGTGATTTCACATTTGTGACCCAGTTTGTACGACCTTTGTTCAAATCTTCTAAACATTGTGAATACATTGTTTTTATTAAAATATTATCGGTATGTTTAATTTTACACCAATATTTGATAATACGGATATAACGTGAAATATATAGTGGGTATCGACCGAGTTCTCCATAAATACCTAATGTACATGTATTCTTTTTAACATTTAAAAGACGACGACAGAATTTTAGATGAATTCTCTCAATCTCTTTATTTTTTGAGTATCCCCAAATTTCAGAAGCATATCCGAGGATAGAGCCTACGAATGAATCGAACAATTGACACAATATTTTAGGACTTAGATCAAATTTCTTACAATTGTACAATAAAACATTTAAGGCTTTCAAAGCCTTACCGGTTAAATGCTGTTGATTAAGAGCAAAATTTCCAGTATAGTTAAAAACCGTTCCAAGATAATTAAAATCATTCACTACCTCTATGTTTTGACCATCGTACAGCCATTTCTCTGTCGGCAACAATCCGCCACGTTTTCTGAATACAACTATTTTTGTTTTTGTAGTGTTAACCTTTAAGTTTCACAATATGTATTGAGTAAATTTAAATGTGTTTGGAGTTCTGCTGGTGAATCAGCTAGGCGGTTATTCTCATTAGATAGGTCCATCTGGGTTTGTGAAAATGTGAAAAATCAACTTCAAACAAATCAGTTGTAAATGTTTTGTTCGTTATCATGCATGTATCAGGGATGTTAATCTAAGTTTCTGGATGCATAACTATCTTATTTCCAGTGCTATGACCATATGAAGAGGATAAGGTGTAAAAAATTGACTATTCGTTTTTGATATCTGATGCTGTACCCTCATTGAAGACAATAAAGGTGTATTCACAAATATGTACTTTTGTACCAAATAACTGAATTGGTTTTCAACAAGTATACATATCTTTGTCTAGAAATCAAAAATACGACTTGAAAGGCTTATTTGTTAAGCCATTACTCTGCACTAAACTTTGGGAACACTTTTCTATACTAATGATGAAATCAACAGTGTAATCATTGGTGACAATCCATTTGTTTTCTATTATTTGTGGGTGTCATAATGATAACTTGCTGTTTCTTATACTTAACTTTGATCATTGTCAATACCAAAAATGTTCATATTACCTGTGTTAAGCTGCATACTTCGACGGTATGTACATGTAAAATGAACAAGTGCAACGGTAACGGAAATTTTAGACTGATTATGTAGGTTTAAAAAATCGTCAAATCCCTCAAGACTTAAATTGAACCAACAAATGTGTTACTTTTAAGTTGCATTTTATTGCTTAGTCACGCAGCTAACATGAATAAAGCGTAATCTTTTTCATATCATTTGTTCTACATAGGAAAGATGCTTTATTACTAATATAACAAACACGTCATAAATTTGAAAAATCTAATGAGTTTGATGAACAGATGACGACGTTCAGTTGAAACATTAGAAATTAAGACTTTAATTAAGCATAGGGAAGATCATAACTCGGTAAAAAGCGCTTATCGGAAACAAAACAACACCATAGTAACGGAAATTTTGTTCACGGAGATTTCTGCCTCCTGATATTGTTTGATCTCTGCAACAATATATAACCAAAATGACGTTTATTTCAATTCAATAAGCTGATGTACTTTTAATATTTATATTGAAATATAAAATGGGTACAGAGGGGGTTCTACGGTGCCTGGATCGCTCACGAGAGCACCAGATTCTAAAGGCATCTGACTCGCAATCTTTTAACACATTCATATTTAGCTGTAAAAAATTGCGACCATGAGTTCACAATGCAACAAAATATAGCACTGGGCCATTCAACTAAAGAAATTATTTTAAATATTTCTTTACATAACTCCAGGTTTATTCTTGTTACCCCTGGGTAGGGCCAATATTAATCTGATGACCCCTGGGGAGGCGTCAATATTGACCCCAGTGGCAAAATCTTTGTCGATGACCTTTATTAGTTGCTTTGCCCAGAAGTTCGTAACTATCAGCTTTAAATATTTGGCAATACTATTTTTTATATTACATTACATATTTTTATTATATTTTTAAGAAATTGTTGACGGACGACGGACAAACACCGATCAGAATAGCTAACCTATAACAGTTCGTGCTCCGATGAGCTAAAACGTAAAAAATCTGCTATAAGCTATTGTCTAATGGTATTTGGTGAACTTGTTTCAGACTTCTACGAGTCTGTTATTAACCTTTGGTAAAAATAGTATTGACTTGAATCCATTTTCAAACTTACCATACTGTTTTATTACTTACAAAAAAATAAATATCCGTTACCACATAGTAACGGAAATTTGTTACACTTATAATCTCTGAGAGTCGTATTTTTATCATTTCTTGGCGTTAATCAATATTTCAATTTAAAGCCATGTGTCTGCTCGTAGGTAATAATTTATAATAAGTACATTATTTTCAGCCAAACATATAACTAACATCGCATTTAGTATAAGTACTGTAGACTTAAAAAAATCTTCATAATTAAGCTATTTCTCCATCATTTTACACACTTTATGATGTACTATTTAACCACGAGGCATTTTGAAGTCATAAATGACGTAAATATATGATGTACTGATTGGCGCTGTGTCCCTGCGAAAAGAAATATGATTTATACACCAAACGTGGTAACGGAAATTTAAATAACGGAAATTTTAAATTCGTATTGAAATTACGTCGTTTGAGCTCTACCGTGTTATAAACGATGAATTATTCGATCATATATAAACAGTTATAGTCAATTGATGTATCAATCGCCATTATACCGTTTCGATGTAACTGGTATTTTCAATAATACCGGTAACGGAAATTTTGCTTATTTAATTTTTATTGACCCCTTTCACATTTGTCATTTAAATATTTTTTTTTATTTCATATATACTACAGGTTTTTGTCAATTTGTTTAAGAATCAATGGAACTAAGATAACTTTTACACGTTCCTTTTTATTCTGTGTTGATATTTTGCTTTCCAATCAAGCTGTAGTAGATACGGTATCGGAAATTTTATGAAAAGTATAAAGTCTGGCGACATGCACTCTGCAGTAGATATTTAAAAAATATCTGACTTACTGTTTTATGGAGCCTTTTAAATACAAATTTCAATCGATTACCAATGTATATGCATGCAAATTTAACTCTTTTAGTGATCGTGTTCTCTGCAATTTTATTGCAAACAACACAGGGGTGGACTGGCGACAGTAACGGAAATTTAAAATAAGGGTCTAAAATGGTGGTTACGATTTTATTAATAGTCCGATTTTTGTCATTTTTATGCACAATCATTGGACATCTATTAGGCAATGGACGAAATACTAAAAAGTATTTTCTTACTTTCTAACATTGAGTTACGTATTATTTTGTCCGATGGACCTATCTATTGAGAATGACCGTAGGATAGCCATGTCATCGGCAAATAAAAGAACAATTAAAACAATATCATTAAAATTTAAACCGGAGTTAGGAGACGACTGTAAATACAATTCTAAGTCTTCAATGAATATAGAGAATAATAAAGGGGACATAACTTCGCCTTGACTTAATCCAACAGCATATTGGAAATAATCAGAATACTTAGAACATGATTTTATACAAGATTTGACTTTATCGTACATATCCCGGATAATCCGTAGCATTTTACCTTGTATGCCTTTATTATACATTTTATACCTAAGTGCATTTCTATATATGCTATCAAAACACTTCATCAAATCAACAAAACAAACATACAGTCTTTTATTTTCATTAAGAAACTTTTGTATTAATGTAGTTAAAACAAATATTGCATCAATTGCAGAATATCCCTAGAGAATAGTTACTATAAATAAATTCTTGTGCGAGATCCTGGTCTGGTACTTGTATTGTTGATTATGATATGGCGTAACATATCAGAAAAAAACCCATTTACAAACCATAATTAGTTAGAAAACAAATTAAAAATATAATAATTAAATAAAATATAAAGTTGTAATGTGGCGAGATTCGAACCCACAGACAACAAAAGTGAAATAACCACTGTCAGGCATCCTTAACCTTTCTGTTATCGAACATTTAGTAAACTTGTAATGTAATTACTATAAATAAACTAAACATGATTCGTAAATTAAGCTGCCCACCCCAAACAATAGTACAAGCGACCTTTGGGAGAGCAAAGGTCGTCATCGAACTATAGTATATATGAGCCGGAGGGATTAGTATGGGCATACATTATTAGGAAACAAACAACTTTCTCACCAATTCTGAGTCTCTTCAAAATACAAGTTGTCGTGTAGCGTAATAATTACTTAAGTATGTTGTCATACAAGCTGATATGGCGAGTACATACAGTGTTGTCATAATAAAATAGGTCCAGCAACGACATTAGTAATTGTACATATTTACAATGGCCATCTAGTTGTCAAATATGTTGAAGTAGGTTGACTATAACTGAACATGTGGCGTTTGGAAGTTTGCTATTTAAACTACATGTAGTTTGAAGCCCCTTTGTCGCACATAACAGTTTTGGGACCAGCTTGGGTCGAAAGCTTGAACCCAAAGGTCCGTCAAAGGTCTTGCTGGGGTCTTCATCTTTGATAAGCTATTAAGACACCTGTTGTGTCGAAGACTGTAGTACGTTTGACTATTTTGCAAAACTTAGATTTAACTTATACATGAATGTGCTTGGTGTTAGAATAAACTTGCCAACTGCCTGTTGTGCGTTGGAACATTTGTTATAAGTTATAAATACAGCCCGGAAATTAGTTTGCAAGCCCCAACTATGCCATAAGTGAATATGACTTCACTTATGGTCAAGTAATGGGACAAGTAAAATTTATGCAAACACATAAAAAATAAATTATATGGTCATATTGCAGCAGCAATCAGATTTTTATGAAATTGCTCTGGAGTGGAAGAATAGATGGAAAGACTTTCATATGCACAAAGCACCTCAGGTTGCTAGCTCCCATCGTCGGTAACCCATGGTATTATTATTCGCCAACGATAATATTCATAACATACATACATATGGGTACCGTGGGTTTCCGACGATGGCTAGCTCCGTGATAGCTTCAATTCATATATATAATTAGTATACATGTATATAAAATTATAATGAATGAAAGCATTATCGAGCGTGAGACCTGCACTTTGGATATAACCTTCCTTGGCTATACAACCACTAAGTACATTGTACATTTATAACAGTTCATCGGTGCAGAAAATGTTATTTCAGTCTCTTTCTTTACCATGGGTGATAATTTTGGCTTGATCAGTGATAATTTCTTAATTAATTCTAATTTCATTTAGCACTAATGCTGAACAATACGTGACAATTTTCTCAAAACAAAATTGCTAGTCATGACCGCCAATGTTACAAGCCTGGCAGGGATAAGTGTGGGCAGCAAGCCATACATTTTCAGTCCATTTGTCTTTGTTCTTTTTTTCAGCTTCACACATTTTTTTTTTTATTTGTTCTGCGATAATTTAATCAACTATTGTTTTCCATTCAATGCTCACGTTATACAATTCGTGAAAATCAACCCATAACAATTTTTTCTTGCCATTAATGTAGACGTAAACAGGCTGCCGTGGGAGGGTGTGAATTGCCCAAGTTCCACAGTCTCAAATTGCTTGCACTGGTGTTAATGTTAAGACATACCTCTTTTATCAAGATTTCTTTGTTCGTTCTGAAATATCACGCATTAGCAATGAAATATTTATTAACACTATGAATTATTGGCGCCAAATATATCACATAATGACTACACTTGCCGATCCAGGAATATAGCTGTTAGAACCTTCCTAAAGAAAACTGCAAAGATTACATTAACAGCACTAAAACTGATGAAATCTCGATTAGATGTACTTTGTTATTTGCAGTACTTCGGTGGTTCACAATTTTGATGATTTCAGGTATTAGTTAAAGCATGGGAGTTTGACATTAGGATACAGAAAGTCAAGCTCCTCTGGTTACAGGCTGTGGACTTTTGAATTTTAATTTGTAATTTACTTAAACTTTTTAAGTGAGATTCAAAAGCTTCATAAGTGGTCGTTTTTTATCACAAACCAATTTTAAATAAAGTAATAGCATTTTATAGTCAAAGTTTCATGCTAATGCAAGTTGAACCACTTGACAGCTATTACCCCTGGTCATTAGACTACTGGTATTTATATATCAATCTCCCAGGGGAGCCTTATACTCTACTCTGCTTAGTGCAGGCAAAACATTGATGCAATGGAATCATACCACCCTTCCAGGAGAAAAATGCCTTAAGCCATCTGCAGAGTGAATTCTAAAATATTCACAAAATTTCACTGAGAAAATTTCGCCAGTAAGATTATATTATTATTTAACTTTAATCAATCGTCAGTGGTGCATAAATTAACCTAGCTGATTTAATATTCCCAACAGTACTAATGTACTCACTATCAATAAAATTAGATTTAAATTAGCAAAGTTAATTCATGAGCCACTGACAGTTGAATAAAATTTAACAAGATTAACTTTGATTTTGTTTAGCCAAATGAAACAGATTAAACATGCCTTAAGCCCTCTGCAAAAGTACTACCCCCCTCCAACTCCAAAATGAGAAATCCTCGCCTAAGCTTATATAAGCCAATAACAAAGGAACAACAATTTCAAAAATGTAAAATATAATTTATTGCAGCATTTTAATCTTCTATTTCAAGGTCATCTAAACCATCATCCCCTAGGTCAAGGTCATCCATATCTTGAAATAATGATTCATCTACCTCAACTGACTCACCCTCTGTAAATACATGGTATATAATATTAACTTTCATTTACTTTAGATCATTACTCAACATAAATACAGGGTCTTTCATAATATCAGTCCTTGATTCAAACAACAATAGCTTTAATATGTATCAGAATATTCAAAATTTAAGAATGACACTCATTGTACATGGAATTACTTTTATTTTGATATATAACACATGAGACATACTAATAGGAAATTGATGAACCACCTATTACAACACATACTCAATGCGATGTCCATTATATGAACATCTATACGTTTCCTAAAATTCCTGATCACATTTTTAAACATTTCTATGGTAACTTTCTTTATTTCCCGTTTCAGAGCCATTTATGGTAATTTTAGCCAAAATATTTACTGTTTCTTGCCATGGCAACACAGCATTTTTATAACGAAAGCACTCCAGAGAATGTGCACTCGACTATTTGGGATGCTCTTGTTAACAAAAGCAATCATATGCTAACCATTTCAGATGAGTTAAATGGAAGTTATATAATAAATAAATACGAGGGTTGATCCAGAAGTAATGAGACAACGTCTCTAACTTTCAAAGTTTGTGTAATAGAGTTATAAAATTATCACCATGCGCCACAATTTTTAATTATCTAACCACACACCAAATATTATACCAGTACTTTCTTTTTTTGAAAAAAATATATAGCTTTATATTTATACGGTCTCTTTCAGCAGAATTATTTTTCAAATAGTACGCCAAAATACATGACACACACACGACGTGATGTCAAAAGTGCGTGTTGTAGACAGTTAAAATTTGATTGACATTGGTGCAACCACTTGCGTTCCACACTATAAAAACTTAATCTGCGGAATAAGAAAACTTGGCAAAATTGGACAAAATGGCACAACCAACAGTTATTCAATTTTATTACCAACTAGATGAAACACCAAAAACACTGTGGAAATGTTGAATCAAACATCGGTGAAAATGCCTGTAAGCAGGGTACTTGTCAACTGCTGGTTTAAGAGGTTTGAAGATTGTGAGGAAGTTCTAGATGATAAAAATAAACCAGAAAGTACGTCAGAGAGTAGATAAATTTGTAATGAAAAGCGCATACCGGACATCATTAATGAAATAGGCCGCTGACTATGTGTGAATTAGCAGACAAACTGGAAAAGAAAACGCAGTCCATTTATTTGAAACACTTATCTTAACCTCCGCCGATAAAGGCCTTGGTATCAGGAACAATGGAATCAGCCAGTGGATTCATAGACAAGAACGATGTATTGCAGCCAATGGAATTCCTTTGAGAATGAGTGACGCTATGCAGGTAAAGGTTATAACACTTTATTAAGACCTGTGGCTTGCGGCGGTTTGTGTTACCCTACATAAATCAGGAAATTATAACTCAAGATTTAGAATCCACACTTGCATGATTTTTCTCAAGCTAATAGAAAACTACTTTTTACACAACTGTTATAATTTACAAGTTTATTCCATGATCGGTATTGGATTTATGGCGTTTGTCTCATTACTTCTAGATCACCCCTCGTATTAGCAAGCAAAAACTGCATTTTAAGAACTTTTAATTTTAATATGACCAAAAGTCATTCAAAACTCATGCTAGTGTTATGCAACATGGTATTTGACCTAATATGGCCACCCTGTAAACATAAGTTTCAAGTAAATCCCTTCAGTGGTTTCAAAAGTATGAAAGATATAAAAATGTTGCACCAAAAAACTTAATCAAAATGCTTCAAATGAAGGCCAACACAAATGCTGACATACTCAAAGGAAAGCCCTACCATTCTACAAATAGTTGTGCTAAAAATGTTAACAATAAATACTGAACAAACCTTGCTGTAAAAATTCTACTTCTGAATCCATCATAGAAGCATCTTGTAAAAATAATTCTTTACCTAAAAAACAATATTTGTTTCATTTATTTGTTTTTGTTGGTTTAACGCTGTAGCAAGACATTTTATAAATCATATAACAGCAGCCAGTCAACCTACTCACTCCTCCTGGGTAGGCTAAATCTCTGGATTTAGCTGTTAACCAACTACTAAGCGCATACTTTTGTCAGTGACTGACAACTGCCCTACATAATTAGAAATCATTGGTAGGAGGTAGAATGGCTGTAGAAATGATTTCATGACCAAGCTCCACAAAAGTATGCCACACCAAGGAATCAAACCCACGATCCCTCCATCAGTAGACTTGCGTGCTACTAACTGAGCAAGCCAATTTGACTTTATTTACTTATCTGGCTATTTTTACATACATGTCAACCTGATGACAAATCAGACGATTAAGCAATACAGTACAGAAACACTGTATAGAAATACTGTATAGAAACAAAAATGAGAGTAGAAGGTATCAAACCAAGAGACTGTACATATATTTTTTTTATTCTCAAAATTGACTTTAAAGCTAAATTTGCATGAGTGGAATTTGAAAAACTGAAAACCTAAATATACTGAAATAGACAGATTTCTATAATTTACATAGGGTAATTCACTTTTAATATTAGGGATGGCAACAGGTACCCAGTTAACTGAGTTCTTGATCAAACGTCTGAGTATCGATTACCAAAATTGATACTCAAGTACTCGGTAATTTTTTATTAAATGTAGTATTTTGATTCCCAAAGAAAATTTCTTTGCAAAACGAACACTTCAGGCGATTAAATGTTAGCAAAACATCCTTGCAAAGGTGGGAAAGTTGGTCAGACAGTTCACAATTTGACATGTGTTTGTAGTAAATGCAACAATTCAATCAGACATTGTTGCAAAGGTGCGAAAGTTGGTCAGCCAATTAACAATTTGACATGTGTTTGTAATATACACAACAATTATGTCACTTATACCATCATGCCGCTTACGTTACTTAATTGCTTATCATTAACCCATTTCATTCTAAGACCTTATCAGATAATGTCCTCCCAATATCTGAAGATTTATCTGTAACTGATAAGCATTTTTTTGTTTTTTGAACCTAGTTGTCTTTTTAATGTAATACCATCAAAATTATTAAAGATAAGTATATAAAAATATACATTTTTAAAAAGAATATGAAATCCTGTGTTCAATGATAACAATTTTATGACTGTGCTATTTTAATTAAAAATTATTTTACTAGTTAAAGACATGCATGTTACATTTTTTTAGAAAAAAAATAGAGCACTGTAAATAATTGAACTTTATTGAAAAAAAGTTCAATGGTAATACCAAAAACTAAAATGTACATATTTCTTAGAATTCAATTAGCTTTTTAATGTTGAAAACAAAATTAAAATATTCCAGGTATAAAAAAAGTTACAGCTATAAATGTAATCTAAAGTAATGTATCTAAAGACCCCTGGTTTGAACCCCATTAAAGGCATTGCTAATTTCCTAGAGCAAGAAATTTACCTACAGATGTTTGACTCCACCCAGGTGTAAATGGGTACTGTGAGAGTGACCTGCTTGAGGGCCATTTCAATGATCAGGGGTTATCCAACAAAACTGAAAGTCAACTGAACATGTATATGGAAGCAGCCTATAAATCACATTTTAACCTTTACAGGATAAGAAATCAGTATGCAGTACTAGAAAGTGATATCCTCACGCAACTCCACAATGAAATTACTCAAATTCTGTCAATGTTTACTTACCAGTTAATTTAGATTTAGCATTATCCACTTCTACTTTACGCTTTGACTTCTCAGCCATTTCAGCATCAAATTTGGTTTTCCATGCAAGGAAATTTTCTATAGTACATCTTGTACCTTCAAATTTTTTCTGTAAAAATACAAAAATACTTTGACTAAGATAATGCTAATCTACTAAACAGCATTTTATGTATCAATGTTATTGATGAAAATATAATGCGAGGCTAAGCCATCCTTGAAAATATGTATGTTAACAGTGATCACTCGGTGAAATAAAATTAACTAGTGATACCCCCGCAGTGAGAAATATGACTATCATAATGTAACTTTCATTTCACAAAATCTAAAAATATGCGACAAACAGGAAGTAGATGAGCAAGGAGCATGAAATCGCTTTGCACCACATGGGACTATGGGATGAAGCAATATGCAAAGTATTAGGGCTGCTGCATGTTATAGTTGCTGAGAAAACTGTGACGGAAATTTTGTAATGGACGGACGCACGCATGGACAAGGGTAAAACAGTATACCCCCCTCTTCTTCGAAGCGGGGGTATAATAATCACTCAGTGAAATAAAATGATAAAATGAGTTTCATGCCAAAATTGAAAAAAATATCTGTATTTCATAGCAATTTTTCATACACCTATACTGTGATTAACAATCTAGGTCTTATACAATGACCACTGCAGCTCACAAGGCCATCAAAATTACCACATACCCTATTAATGCATGGGTGCAAGATGAAAATTTTGAAAAACCTGAAAACTGTAATTTGAAACCATTTTTCTTCATAACTTAATAGCGAAACATTGTTTAATTTGTTGTGAAAAACCTGAACTTCAGGCATATGCCTGAAAACTTGCACCCATGTTAATGGACAAAAAATTAACATTATTGTCAAATTTTCAATGAAAGTTGAAACCACCCTGAGCAGGATTTGAACCTGTAGCCCCATCGAGACACTAGATTCAAAATCCAAGAGCGCTACCAACTGTACCTTAGACCATGATATTTCATAGTTCAGCATAAAAAAAAAACAAATAGTAAAAAGTTTAAAAACTATCATTTTAATATCTCACTCTTTCTAGTTCCTCTTCTTCACGTATTTTTCGTTCAGCATCATCAATCTTTTTTTGTTTAGCTCTTTCTATTAATGAGGTTAATTCTTCTTGTACAGCTGACACTAATGTAAATACCATGGCCATTCCTAGATTTTCTTCCGCCTATAAAATATAAAAACAATACTATGACAGCTAACTTCAAGAGCAAAATTTTTTACCAGATACTGTTTCCGTCTGAGGGGATTCATCTTTGTCTGACTGAGCTGAGATAGCATTCTTGGCTTATATTTTGTAAATGTTTAAAGATCTCTAGTTCAATTACATTCAAATGGCAGTGGCGCATACATTAAGTCTGCTGTTCTCTAAAATTTGGTTATATTTAAGCTCAATATTTTTCATGCACTTTAATAATTCATACTTACAAATAATACAGACAAAAATGTCACAGTCTCCAACATTACAAAAAAATCTAACAAAAATAGCAGATAATTCAGATTACTTTTTATTCAACCAAAGGGAGCTAATCACAATATATGAATCTAAACTTATTCCCATAAAGAATTATCTCCCTTTTGTTACAAAAATGCATGTAAATTTACCTGAGAATGTAAAAGATCCATTATTTCATTTTGTTGATCATCATCTAAATTATCAGATTCTGTAATTTCTACCAGTGGAGCCTCATCTGGGTATGTTGCTGTATATTTAAACTTTAATGTAACTGATGCTACAAATATAAAACACAAAAATGAGAAAATAGTTATACGAAGTAAAGATAAAGGTTTCAATTAGGCCAAGACAAGCTCACAGCTCATGAAAATGGCAGTCAGATCTAAGTAAATCAAGGTCTTATGATTGTAGATTAAAATGGCCGGGAACCATAGACCTTAATGAATCAATTATCAGTTTCAGCTGTACTGATAGTAGACTTGTATAGCATGTGTTATGCTATATTCATTTTTATTTTTTGTGATACTCAACAATGACTGGCATGCATATTTGATTTTATATCACACATACCATTACAAGCATGTATCTAAATAATCATGATAGCGCTTTTTTATATCATTTAGACTGTAAAGGGTGGCTATTCCCTAGGGCTCTATATCGGTCAGAATGATCGATACGATATTCGTATCGATACAAAATGATCGATATTCGATATATCATATGATATTTTATTAATGAATAGATCTTTTATAAAACTTCAAAACTGGTATTTTATTCATTTATTCTAATTGTTTTAACACCATACTTCTAGATATACTGTATTGTTAATATTCTAAATGTTTATGTCTTTGAAGTTTGCATTTTTTAAGAAATATATCATTGCATCTAGTGAGACTCATTCTCGAACCAGAGATTATTTTCTCGATCTTACTTGAGAATCTTGATAGCCACTTGGTATGAGAATGGGTGAGTCTGTCTAGACTTGATCTGTCTGCTGACATGGTGACATGCACGGCAAATTTTGTTGTATTGTCTCCTTTGTTTACAACATTTTTGCAGCATATAGTGACAACATAATAACCCCAAACTTTATTTTTTTATCGGAGGCAGCATATTCTCGGACAAATGTAATGTTACAGACGAGTTTTTGGGACACAAATGTCTGTGTATTAACATCAATATTGACAGAGTGCGTTCGATAATCGATCGTTTATGTACTTGTGTGCAGGATTTACATAAAAGGAAATCATTTTGTTGATGCTTGGTTTTTTATAGATTTATCTGCAGTTATACATATTAATATGAGTCATGACCAGGGACCAGGAAATTCGCCGAAGTCAATCGGTCCAAAGCCGTCCGAGTACCGGACACGGGTTTTAACGTGTACCGTACGGACCCGACCGTTTACTGTACTTTATTCACGACCATGTTAGTACTTATTTTTTGCTCCCTTTTATTATGAAGGCATACGATACATTGGCATTGTTTGTTAAATTTTTTTTACAAAACTTAACTTCTATCAAGCATAAAAGCGTGGTTTCTGAAATTTCTCCCCGCAATCGTCGGTCGTTCAATAAACTGAATTTGAAAAAAGGCTGTTTCATCTAGTTATAATGTTGTTGGAAAACTCCGTCATGTGGGGAAATTATTTTAACTGCGCATGCGCAGAAAAACGGGTCCAAAGTAAATGTCTCGCATTTAAGCGTCATTCACTAAATTAAGAAAGAAAACGTAAAATATTGATAAGCTTTTTTAATTACACACGTAGATTTAAAGTTTCTCATACGAAGTGACGATCTAGCGTGGGTCTCGAAAATGTATGACATCTCATCACAATGGTTCAAGCGGTTTCTTTTAACACAAAAGATTATCAAATCGTGCATACATTGTAGTACACCATTTATAGATAGTTTAATGACAAAACTGTTCGTTTTGAAAATTATTTTCGTCAAATTTGGAATTTAATAGTGATCATTAATTTTGTTCACCAAAGAAATTTTAAGGGAGAAGAGAGCTAGGGTTGAATTTTGATCATCAACAACTGTACCTTCGATTAATAAGAATTTGCGTAGATACATGTCCTAAGATAATTTCTTATTATTCACACCTCAATTTTAAGACGTAAAAATAAATCATGAATCAAGTCAAACAAATTAAAGATTAAACGAATACATCAATCAGGAATTGACAACAAAAGCAGTTAAATTGTTTTCTTTAATTATTCATAAAACATTCTTTATAAAAGATTATTGTTTTTTACAAGTTTACAGGTTTCAAACAGACCGATTGAAAAACGTAATCGGTTCGATGGACACGATTAAGTAAGAACATATTCTTCTGCTGTTCTTCAAATTAATCGAGTGCAAATCAAGCGTACCTTGCTGTGCTCGATAAAAAGAAATATCACTGCCTCAACCCCACATGATACCTGTAACCATGGATACGTTATACAGGGTCCTTGGTGTGTAACCTGTGGACAATTAAGCAGGATATTACATCAGTAAACAGTGGGTTTTAGCAACTGATAGTTGTTTGATAATATTTTATCGATACGTTTTCTTGAAAATTATGGAAATTAATGGTTTGAGGTCAAAATTAGAGAATTTTTCCCGGACCGATTTTTTTAAGGATTTTGAAATCTCAATCGGTCCAAACTGAAAAAATCGGTCCGAAAACCGAAAAACCGGCGATTTCCTGGTCCCTGGTCATGACACTAAACAAATTTCGGAAAAAGGAAAAACATACTCTTTAAGAATTTCAGCTATTAATGAGAATATCGCTACTGACCAATCAAGTTACATTGCGGATCTACCCAAACAAATCCAAGAGACTTCTGGCTCTCAAAATTGATCTGTATATAAAATACCTCTCGTTAATGGTTCCCAGACTAATTGAAAACGAAAGTACATAATTATAATTGATCTTCTAACCGCAACAGTTACTTCCCTTTGATTGAAAAATGACATAATATGATGCATCCGGTGTAAGAAATTTGCTTAAAGTAATGTCAAGTTATGATATTGTTCGTCCATATATCAGTGCATACCGAATTGGAAGCTGTAGAATGTTTATTTAGCGATACAAAATATCAAATGATTTGTAGACCATGGATTTTATGTGTATGACGTCATTGATCGATATTTTGTTCGATACAGAAACGTTCGATCCGATATATCTATCGAACCTACAATACCGGTATTCGATATATATCGTATACCGGTGTAGAGCCCTACTATTCCCTGACAGAAAACTTGAAAGATTCCAAATAAAAATGGAAAAACTTCAAATAAAAATGATTATTGGGACTAGTGGTTGAATAATAGTTAATACCATACTTTCAAAATCAGTTCCATCAGTTGCGCCCACTTTCTGATACATGTACTTACTTACAACTACAATTCAAGACTAAGCAGTGAGTTTCTCACTCTAAAAAGCAGGCATTGAATGAAATGTTAAGATATCAACATAATACACCCGATATGCTAATTTAGAGACATATAATAGCAAACCTTCTTCTTCCTCTTCATGTTCATCTAACTTCTGTGATGTTATATCTAATTCAAATATGGCATATGGTGAGGTTTCTAGAACTAAAAGAGAGAAAAAACTTCATATAAAAATTATTTAAATTTACAACTAATCTTAACTCCAGATATTGGAAGAACCAGAAAAAAGCATACTAGAGCATACAGACAAGTCATGGCTCACACAGACTCCTACAAGTACAGCTTTTTCCCCCGCACAACCATAGTCTGGAATAACCTACCAGCATCTGTTGCTGAGGCCCCTAATCTGGCATCTTTCACACAGGGGCTATCCTCTCTTACATATTAATGCCCAGATCGACTGCCGGTACAACCCATGAAGGTTAGGGCTGAGCTGGTTGGGGGTAAATTCCCAAGGACCACTTCAGTAGCAGGAGAGGCCTGGCCAGAGACACGGAAAGCAGTCATCCAAAGTCTTTTACTACTCTCTATCTTTTAACAATTTACCTCTATCTTTTCTATTTTCTCTCTACTTTCTGCCACTTATGCCAAAACATAATGGTCAGTTGTTGACAGTAGTTTTGTATAGATGTAGATGCTTTACAATATACATCAAAATGTTACCTTCAAAACAATGCTTAAAATATTTCCAATATAGTGAGAACAGATAAAGTAAACTCGCACTGACATTAATAGCATAGACTAGATAGAACATAAATTTAAAACTGAGGTTGCAAGGCACATTACTTGAAATTATCATATAAACCTTACAGCAATCTAACAAAGTAAAATGGGGTCTCACTGTCAAAGCACATTGTCCATCAGGTGCATATTGGCTTCTATTCTAAAACATTTTGAAGATCCATTTAAAGGTTGGTATCAAACAAAATCATAGGTCCTGAATTGAATACTAACCCCTTGCAATCAATTACAACTGCACAAATAGTATTATTGCAGACCTATCTAATTTTTCTTTCTGTGTTTACAAAGAGATTGACCAAGGCATATAATGAACTCTGATACTAGAGTTACGGTACTGTAACTAATGAAAGAAAAGTCAAGAATTTCCTTATCCGAAATCTAACTTATAGAACACTATCCGAATGTTATACAACTCCGACAGGCCTACCTCTTAACTCTTCGGGATAAATTGACTCTAACGCTTCTAATTCATTATTTTGTTCTTCTTTGTAATCCGTCATTTAGACAGAGATTGGAAACGGATTATAAAAATAAATCGAAGAAATTCTTAATTAATTAGTTGAACTGTCACATTTATTTCAGCATGAACGGATAAAGCCGAGAGATACCGAATTCATAACAGGTAATGCTAAAAACAAATATAGTCGTACTTGTTGTCCGGATTTAAATACTCTGTAACAGTTACTGTCCCTGATCAGTTCGGTATGGTGTGGTGTGGAATTATGTAGTGTGGTGCAGTATGGTGTAGTAGTAGTATTGTATGGAATGGTGTGGTGTGAAGAGGTGTGGTGCGGTGTGGTGCGGTGTGGTGTGGTGAGGTGTGGTGTGGTGAGGTGTAGTGTGGTGTGGTGTAGTGTGGTGTGGGATGGGATGGTATGGTATGGCCGGTATGGTGTGGTGTGGTGTGGGATGGTGTGGTGTGGGATGGTGTGGTGTGGGATGGTGTGGTGTGGTGTGGGATGGTGTGGTGTGGGATGGTGTGGTGTGATGAGGTGAGGTGAGATGAGGTGTGGTGTGGTGTGGTGTGGGATGGTGTGGTGTGGTATCGCTTCACATTGTATTTTATTGTACTCGATAAATTGAATATATATTTCATAGCACTAGTAAGTTTTCATTCTAATTATATGTCACTAGTGCAATTCAATCACAAAATTGGTAATAGCAAGCCAGCAATCACATAATCAGTACTGCAAATTTCACAATCACATTACTTGAAATATTAATTTCTCATAAAGAATGTAAGTAATAGTACTTTTTTCAATCTTATTATTGGTACAGTAAGATTTCAATCACATTATTGGGTAATTGTAATTTCTCAATCACATAATTGGTAATCGTAATTTCTCAATCACATAATTGGTAATCGTAATTTCTCAATAACATAATTGGTAATCGTATTATAATTTCTCAATCACATAATTGGTAATCGAAATTTCTCAATCACATATAATTGGTAATCGTAATTTCTCAATCACATAATTGGTAATCGTAATTTCTCAATCACATAATTGGTAATCGTAATTTCTCAATCACATAATTGGTAATCGAAATTTCTCAAACACATAATTGGTAATCGAAATTTCTCAATCACATTATTGGAAATAATAATTTCCCAATCACAGTCTAATCATAGATTTTTAATAACATAATTGGTAATAGTAATATCTCATTCACGTTCTTAGTATTTGTAACTACGCAATCACATTATTTGAAATAGTGATTTCACAATCACATTATTGGTAATAGCAATTTTTCAATCACATTATTGGTGATGGCAATTTTTCAATCTTTTTTTTCAATAACAAGTGTGGTATAGAAAGTGTTCAATCACAGTATTGGTAATAGAAAATTTTCACAGTAATTTCACAATCACGTTATTGGAAATAGTTATTATCTCAATCACATTAACTGGAAATAGTAATTTCTCAATCGCATTATTGATAATAGTTATTTTTCAATCACATTATTAGAAGTAGTTATTTTTCAATCAAATTTTTTGGTAAAGTAAGTTTTAATTGACATTATTGGTAATAATAATTTCTCAATCACATTATTGGTAATAGTAATTTTATCAATCACATTATTGGTAATAGTAATTTTCAATCACATTATTAGAGCTACATTTTGATAAAGTATTTTTAAAATTTTACATTATTGATTAGATAAAATTCTCAATCACATTATTGGTAATAGTAATTTCTCAATCACATTATTGGTAATAGTAATTTCTCAATCACATTATTGGTAATAGTAATTTTATCAATCACATTAGTGGTAAAGTAAAGTATCGAACACATAATTAGCAATCATAAATTATCAATAACATAATTAGTAATAGTAATTTCTTAATCAAATTATAAGTCAAAGATTTCTTTTCCAATTAGAGCTACATTTTGATAAAGTATTTTTAAAATTTTACATTATTGATTAGATAAAATTCTCAATCACATTATTGGTAATAATAATTTATCAGTCATAGTGCAATTAATAACAAGACTGGAACTACACTAATACAATGACATAACGTACAATAATTCAAGGACAATTCCTTCTAAGTATTTGTAAGATTTTAACATGACCCAACGGCTGTAAAAGATATATGATATATATCTAGATGCTTTTATCATATACCCTGGGAAAGGGTAGTTTAGGCTCTGTAAATGTGCCTGAATCTCTTAGAAATGTGCTTTAAGGATCGCAGCAACCCTGAACCCCTTGTCCAGCACCCAACGTGGGCTATTGAATACGGACCCAAGACCCCCAGTCTGCTTGTTCATTTTCCGTCCCCTGTAACTTGAATTTACCGCCCCCGTAACTGGAAATCCTGGATCCGCCTATGATAGTAATTTCTCAGTCACATTACTGGTGATTGTAATTTCTTAATTATGTCATCGGTATAGTCATACTTCAGTCACATTATTGGTAATAGAATGTCGTCAATTATATACTTTGGAATAGTAAGACGTAAATATTTTTGTAATCGTCAGTTATCAATAAAAATCCATCTAAAATGTTGAATTCGACATTATACGTACATTATATCTAATTATAAGGTTTAATGAAATACACGTTTGAACCCCTGGAAATTCCTTTTTATTAAAATGTAAAAAATGTTTCTTCGAGCAGACAAGACGAACTAAATGCGCGAACGACCCCATGGACCCCATTGGAAATAAGCTTTCAGCTTAATGGGTTATCCATAGGTTCTTAGTACTTGATTACAACACATGTCTATTCTAATATATTATTAAAAGTATGTCGAGCTATGGTTGTACACTGTTTTAAGTCATAATATGCTAGTCAATAGTTTTTAGTTAACTTGTCTTATCAACATATATACTGATGTTAAACTTTTATCTGTGATTTTATTGAATATTTCTGTGATATTGTGTTATAATGTGCTAATAATCTTAAATGTCAATAAATAAATAAATAGATAAACGAATCTCGAGTCAAATTTTCTTCTAGAAGTTTCGCAAGTTTGCTTTCCACATATACCGGACTAGAACGGTTGAAGCGGGCTTTATAAACAACCCGCCTTGGAAACAGCGGTAATTTACAAATGGCGGATAGGAGGGTAAATTGGTTGACGAACTTGAATTTTTAGTGTTATCCAATTGATTTAAACGAAACTAGTAATTGGAACATCTATAATCAGTGACCAAACGGTAATTTGATTTTTTAAACTGCAGCTCTGTCGAAAAGCTTTAGGTTTTAAAGATTTCTTTCTTTATTATTGTTTTTAAATATTAAACCATTGCATTGGCATTGCCTTTTGGCTTCATAGTTCTAGTTCATATAGTTCTAATAGCCTAGGTACATTTGCATGTTTATGTATTGCAGATGTTGTCAGATTTTTTTATGCCAAGCATTGAAAGAACCAACCTGATAACTTGAACTACAGTGAACTCGACAGTTCCGGGTCATCGACAATTCCGGGTCACTTTTTAAAAATAGTGCAAATGATTCCTAAATGATTTAATATTTTGATTATATGATGGTTAAGTCATGTACACTAACCACTTAGCTACCGTTACACAAACTTTCCATGTTAACATTTCTCTACCGGAAGTTATAGTCATGAAACACTAAACAGCGTCTTTTCCAACCAATGCGAAAGTATGTGAACGTTTCGTCCATGCGTTCGAAAAAACAGCGATTTATATCCACAATTTAGATAAAATAAGTCCTTATTGCACATCAGTTTGCTGGAAATTTATCGGCGAACACGATTTAACTCATAGATTTGTTTAATCTAATTACTGTTTGACAATAATGCAGACAATTTGACCCGGTAAGCACGTGACAATTTCGGGTCAAAACTTAACCCGTATTATATACAATCATTTATTTTAATTAAAAAGTATTTTTTTTTGCGTTTAAAATTGATTTTATACATAATTTTGTCCCATATGTAAGATATTTGTCAATTAAATACAATTATTGTTTGATATTTTGAGTTTTACTTTTTATACGCAACTAATTTTATTTATGGTACTTGTTTTTATTTGCAATAGGTAATTGCAAGTGACATGATTAGATCTTTAATTTACGAGCTTTACTTTTGTTTAACTTGGAAGAAAATATGAGATAAAGTCTTTATTGGCAAAAGGTTGGCTGTTTTATTGATTTTAACCCTGTTGAGACCACTCCGGATTAAAGAGACAAACATCTGTCACGTGACCCGGAATTGGCAACTGCGACCCGTAACTATAGTGTTTGCAACATGCAATTTCGAAAATTGTAGGAAATTACAAGCAAATAAACACTATTAATTTATTATAGCATGGTAAGGTGGAAGTATTTGTTTATCAATTTATGCAGGTTTGATTCCCACAACTTTCGTTTTGAAGAGACACGCATCGTTTGTTTCGTTACTGACCCGGAACTGTCGAGTTCACTGTATTGTAACGGCACTGAGTGGTTAGTTGAAAGGCAACAGCTACTGTAACTCAAGTCTAGACCCAGGTTCTAGAGTTACGGAACTTCCGGAACTGTAGACATCCCTTGCAAGACTGGGCTAGAGTTACAGAAGTCAAATAACATGCGTAAAAAATATCGGAAAAAACTTGTTTATATTCATTATTACTTGAAATAAACAAATATTTACCGACGTGACTTATCCTATTTACGTGCCATTTTGGATTTACTTATAAACTAACCGGACGTTTAATATACGGCGATATGGCCTTGTCGTCTGTAATCAACGAGCTACAGACGTTTCGACCCCAAGACGTTTCGACCCTAGGTTTGACGGAGACATTTCGACCCCAAGACGTTTCGACCCCACGACGTTTCGACCCCAGATGGTATTTTAGGTTAATTTTCGTATTTGTATTATATTTATGTACATTTTGTATATTTTTGATAAAAGGTAGTTTGATTATCACATCTTAGAAGTTGAATGTAATATTTTAGAAGATTTTAAAATGAAAAAACCCTGATTTATTAGGAAGAAAACAGACATAGAAAAAAACTGAAGAGAGAGAGGAGAGTGATCTGCTGCACCAAAAACATAACTACTTATTTGAACACACAGATTAATATTTTTAGGAACTTGAATAATAATAAACAACAAACTTGATATTGTGTAAATTCATAATTTTATTATATTTTTAAATACTCATGAGAGCACATACTATTTATATATACATATCCTGGAAAAGAAGTTTTTTTATTATCATATTATACAGATTCACAAATACACAAAATATAGAGAACAAACTTAAATATTTAGTAATTCAATTTGTGTACATATATAAGCAGTTACTAATATTAAGAATATTTATCATTAAAAAATAAATACTCATAAAAGTATATGATATTTACACATAACCTGAAAGTTTTTCATTATCATATTACCGTATTTTGACGAATAAAATACGCATTCGTGTATAATACGCACCAAAAAAATTGACTAAAATCTGAAGAAAAAAACTTTTTGACCATTTTTCGGTAAAGTAGTAAGGAAAAATTTCGGCTGATTTTTCTACAAAATCGAAAGTTTCAAAGATCGCAAAATCATACTCTGTCGTGAAACACACTTAAAATTACTGTGTTACGGCCTATAAACCAAACAATCATTTATCTAGTAATTGGTAATTTAAAATTATAATCAATAAAAGGTAAGTCAGTTTTTGATGTTCTCATTATCAAAAAATTGCCAAACATAGTCAAACAGTTCAGTGTACTAACATTGTTTATATTTATATATATTCATAAAAATCTTGTAAATTTGGGCATATAATTCAATTTTAATCTGTATTTTAACCCATTTCATTCTATGACCTTATCTGATAAAGTTGCATTGATTTTTTTCAGTTAAAGTCATTTATTTACAGTGCATAATTTTTTTACAAGCATGTCTTTCACTTGTTTTTTTTTTAATTAAAAAATCGCAGTAATAAAATTGTTATCAATGAATCTATAATTTAATTGTCTTTCCAAAAATGTATATTTTTATACAATAAACTTTAATCTATTTCTATTTACTTAAAACCGACCAACAGGTCTCAATAATTTACAAAGACATCGACCGTCACTATATAATTAAGGTTGGCGGTAAAACATCAAAGAAGCTGATACGCCGTTACTAAGTTCAAAGATACGAAGAGCAGACACACATTGATTTAATTGTTAAACTTATGTTAAATCACATATTAGAATTGAATTATATGCCTATTTAATATAAGATCGTTTATGGATATTTATAAATATAAAAAATATTAGTACAATAAACTGTTTGGCAATTGTTTGATAATGAGAGCATCTCAAATTGACATACCTTTACTCAAACTGTCAAACAAGGTGCAATTATCCGTCATAGCCTGACCTCCTATGCATTTATTAACTGCAATGTTTTCATAATAACGATTGACATGTGTCAAGTTTGTATATTAAAAAATTTAATCCTTTTGTTCGCTGATTGTTTTTCACACATCATATAATATGACGCTTGGGAAGTAATATTGAGTTATTGCTTGATTAAACATAAACCTTTTTACCCCATAAATTTATACAAACGATCACAAATTAACAACAAACACGGAAAGCAATTATTTCATATTTAACTTCTTAATTAAAATCTATTATGAATTAACAAACAACATTCACAACGTTACAATGAAAGAAACATCGGAAGGTCAAATAGCGCGATCGCTAGTTTTTATCATTAACCCGTACATAGTCCGGGTTTTACAGAATTACTTCCCTTTTTAAAAATACACCATTTGCAAATTTTGACGATTTTTCTTCTACGACTCGGCGATTTTTTGTTGTTTATGAATAAAACACGCATCAAAAAAATGAAGTCAGATTTGGAGGAAAAAAAGTGCGTATTTTATTCGTCAAAATACGGTATATTACAAATGTATTAGCGAATTATTCAGTTAACATAATATATATCCAATATTCATCAAAGATATATTTCCCGCTTAGATCATGCACGTGTTATAAATTCAAGAAAGAAGCGCGTATAATTTGATAGATATTATAAATGTCCATTATTTTATCAAAAATATATTTCCCGCTCAAATTTTATAGCATGCATGTGATATACATTCAAAGACAGAAGCGCGTATTATTCAATAGATGTTATAGATAACCATTATTTGATCAAAAATATATTTCCCGCTTAAATCATGAACGTGATTTACATTCAACGCAGGAGCGCGTATTATTCAATAAATGTAATAAATATGCATTTTTTAGAAAAATATATTTCCTGCTCTAATTTTACATCATGCACGTGATATACATTCAACGAAAGAAGAGTGTATGATTCAATAAATATTATAAATATCCATTGTTTTAGAAAAAAAAGTTTTCACATTATCAGTTTTTGTTTTAAAAATTACCATTGATTAATATATATAACTGTAGAAAACAAAGATTTCAGTATTAATTAATCTTTTGTTTAAGTAGATAATTTTTAACGGTTATCGCAAACAAATGACGTTTAAAGGCATTCTTCAATTCACTTAATAATCACATATACACTTTCATTTTCACAGTTTGATTCTGTTCTATAGGAATAGTTGTAGGTAATTATCGCTTATAACGTATACAAAAATATTCTATTGTAATTAAATTCGGGCTGAATAATATCATGCTTTACAAAACATCCCCTTTTGAAGTTTAAATACTTACCGCTTTGTATAATTGTTAAAGTAGATTTATTGATCGTATTTAACCTTTTTATATAATAGACCGATGTACGCTTATTACATAATATCGAAGATATCGGCGAAACGTCGTCATAAATAAAACGAGTTTAAAATTAGTCGTGTTTGGAGATTTTTTCATATCATAATATCGAAGTATAATTCAAATCAACATACTGAGTACTACTCATCTTTACATTCATACATCATACATCAGGTCTTGAAATTATTGAACAATTTCCATCGGAAAACACATTCATAGTTACTGTAAAAACATATCAACAAGCAACATATTGATTCATCAAATTTATTAATTTATCATATATGTAAAATAATGATAATATAAAGTTTTAGATCTAGATGTATAAATTCAATTTTATTGATTTTCAAACTTTTAAGTGTTTATAAGTTTACATGAATATACATATTTATGCTCTTGGGTTGAAATACATCTACAACATCATGCTGCATGTCGATCACAAACGCTGCAAAATAAAATAAAATGATGTAATGTCATAATTTCAATAATATAACGATTCATAATTTATTTCGTATATAATTTTATTTATCATATAATATTATCTATAAACTGGGGTCGAAACGTCTCAAATCTGGGGTCGAAACGTCTCAACTCTGGGGTCGAAACGTCGTGGGGTCGAAATGTCTCCATAAAAGGCTTGGGGTCGAAACGTCTTGGGGTCGAAATGTCTTGCACCCGTAATCAACGAACAAGCAATATATACATGTGATCCGAGTGGTAAGAAAAGAAACTCTCATAAACTATCATTCAAGGCTCGGGTTTCAACGCACGGGGTGCTAAAACCCCCAGGATTTCCAACCAGCAAATCAAATAATACATTAGGTGTCAGGACTGAATGAAATCAAAATAGCCAGGAACTGAACCAAGGCTGTTTGAACTACCTATAACCCAAAGCAACAAATTCTTAATCGCCAGAAACAAGTTCGAGCCTCAGCACAAGAGATATTGAAACCACCAGGGTTACCATCAACAACTCTCAGAACACACCAGGCTCTATGACTAACCTGAGGTTTCAACTTGAACTAACCAACCACACAACCACTGCTTAATAAGACGTTCCTATCTCTTCTTTATAACACCACGACCCGGTACTATGGTTAGCCAATCTATGACCCTCTCATGATGCCTGTGGCTTTCTATGAGAATGCGGATCAATAGATTCCTTAACTCTAGTCTTACAACAAAGACCTGATAATTATAAGAAGAGTGATGTGAACAGTCCGAAGTCTCCAGTCAGACTCCAATTTTCTCAGTCAAGTTCCACTTTTTATACCCACCTGATGCCCATGCATACCGGAACTGAAATCTGATTGGTCCATATATACATTTGATGCTCTTTGGAACTCTTGGAGGGGAAGTATACTTGCAAGCGCCTACATTGTATGTGAATGAGCATCTACCATTACCTGTTTACAAATGTTGCCTTGCTAACAAGGGAGGTAACCTTACATGGAGACGCTAAAATGCAGTCATGACCGTGAACATAATACTATATTATGGTACCAGCTAGAGCTTTCACTTCAAATTATTCTGGAGATCATGTTCATGAATTATAAAACATTTACTAATACCAATATGGAACTCTCTTCCAATGGAGGTGGTATCTTATATATCTTGACAGAGTTGATACCAAATAGTCCAGTCTGTCTTACTAGATTATCATCCTGTACATATAGTAAAGACATACAATTTTGGAAAAGTTTTAACCTGTGTGGCTCAGCAACTTGATTAGAGTGTCAGGACCAGTGCTCGGCACTTACCAGTGCTTGGCATATCGCATATTTTCCACAGGTTTTTAAATATGTATAAACTTTAAACTTATAACATGTATTTATAAAATGTCAAACAACTTTTATCCCAAGGACTTTATCAAGTTAATGCCACCCTCTACATGTACACGCCATATATTATATAATGTGAGTGTTTATATGATATTAATTTCATTCATATTTATATAAGTAAAAGGCCTATTAGCCTCCAACATTGTGTTAATTGAATTTATAGTTTTGGATAAATCAAGGATTTTTCCAGGCCCACTCAAGAGTTTTTCCAGCAGGTTCTAGACACAATAAATCTGATTTTCATATGGTGTTGGGAGGTTCTGAATTCCCTCCGTACAGTAATCAAGACTCAATACTATTATTTTCAAGTCATTAAAACGTGACTTATTTGTCTCAATGCAAATTATACCAAACCTATGTACATGTACCAAAATCATAATAATTAGTTATTAATGTTATTCTAGAACTCACAATAGGACCAGGAGATAAGAAAAAGGAAAGAATATTGTGCCCTGCTTTTCTGTTTCAGAATAATTACTATATCGCGGGTTTAGTGAAAAACGATCATTACTCAATATAAGAAAAGAGTGAGTTACGACTGTTTCGGGCTTAACCTGTAATTTGTGTACTAAGCTTTAACTATGTTATAACTATCACTTGAGAGATGTACAGAGATGTATTTGTAAATTGCCCATTCATGACATGTACTAATGTCATTGAGCCATGAAGCTGAATTTAGCAGCTGCCTGCTATATCTGCTTTTTAACTGAAACCAGTGACATTCCCTGAACAGAACTTTAAGGAGAATAACTCAGGCCGGTAGGAGCTTGCGTCGCAGCCCCAATATTCTGGCAAGCTGCTGCAATTGGGCCGCGAGTTAATTTTTCATGACACATATTGAAAATCTTGAAGTCTTATACAAAGATTAGTTCTTAAACATGGGGTACTGAAAGTGCTGGAAATCGAGTTTCAAAGGTTTACATTCACAAAAAAATTCGACCAGCAGGAGAGGACACCCAAGGTTCCTGTACCCACCCCATCTGCAGCCCCAATATTCAGATCTTTCCTATGCGCCTGTAACTGCTTCATATAGTGTGCTATAGCTAACTTAAAATGTATATTTTAACATAAAATGCTCTCATTGATATTTTATTAAAATTTGAAATATTTATATTGGGGTATACAACAAAGCCCTTCCTGACTGTGGTATCCAATAATTCAATGTTTACAATGTTCAATATAAATAAATGTAATTTCTATTGATTTGTGTCTTACTTCATTCAACAAATATTTATTTAATTGTCATTATTTTGTTATCTGTTGTGTTTAATGTATTGAATTTAAACTTTTGATAATATTTAACTTATATATTGTTGAGCTGAATAATACATGGTTTCCATTTTAACTATTATTCGGCACTATAGGGTTCTAAATCTATTTTAATATAAATTTGATGTAATAATCAATACTGTGTTATCTATGTTTACCTCTATTTATGATCAATAAAAAAAGCTGTTTTGTTGATATTAAAATATAAGGTTTATGATAGATGTAGTAGAGGTACAATACAGCACTTGGTACTCCCTTGCCTTCTAGCTAACTTTTACGGAAACCTGGTAGAGTGTCCGCCTATGACTTGAGAGGTTGTGGGTTCTAATCTCTGTTAGGACAGTGGGTTTGTATCAGGTTACAATGATATAATGAGAACAGATTCATGTAATAATAAAGTAACTGTCTGTTTCCAGAGTGATTCATTTAGTTGCTTAGTGAATGCTTACCATTCTCCGTAAACAGAGATCCTGTAGAGCGTTGTAGTACTGGATCTCTACTTTCTCAATGCAAGGTCACGTCAAGATGAACTTTGTGTCGAACAATCAATGCATAGCTTTCATCTAGACGAAAGCACTATTATTCACATTTTGATTTCGTAATTTCTATTTTTAGACCAAAATTTGCATACTTATTTAACAGCGGTATTATTCACATTCTGCAATTGGGTGGCTCATTTCAAATTGCGTGACGTAGATGATGTAAACAAGTTACGTATCATAACAATTTTGTCATGAATATTATGATGAGAAAAGGTCACCTGAACGTGACCTTTGTTTGGAAAAGGCCAGATCTAAATTAGCGAGAATGCGAGCGGAAAATTTTAGATCGGGTTTTAATCAGATTGGTTGCTTACTTTCAATTCCTCTCATTGTTACTTTTCACTGATTGAGTTAATAGGTTTTGAGTCTGGATATAGACCATGGCTCTTGAACTTGTATATGTACACACTTCCTCAGAAATAGTACTTTGCTTTAGTACAGTAAAGTGCTGCCATTTATACCACCTTGGTTATTGCAAAGTTATGCACATTTTTATGGTTTTTAAGTCTCAAATGCTTAATTTGAGAAGAAAAAGGCCCCTATATTAAGATTATTCCACTACATGTATTTAGACAATCAGTTTTGATGGTCCTAATTGAGTAACTTTTGTGTATTCTTAAATTTACATTAATGATTATTGTGGACCATATTGAAAATTGGTTTAAGCCAAATATGTTATCCACTTTAAATAAAGTCGTTATTATTATTATTATTATTATTATTATTATTATTATTATTATATTAATAATGTTCTGACTGTGGGTCTAGTAAGGAAACACCCCAAATATTACAAGAAAATAAAGAAATATTTTGCCAAGTAAAACAGTGTGTCTGTTGCATTCACAGTTATAAAAAATATAATTCAAAATCAGGAAATATGAAGTTGAACTTTAACCTTGCAATACCTTTAAACCTCAGTAAGTCAGTTCAATCGTAGATACCTTACAGAAGTGGAAGCTGCCAAAGTTTTAACATATTCAATTGACTTTATCTACGATTTTGACTTAGTTAAACAATTCAGTTAGTATATGAAGTTCATGCAGATAACTTTAGTTATTTGACTTTATAAATTAGTTTGATTCCTGTAAGTAATCTATCAATAAATGTTCGATATCAGCGCTTTAATTGTTTAGTTGATAAAGTTATGGAAGTTTTTATTCATTAAATGTATATTCAATCTGTTTATGATACTCAAATTTGGCATTTTATCTATAAGAAGTATTTAATTTTAAAGTAAGGAGATATTGCCATTAGAAAGTATTTCATGTTACTTTATTTGGATGTCTTGGCATTTGAATTTTTCAATTTGAAAGTTTTCTGTACTGTCTAGATGGTCATTTAAAGTATACATGTAATAAACTATTTGTCTATCAAAAGCGTCTTACAAGTTAAAGTTTCAAGTGATTTGAAGTTGGTCATTTACAAAACATATTTTTTTGTTTTTAAAGTTTCTTCAAATTTAATTTTATTTTGATAGTGAAGTTTGTTTTCAAGTTGGTAAATTACTTTTCTAAAATACTTATGATATTCTTTTTTTTTGGTAAAAGTTACTAACAATTTTATTTTGATTTGAAAGTTAATGGAACACCAATTCAAGTTTATTATTTAATACAAACTTCACAGTGCTTACCAATTTATTTTAATTTCACAGTTTTCTTCAGTAACTAGTAGCTCCTTAGGTATTCATACAATTGTACCTATTTAAAGATTTTAATTTCAAAAGTTCTCCATGTATTAAAAAATTGTTAATTTCTATTCAACTGTTGCTGATTTAAATACTCACTACAGTACATTTGTACTCACAATCAGTGCAAATAGATATCTCATGTACTGGGGATTATTGAACAATTATTGAGTATCTACATCAGTGGGGTTAATGTATGTGCCTCTGACAGTTGATTGGTTTAAAAATACAATGTGCTTTTATACCTGGTTATGCACTTTCATTTATCTTTAAAAATGTGCCTCTGTATAAGCATTACACTGAGAATTTGCTTTAGATATCATAAATTAGATGTACATATAATGATTTGTGGGATTATTTTTTTACTTGAACTATCAAATTGCTTTCAATCAATACAGGGACTTAAAATGTTATTTATTACATTGAATATAGTGTCTTATCATTGATATAGCATGTTTTGTCAATTTAGCATATTTAGGCTTACTTTTTAGCGATATCATGCTACATAATACATGAAGTGTTTAAATCTCCTTATAATATACAATAGAACCTGTGGCATTTAGCTAGGATTGTGGAAACATAGCTGTCAGGGCATTTTTTAGTATTTTGGGGAAAGCCAAGGGGCATTTCTTTATATAGAAAATTAGGGGAAGAAAACTCCATACTTGGTGAAACTGCATGGTTTCAAAGACATTTCAGAAGGGAAAGGGAGCTTTAAGTAGGGCTGTAGATCGTTGAGCTATTGGCAATCTGATCCGAACCATGATTCATGTGAAGGGATTCACGAATCAAACCACGATTCACTTGGTTAATGGAGAAGCATTCAGGAATTCATGTAATAACAAAAATAAGTGAAAATTTTGAGAAGCTTTTACTATATAAAAATTCATGTGTACCAAACATTTCTGTTACCAGACATATTATGGGTGTTTTCAGTGATAAATTTTTTGTTTTGTTTAAATGTGTATCAATTGAAATTTTGATACAAGATCATATGGTCCCTACATAAATTAAAGTTTTCATAAGCAGTGAGGCTTGTTTTCAGTGGCAATTTAGCTAAAATTGTTTTTTCATTTTTTCAAAAAAATAGATTGCGATCTGACAATTTCAGCATGACAAACATTCATACTCGAATTCTGGTCAAGTTCGCGATTATCCGAGTATTCGGATACTCGCAGCAGCCCTAACTCTAAGTGTATCTTCAAGGTTCATAATATTAGGACCATAAAAAGCAATAATCAGTTAATGTTAATGGTGGCATGGTCGCATGGTCTTAATATGTGGATGTTTTTTTTTTAAATTAAGTAATTAGATTAAAAAATCATCATACACAGCTTGATTTTGCAATGATCAAGGTGGTCTTTATAGCCAAATTTTACTGTAGTTCAACCAAATATGTTTCTACATGGGTAAAATCATTCACGGAAGTCTTACAAATATAAAATCAGATAAGATATACCCATGTTGGCATACTATCATATTTTTTATATAATCTAATTGGCGTTGTTCCAGTGTAAATTGCTACCTTATACTAGGATATATAACTTACACAGCAATTTATAATCAATAGGCTAAGGCCTGGTTAAAGAATGTCAGAAAAGTTTGAAAAATATATTTAAGACTTTTTAATATCGGGAGAGCATTAAGCATGGCCATTCTGTTTGATTTGTTTGGGGTTGTGTTTGGCTTGGCAACACATTGTATGGGTTATATGACAGCGGTTTGTCAACAAATTCACCATTCTTGGACAAGCTAAATCTCTGGATTTATTAATTCAACTGTTTCTATGGGTAAACTTATGTCAGTGACTGATGACAGCCCTACATGATTAAGAATCAGTGGTAGAAGGGAGATTGGCTGTAAAAAGTATTTCATGATCAAGCTTCATGAAAGTATATACCCCGTCCAGGAATCAAACTTATAACCTCTTGGTCAGTAGACTTAGTTAGTAGTGCTACACACTGAGCTAGCTAGGTGGCCACCAAGCTGTTTGACTGGTTTTCATTGAATAGTCAGCTCCGGGTTGGTTCAAATCTTGATTCTTAACCCAAGGTATTGTGTTCTTAAGCAAAGAACTTTTGTATGAATTGTTTAATACTGAGGGGAAAATTGAAATAGACTCAAGAGTGATTTTTTACTAAATATCAAGAATTCTTTCACTATTGATCTAGAAAAAATGATTAGCAAACATAGTTACTTGTATGTCAAATGTTTCATAAAAAAATTAAATACAGTTTTGTGTAATTGAACTTTTCAAAACCATATAATTATAGAAAATAGTTAAACCAAATACTTATAAGACTCATTCCCGCTTAGAATGTACATTTGATGTCTCCAACGTTTATCATGTTTCCAGGAATTTAACTTACAGAATTTATGTAAATGAAATGCATATTTACAAGTGATAATGCTATAGTAAAAGTATAAGCGACATATTTCGTGAAGAAAACTTCTATTTTTTCAAAATATTGTCTCCTAATTAAGCTAGGGTGTATAAAATCCCTATGTCTCCAATGACAAATTCTTAAAGTTAGCTTCAAATTGTTAAAAAATTCAGACAGATTTCAAATTAAATATATATTTATTATGTCAATTATAACTAAATCCTTCAGAAAAACACATATTATAATGTAAATTCAAAAATAATTTTTCACACCTCATACAACAAACGTTGTCTCCAAACTCCGATAACGTACGGGACATTCATTTAATGGCTTCATTGAGCTCACAGCTTTGCACTCTTTACACACTTTTTTGTGTAATTAAAGTCAATAATGTTATATCCTAATGATAAGATATACATTTTAGCTGACATTTTATTGGTATCGGTAATTTGTGAGCTCATTCATTAAAAAATGAATCGTAATTTTCACCACGTAACGAACGGGACAATTAGTAAAATCAAATTATCTAACAAACCTTTTCAAATAGATATATAAATTCTTCATTGAACTTATCTTCAATGATTAAATAAAAAGTTTATAAAGTGTTTTTATAATTCATTTAAGGTGCATATTTGTGACACACAAAAAACCAGTAAATACAAAATGAAAAATAACGTACGAGTCCGTAACGTACGGGACAAAATGTGACACAATAATTGATAATCGTCTGAATATTTATGATAAATTGCTTTTGTAAGGTTCCTTAACATGCATTTAATCTTCACAGACGAAACTATTATCGGAACGGCAATTATAATGAAATTGATGATGTTCAAAAGTAAGTAACAAGAGTTACGGGAAAATAAGGTGTAGTACTTGTTATTTGCCAAAAATGATGAATAGTTTGCATTGTTCTCAATTGAATACCATCTAGCTTTGAAATGATAAACTAAAACAATGCATCGTTTGATCAAATTATAACTTTAGAATCATTTTAGCACACACTGCAATAATTTGATCAGGTTCATACATTATCTTACTTATTTAATAACGTACGGGACACTGTAGAATTGTCTAAACATGCATTTGCCGGATGATTTGATGGTTTTAAATCACATGTTACCCCACTACTAAATAGTTTCTATTAGTTTATGCGTTAGATTGATATGTTTCTTTGTTAAACTTGTCACAAAATTGTTGAATGTTGTTCTCTTGGAAAAATGATAATGGTTCGCGTAATCATTGTAATTTAAAGATATTATCGCAGTTTTATATGTAAAACACAAGTACATTGAATTATAAAACAAATTACGCAACAATGTAAGTTGTATTCTTGCAGTTTAACTTAGTTATCAATAGTTAGGATGACCAAACTGAAGTATACTACGTACGAGTCAATTTTGATAACATACGGGACAACAATTATATTCTTTATTGGTTGCTTTGTGGTGGTTCACATGCACACAGCGTTTTGTTATAACACAAAGACAATGGTATCTAACTATTTTAAACAGTTTTATTCTATATTAAACTTGTTTGTATCGTTCTGGAACAATTGATATGAATGACATTTTCAAAACAAATTAAACTAATGAAAATAGCATATTCAATATTTATGTTTTTCTGACAGTATCTGGCTTACTCTTCAGTCTTTATCATTTATTCCGAAACATAATACGTTATAGAATGCAACCGTATTGAATTTCTCAACAGTTTGACCATTACTACTTTTAAATAAGTGAGATTTGCAGCACATATTCGATTTTCATGAGCACATTTATTAATGCTAGGTGAGACCTTTCACCAGCCTATATCTAAAAAAGTATACTAGCTCAGCTGAAAAGATTTTTATACCATGTACAGAACATGTCTACAATGCCCTTAATTGATTTAAAACTCATATTTGACGACATGAAAAAAAGAAAAAAAATATGCCCATATGTCCACCTTAATTGGGATTGAGTCATAAGTAAGTAAACAAACAGCTGTTTTATTTAGCCTTGTTCTGTTAGGTTACCTCTGTACAATGTCTTTAAATGGATCATATATAATAACTATTCAATAATTTATAGTTAAAATGAATAGGTACCACTATGAATTACATTGTTATTGAACTCTAATGAAATATATATTTGTTCTAACTATCAACTCAATGATTTATTGATTTCTCAAGTGGAAAGGTTTAATAAAAGCTGATTTTCTTCATTGTGAAAGTGTCCTACTAGTAGAGTGGTGCTTAAATGTGGAATTTATATCAATTTTTATATTGAATTTGTGATTTTAATCTGAGATTTGCTTTTATCTAATCTTCTACAAAAGTAAGTGATTTTGTTGTCGAAATTTTTAATTTTTTTAATTCATATATGAATTTTAAACTTGACTTGTTTGTGGACAATTGAAGCCGACAAAATTAGAATTTTCTAACCCAGTTTATATGAACTTTTAATTGTATATACATGCATAAATAATTTGATGTTGGTCTACTCATGTGTTTATTTATTGCATAAAAATTGGCATATTAAAGGTAGAAAGGATTTGAATTCTTCTTGTTTGAAAATACTGGTACCTAAATATTTTAATTTAAAGTTGTTATGGATACGGCTAGTACTGTGAAAAAATGTTAGGCTGTAATAGTTATTTTTTTCTAAGTCATACTTTTACAAATCTACAAAATATGTCATTAAATGGATTACTGTACCTATAAATGATGTTTGTTACCTGTTGTTAAGACTTGCTGTTAATGTAACATCATTCCAGCTGTGTTGTCAAGATCATTTGATATAAAAACTTAAAGGAGTTAAGTAAATTTAAACTCGGGTAATGAAGACATAAAGTGTATGAGTGTTTATTATTTCATACAGGATGAAAGCATAGTGTCTTGACTTAATTTTTTAGACATTTGTAGTAAATTGTTAATCTGTTATCAAAAATCCATTCATTGCTGATAGTTTCTTTTTTAATTTTTATTTCACCATGGTAACAAAGCAACACACTTCCAAGTATTTATCATGCCAGTTATAACATGAAAAATGGTGATAGTGAATATGATATCTATTTAACAATGTATAAGGAAAGTTGAAATTATTGGTGAATTTTTACAAAAGACATAATGACAGTGCTTTGTTAGTGATAGTAATCAGTATTGAATAAATTGAAAGATATACCAGTCTTATGATTGTGAAATAGTATAGTTTATTATAATACGCATGATATATTATAATCGTAATTCATAGATATATTATAAATTCATAATTATAATACATAATATAAATATAATAAATAGAAGCTCCCCATAAGTTAGTATTCAATAGTCATTTGAATTAACAACTTGGTCAGATCTATAAATATAGTAAAAATTAGGACACAAGAATTTGTTTCTTGAGGAATCCTATATGAAATTCTGCTTTTTTCCTGAAGTAATTTTAACTGCTATAAAAATTATGGGGAGGGGGTCTTGACAGCTTTATGCTGTTTTACACCAACAAAAATAAAATGAAACAATAAAGGATTGAGTAAGTGCCATAAACCACTCAGTAATTCTGTCCATACACGTCAGGGTTCAACTCTCAACTGTTTAGGAGGGATCCTGAAGGAATCTCTAGTCAGTTTTTAGAGATTCCTTCTTAGCATTAGGGGTCCCTCCAATAAAAGAAAAAAAGGATACAGGCTTGCAGTTGCAAATTTTGATAGATAACTCAAGGAAACTCAAATTCATATAAACACAGTGCAAACTTTCAGCTGAAATCACAGGGGTTCCTCCCACTGTTAGTGTCGAACCCTGCATGTTATATTCAGAAATTTATTATCTTGTACCTCTTTATATATTTTCAGGTTGGCTGAGGCCATGACTGAGTGAGGAGGATACAGGATGTCTCTTGTCTCATTATCATGACAAAGAAAGTGAGACACTGGCGTGGGAAGTCTCGTACCACTGCCAGTGTCATAAAGACTGTAAATAAAGACACATTCGCCAGTGCAATATGTCCAACAAATCTTGAAGATCAGAAAAAGAAGTTTCTCACACTTGGTAAAACGCCAGAACTTCAATACCGAGGTACTGAGGATGAGTTGGAGGAAATATACTCTAACCCTAGATCAGAAATCAGGTAGATTGTTTTAATGAATTTTTATTACGAATTAATCAAACAATATTATTATTTCCCTTTACATCTGGCATTTGTTCTGAGTGTGCATAAAGGATATTTGACTCAAAACAGTGCCAGTTGCCGTTGAGTTTATAAATACATGTACATGTGCTAAATCAAAATTAAAATACCATTCAAGGCTCAAATATCTGTCATATTTTTAAAAAAAATCTTTATCATTTCAACATCCAGTCTCTACCAATCATGGGGGACAGATGGACGAATCCTGTAAAAAATTAGAAGGTCTGTCTAAATCTGCAGGTTTACAGGACATACTTTCTGCCAAAAAATCTGATCTGATTCAGACAATTTCATCGAAATAAATAAAATGTCTTCAGTCTTGTAAGAATTGGTTAGGTCCTATAACGTTTTGATCTTCACAAGACCTACTGTCCAGTAATAAAATGTAAAGTTTCACAATGACTGAACATCTATATTATGAAAATCAGGTTTGATCTTCTCGGTGAAGCACTATATATTCTAAAGATGGTAAAAGACAAGTATGGTGATGCTGAGAATTATTACACAGAAATGTATGGTGATGTCATCACTAAGGAAGAAGCTACTGACATCATTGTGGATTATCTTAAAGAAAACCATCTGGATGGTCAAATGAGTATTATATGGTGTACGGATTTACCTTGCAGGTAAGTTTATTATAATAGCAATACATGTTACATACTAACAATAATAACTTTATTTAACAAGGCTACATACTTTGATAAATCCATCTTCCATTTGGACCTCTGGTAAAAACTTGGCTCATTAAAAAAGATCTTTGCCTGGATCCAACATTACCTTTATACTTTTAAAATAGTTTTTTTCAATAATACAATTACATTTTATTTTAGATGTATTTATGCATGAAGACAGGTATAAAAGATTATAACATTTGGAAGGGGAGAAATTATACTTAATACTATTGTACTTGTTATACATGTACATTGTATCTAAAGATTTGTTTTCAATTTCTTAAGCATTGGTAAAAATTTAAAAACAAATCGTACATTTGCTCAAGTATGAAGGTAAGGGATGGCACTGTGTATCTGTTCTCAAGAGTAAACCCTCCCTTCTAAGTACTTAAGCAAAAACTCTATAAACTAAAAAAATTTGTAAGGTATGTTTTACAAGTAATACATTTAGTAGCAAAAATTAATTCACATTCTTTATTTAGTTCATTTTGCAATTTCTTTCAAATTTGCTCTTTACCTTCTAGGTCCTTCTTATAGTCTATCATTGACTCATCAATTTCTATTATTTCAGTGGCAGAATGATGTGGCAAGGACCACATGTCAAATATAGACGTCCTGAAGCACGTAAATACTCTATGTGGATAAAAGATGCTAAAGATAATAACTTTCTAAGAGAATGTGGTATACGATGTCTTTCTGATCATGAAATAGGAACTCATTTTGTATCCTTTTTCTATACTTTATTTATTCTCTACACTAGCTCGCAATTGACCATTCTGTGTGTGACCTTTTTTATTTGAATAACAATGCATTTGTGTTGCTAGAGGCCTAGAATCATTTGATTCCAACACAGTTCCAAACCACTGAAGACCATGTACATGCATAATTGTATATAGTTTTTCAGTGCTTCTGGATGGTGCTGACTAGGGCTTTGGATCGTTGAGCCAGTGGCGATCCGATCTGAACCACGATTCATGCGTGGCAATTCACAAATCGAACCACAAATCGCTTGTTAATGGAAAAGCATCCAGTAATTTATGTAATAACAAAATAAGTGAAGAATTACAGAATCTTTTACTGTAGGAAAAACCATGTACTCCATACATTTATAACTAGACGTTTTATAGGAATTTTCAGTGATAACATTTTTGTTTAAATGTGTATCAATTGAAATTTTGACAGAAGATAATTCGGTCCCTATATAAATTAAAGTTTTCATTTGTAGTGCAACTCGTTTTAGTGGTATTTAAGCTCAAAATGTTCTTTTATTTTTTTCCAAAAATAAATCGTGATCCGATGATTTCGGACGTGACGAACATTCTTACTCGATTTTCTGGTCGAGATGGCGAATATCCAAGTACTCGGATACTCGCAGCAGCCCTAGTGCTGACCTTACCATGCACTCACATCACTTGAAAAGTTTTGCATAATTAACCCTAAAATGAATTCTTATGATATTTTTACTTATGTTTTGTACATTTTGTTTGATATTAATTTATCTGGATCTTACAATCAACAATTGGTAAAATATAAGGCCTGAAGGCTAGCATACAGTATAATCAGTGTACTACATTATGTCTCTAAAAAGTGACATGACTGATTTATTGTTACAGTGAACTTTATAATCTGGTTATATCCACACTAAGATTATAGTCAGACCATTAAACATATGTTTTACTAGTCAAGGCTGGTGTTATTACTTTCATTAAACCTATTATGAAAAGATTAAACTAATTTCTTTTCAATGGTAACTTAAATCTAAGTTAATCTCATAACAACTTATGAACTGATATTTTTCTGTTAGACTTTAAGTTCATGTTTTGTATTACTTTTCTGAAGTTTCATTCTACATTGTATATATTAATTACATTTATAACTTTGAAACAAAGATTGATGAAGGAATTTTATTCCAGTCTTAAAATTAATTGGAAATTTATTCTTCTTAAACATAGAGGTCTAGCTAACCACCCTGCCTTTGTTCAATCTCCACTTGTGAAACTGCTAATTTCCCTAAGCAAGAAATATACCTATGGTTGTTTTACTCCACCCACATATTAATAGGTATTGTGATGAGGACCTGCTTGAAGGTGATTTCAATTATCAGGGGTTATTGTCTAAAATTGTAAAGTCTACTGAACATGTATATGGAAGCAGGCTTGAAACAGCACATCTTACCTTTCATTTGGTTTTAGCCAAATATGTTATCCACTTTAAATAAAGTCATTATTATTATATTATTATTATTATTATTATACCCCCGCTTCGAAGAAGAGGGGGGTATACTGTTTTACCCTTGTCTGTGCGTGCGTCCGTCCATCCTTCCGTCCGTTACAAAATTTCCGTCGCAGTTTTCTCAGCAACTATAACATGCAGCAGCCTAATACTTTGCACATTGCTTCATCCCATAGTCCCATGTGGTGTAAAGCGATTTCATGCTCCTTGCTCATCTACTTCCTGTTTGTCGCATATTTTTAGATTTTTGCGGGGGTATCACTAGTGAGCATTAGCTCACAGATTTACTTGTTATTATTTTTATTATTATCTTCCAAAATTCTGCTAAAATTTTGTTTGCAAAAGCTGTCTTGATTATACCTGCATCGCTAGGATGTCCTCTAAATATGAGGCCCAATCTATCAAAAGTTGTGTGAATGATTTTGTCATAAATTTATACATAGATATACATTTATACAGCCGCGGATTTAGGCCCGGGCTAAAGGGCTGCAGCCCCCCCATCTCAGCCCAGAGATACGTTTTCCAGCTGAGCTGATATACTCTAATACATTTAAGGTCCGTAGTGTGTCCGTTATCAAAGCAGTTAATTGCTAACATCCGGTTGTTAATCTCTTGCCTGGGGGCTTTGCTTAATCGATTAACAAGTTGTTCACGCTTGACCAGAGATATAGATCTATGTCACTGGCTTGACTAACAGGACCATTAGAACGGTGTTGTTGATTGACTGATCTGAGAGATGTGTTTGGACTGCTTTAGAATTAAGTTTTTTCTGGTTTATCTTAAAATAGATTCATTTTCCATCTTAATAAATTTTACCTATTACTTATTTTCACCCCACTTTAAAACAAACTTAAGTTTGTATCAATTATTTTTTGGTACAAGTTTAATCATTTTTCTATTTTATCGAATGTTGCAGTAAATATATTATAACATTTTTGATACATAGTTAAGATACGGAATTGGATATAAATAAAATCCTGTTATTAGTCTAAATATTAGTATCAGCCATTATTCCCAATCAATTTGTTGATATTTTTTATTTGTATAGTCGGTTAAAAAGTATATATTCTGGTTGTTTATTAACTCTTTACTGGTTGCGACATGGGTGAAAGTGGTCATCTTTTCACCATATTGCACCAGGGCTATTTCAAGATGCTCAAGGTGGGCGAAAAGAATGTCATTTTTGGGACGACTTTCCTTCAACGATAAATCCAGAAATATAACCAATTTTAAGGCCCTAAAAATGCGTGATTGACCAGTTAAAAGTTTAATCTGTGCAATAAAAATGCACCAGAATGCTCGATTTTAGACCTTCATTTTTCAAAATTTCCTGGGGAAACACCCGTACCCCCACCAACGGGAGGGGATACCCCTCCCGTACCCACCCCATGTTGGGTCTACCAGCCCCCCCAGGCAGCCCTATTCTGTATCCGCCCCTGTTATATTATACCTGGGATGAAAATTGTTCACATGATGTTTGATAATATGCCTCTCTAATCTCTTAATTACATATAATGTATAATTATACATATACTTATTAGAGCTGCAATGATTTGATTTATCATTTATAATGGTGTCATTGATTTTGATTCACAACCAATGATTTCAATTAGTTAAGGCCTTTATATGTGTCTGCTTATGTTAAAATGATAGAAACTAAAGAGAACTACCATTGTCTTAATAGAAAATGTGCATTGATTGTGAGACAGTGTATCACTGCTTTACATTTCTCTTAAGTTTATAAATCTAGTTTATTTTATCATAAGTGGTAAGTTTTCAGCTTTAATTAATGATTCGATGTCAATTTGGAATTAAGTGTACTATTAAATGAATACAAGAAAAATCAAATCAAAATGGAAGATAGAAAAATGTAATCACATTGACAACATGTTTCCAGTGAATCAATCTTTGAAGCCATATTGTGCATCAGATTATAATTATTTTACCTTGACCACACATTTAGTTTCGTTCATATAATGATGGTTTACAACCTTGGTTTGCTGAACGTCAGAAGTTTGGTATACGAGGTACATCATGTTTAGAACAACTACGCACAGAAGAAGGTTTAGCTGCCTGTAATACTATACTAAATGCTAAATGTAGATATCTATGGGGTCCTGCATTATTATATTGTAAGTATATTGTTTATTCTATATTGGAGGGCACATATCATACACTGTTTAACCCTTTAATGTTGTTACCCATAAAAAGCCATTATCTGAACTGGATTGAAGCCAAGACGAGCAGACATTTTACCCCTTGCCATAAAAGCTAGCTTGAAGGCAAGGGTGTAAAAGTTCCCCATTATGCCTCTGCTAAAAACACCTCCTACTAACCAGACCTTGTCCTCAAATTTTTAGACCTGAAATATCTTTGAGACTATCCAAGGTAGATTTCAGGCAAATCTTAGTGAGCAATTTATGTTGTTTGCTATTTGTAAAGCAACAAAAATTCATTGTCCAGACTGGCATTAAACCCAGTGCTGTATTATTATACCTCATTGTTTCTAATTCAGTGATGAATTTCATGCACAAAATGTTTTTATGCAGATCTTGATGAATTTCACTTGAAATTAGGACAGTTGCTTTTAACATTAATATTTTTGTGTGCCCCCCCCCCATTTTAATATTGCTTTGATGATTTGAGCTCTCAATGCTTGTCCCCCACTGGAATACTGCTCCTATACCAAATTTTATATTTTGCTCATATACTGGGTATTTTAAATTTCAGATATAGCATGTAAAGCGACTGAAATGACATTTAAACAATTATTTGAACATTTAGAAAAGTTTGTTGAGAATCCTGAGTGGCGCTGGCGTCATTGTGTCAGAGTTAAACGAGGATTGCTTAATCCTAATGATATAGGAGGCTATGGAAAAGATCAGTGCTATTTTGAAGGTACATGTAAATTTATTCTTTCCTTATATTTTTCAATTGTGTTTCTTTTCAAAAAATTAAAGCTGTAGTCGAACAATAGTAATCTGAACTTCATAGAAATAATAATAATAAAGACTTTTATCGTAGAGGTACCACAGTGAGGCAAAATAAAGTCTAGCACCCAGTATTTACAGGTGGTCACCCATTCAAGTACTAACCAGGCTTAAATAGCATGGTCAACTTCAGTGTTCTGACAAGAACTGGCTTTTTTAATGTGATTTGGCCGTAGACTTTTATGCATAAATATATTCTACACTGAATTTCAAATCTATCTTTGACTTAGTTGGCACATCATAAATTATTGAGGATTCATGTCATGATTATTAAAACAAATTTGTGTTTTTGTATATTTTATCAGAAAATCACAACTAAATGTGAGAAAGAAAATTTTGTTCTCAAATATTTGTTCGAGTAATTTGTAAAATCATAAATAACATTCAAAGCCCTGCTTGCTATTGAATTTTGCAAAATTTTGAAGCAAATGAATTACAGCTAAAATTTATGTTTGTCTTTCTTTGATTTGCATTTCTAAAACATGTGATTGTTAGTATTTGAACAATATACTTTTATCTTTATTGAAAAAGGTGCAGTGGATATATTACGAAATGTTGATAATATAGACTTTAAAGTGCTGATGAGTGGAAAAATATGTTTTGATGAAATTAACAGAGTGAAGAAACTTGCACGTCTAAATTGTATACAGATGCCTGCATTCATGCGAAACCAAGAAAAGTATAAAAAACAATTAAAACAGATTGCACACATGAATGGACTACATTTAGAACACGCTAAATACAAGGCTCCAGCAGCATATGCAAAGAGGTTAAAGAAAGGTCGTAGAATAGGAGTAGCGGTGGGATCTAAAAAGGTGAGAAAAAATGAGAGAAAAAGCAGTGTGTCTTCCTCTTTGGGTTCAGGTAATAATGGGGGGGATTTCAGTAATGGCGGGCCTGAAAGCACTAAGTCTGATTTTGAGGACGAGAATTTCTTCTTTCAGGAATTAAAAAATGAAATAGGTACTGGCGTCATTGATGAAAATTTTTATGAAAGAATGAAAAAGAAAATGGAGTCAGAAGAACTTTCCAAGGATTCAAGACCAAATGATAGTGTTAAATATAATGAATGTGTTGTGAAAGGTAAAGAAAAATTGAAATCAGAATCTGCAGTTGAGCAAAAATCTGCAGAAACAAGTAGAAGTACACTAAGTAGGCATGTTGATAGGGACTGGGACCAGGATTGTTATCAACCAACGTATAGATGTGTAAGCCGGGCATCAGTTCAGTCTATGTTAAGTCTTCCCTCAAATTCTTTGAACTCTAGAAATAAAAATTCCAATGCCGAAGGTTCTATGTCATCAACAATTAGTTTACAGTCACTGAGACCATTATCTACTGGGAACTCTAGTATTAGAAGAACAAGTTCCAATTCATCTTGTGATGGATCTCAACAACAAGCACCCCCACAGCAAGAACAACAACAACAAAAATCTGAGGAAAGTATAGATGACCTTAAAAGGTCAAGGTATTCTGTTGTTTCTAAAACACTTCCGTCTGCTACACCACTTTGGTTACCTTCCACATGCACTGTGCAGTATTCTAACTCTAATCAAGCACTCCCTGGTCAAAGTTCACTGAGTATGAATCAAGCACATCCACTTTCAAATTCAGTGAGGCATGATGCAGACAGTTTTATTTATCCAGAAAATGACATTATTACTGATGATATGGTAAAAATCAAGACTGGTTCTCAGTCTGCACAGATGGAAGGCCAGCCAATAAGTCAGAATGCAGGACCCAGTCAGGTAAAACTTTTACATCGAAGAGTGAAATCAGCTGCTAACCTGCTCCCAAACATTACTGCATGAAAAACATGTATGCTGAACTGACAATTGCTATAACTACTTACAGGACTACAGTATTAATGACATAGAGCATGTACTTCTAACGATTGGTGATTAACATTGAAAGCATGGCTAAAACAATGGATGGTCAAAAAGTTAACCATGCTAATCTATTGTAACATGAATATGTAACCAGCTCAGTTTGTGAAATAACTTAAAACTCACTAATTACTGGTAATGAAAAAAATACAAATTGTCTAAATCTATTTTGGGTTTATTTATGTTTTGTTAAATGTCATTTCAACATTTTTCATCCCTTAGCCATTCTAAGTGGTTAATTCATATGAATTATTTTTGTCAACTTTTTGATTTTAAGATTTCTTTACTTTAAATAACGTTGTCATAGCTGAACATAATGGTTAGCAGGTAAAGGTGTACCTATTTTCATCAGTCTCAACCTTTTTTTTTCTCAATGTTATTTATGACCTTACTGATGTCAGTAGTTAAAGGAAATGACAAATTTAACAATCAAGCTTTTGGTAAAATTGCATGTTGGATCTATAGTAGAAAGTTCATGTGTTTTTTGCAACATTCAGTTTCCAATTCCCTTAGGAAATTAAATGCAGTGAAGTTTTGCTATAAAGACCACATTGGCTATTGCTATTTTTGACAATTTTTAAGTCCTAAATGTTTAATTTGAAAAGAAAATACATGTAGTTCCTGTATAAAGACCACTCCAGTATTAAGACAATCAATCTTGATGGTCCTGACCATGGATGTTTACTGTATGATACAAATTTGTACCTTAACATCCTTAGAACATGAGACGATGTGTTCGTAAAACTGAACATAAGCAATATGAGTTGGCACTGCTGAATCAGAGCAATGATCAGTTATTGATATTTTCATATTTAAATGTCTATCAAGACTTTTATTTTTTTAATTAACATGTGTTTCTATTAATGAACCATGTCTGAAAGATGTTTACAAACATGTAACTGCTAAAATTCAGTTTTGAACTTAGATGTAAGGCTGGATTTTGTGTGTGAAAGAATTGATAATTTTATAAAAACTCTAGGCTTAGCAAGATTTATTAGGTATTGCAGGTAGCCCTTAACACTGGACTATTTTTAGGCTTAACATTGATTCAATTTCTGTAAATATTAATACACATGATGCCAAGAAAGATCAAGTATGATGACACATTATTTTCTCTGACATGTTTTTAAAAAAATCTGAATACAGTTTGTCTCCAATATACTACATGTACTAGTATATGAAATCCATCATTACAATGACTCTTGAACATTTGTGACTTTTTTCCATGTTAATTTCTTATGAATTGCTTAGACCTGATCTGGGATGTTTACAAGTGAAAGAAACAAACAACATCTTCTGACAGAGATTTAATAAAGCTGATAATTGATGACTCAGTGCAAACCTAGCCTGACAACATTTAGTAAAGAAAAGTGTAGACTAGTTTTGCCCTTGGCCATCAAAATAATAATAAAAAATGAATTTGTGATCTAAAGTTTCATATTTAGATAGATATTAATATATATTACATGTATGTACATTTTTTAGTTATTTTTTTTATATTTCATTTGTAAACTATAGATTTTTTAGTTGATATTATAGATTGATGCCAAATATTTTTTATACACTATTGTACCATGTACATTATATTTTATTATTGTTTTTATCTTTTTTTGTCGCACTAGTCCACAATATAGTTTACTCTGCCATTTTTGTCACTAAATAGATCCTATGGATCAGTTGTAGTTTTTTTACTATTTCATACGTTTGCCATATATATGTACATTGCGTATTTTTATACTTATTTAGGTACATTAATGTTGTACTATTAAATTAGTTAATATGCTGTGAGTAAGTGTTATGTTATGACTGTTCATTCATTTCATATAATATAGGGCATATATATGTAGTGCTATAGCAAATATCTGTTGTTATCTGTCGTTTCCCATTAATTTGAGCAGCAAATGTGAAGTTATGTATGGATGTCTTGAATTTCAGTAACTACTTGTACTTAATTTGGAAACTTAACTTCTATTTTAGACTTGAGTTTTATTATAGTTAAGTTTTGCTAAAAAGACCATGTTAGTTATTGCAAATTCATGTGACTTATGATGATTTTTAAGTCCCGAATCATGAATTTAATAAGAAAAAATTCTCTATATAATGACCATTTTTCTATTAAAACCATCATACATGTATTTGAATGTCCTTATAGTGGAACTTCATTGTAAAATTTTTGTTTGATTAAGGAGACCATTTATTTCCAATAACCATATTACATACTACATTTTTACATTAAGATGGTATTATCAGCATTTACCAAAGAGTTTATTTGGTGCATACATTGTTTATGTATTATTTATTCATATTATTTTGATACATTTTTGTTTTGTATTTATTTATAAATACCTCGTCCTACAGCATTTTATGTTATAAATTGCCATTTTTTACGGAATTGTAAAAAATTCCAATTTTATTTGGAAAGCTATATTATCTATATGTATATGAAAACAGGGGTTGGTGTCCCTTAAGTCTTTAAAAGTGTATGATGTGATATGTTTTTGCCAGAAATTACTAATATTGAGCTCTCAGTCCATTGGTGTTAATAAAATGCACGCATAATAATAGAAATCCCTCAAAACTGGAAATAGCCTTGATTGGTACATTTCTACACGAAAGAATAAAACTTTGGTGATACATATTTATTTTTTTAATTCATCATTTATAAGTGATATAGATAAAAAAAATTATTCAATTGTCGGTGGCACATACTTTTACTCCGCTGATTTATACACACTACAGTATTTTTGTACTTACGATCAATAAAAATATATGTACATGACTGTGTATTTAATGTATATAACAATACAATTGTATACTTATTTTCTGTATTATGACATAAATGCATATGATGATATAACTATGTTAGTAAACAACTCATATTTTATATGTGATATGTTATAATCTTGTATTCTGTTGTTTTTTATCTATTTTGTATCAATTTATTTACCGCATACATTATTGACATTATCACAATGGTTGGAAACTTATGATTAAATGTTGAACTGTAATTATTATCATATTGTTAAGTTATATTCATCTGTCAGTGGCACATACATTAACCTCATGAATTTAAATACTTACTACAGTACTTTTATATGCAGTATCAATAAAAATATTTACCTGTATCTATGTTCTAGGAATATCAAAAAAAAAATACAGTATTGAAATATTAGGGGGGGGGTTAATGTATAAGCCACTGACAGTTCAATGAAATTTGACTATACATAATATTGTATGTGTACATGTATTTGTATTGAAATCAAAGGTCAAGGTTTTTATCTAATTTAGTTATGAGAAAACTTTTTTTTTCTTATTTTTATCAAGGTTTATTCCTTCCTCACTAATGCAGTTAAATTCACTATTTTACTTTTAATGAATAATTGAGTGTCTTCTTTGTTTAAAGATTAGGTTAATTACCACTGAGTTGGAGGTACTAGGGTGAGTTCAGAATGAGACCACTGGGTGAAGCTAACCTACTTGTCCTAAACAATGAAATGCCTATGTGTGTGATAGTGAAATGTAATATATCAGTTTGTTTAATACAATGTAGCTGGAAAACATTTTATTGTTAATTGTTATTGGAAATAAGTTCATCAAATGATTTCAACAATTGATAAAAACTTGAATGCTTTGAATAGTGTTGGCTGTCCCAATTTAGGGTTGTTCTTTTTTGGTCTCTAATCGGTATCTGTTATGCACTTTCAAGTCAATGAAAAATTAAAAAAACAAAGGTATTGAAAATTATATTATGATAAAATGATGATCAGAATATTGAATTATTAATATTGATGAAACATATTTTTGATACACTTATGTCCCAAATTTTGTGTGACATCATTGTAGAGTGAGGGTTTCTTGTCGTATACAAGTGAAAAATTTAGACAATTTCGGGTAAGAATTTAACACTAACCAATTTATTGTTGTTTTATACTTGCATGTGCCTTGCTTTTAATTGTAGTTGTAACTTGTAGATTGCAAATACTGCATGTTTGAATATTGTGTAACATTACGATGAGTCAGTGCAGAAATTAGTCTAACTACTTATAAATAAAGTTGGATGTAGACTTGTGGACCAATTAAGCTCTTGTAAGCCAAGCATATGGTTTTTTTCTATGTCTTTTAACAGACAAATTTTTATGCCATTTTAATGCTTTATCTATCAGAAAAATCTATTTGTCTAAACAAGTGATTGGTTGTTCACAATTCCCAAAATCAGAAAATGTATTTTTAATTAAATGCAAAAAACCCAACAAAATTGGATTCTCGAGCCTGAAATTAGGCATAAGCATAAAACAGGCCTATTAAAAAATAAGCTTCTAACTGTCAAGTCTTAACTTAGTGAAATAGATCATCTGGGAGCTTCATGTTTTAAGGATATAATTTGATGAAAATTTTGTATGTAGTAATGCATATCTTTCCCATGTTGCATGTACAGTTTTCATATTTTCCCATATTACTCTTTTATATTCAGCCCTGCATGCTTTCAATGTATGTTTTTATATTTCATATTTATATTACTTGTCATGTAATGTACATGTATGTACACTTGCTACTTTTAATCATTACATACCATACAGGATTATAAAACTTTCCTGTTTTATCTAAAACTGAACTTTCCATGCATGAATTTCTTGTGACAAAATCGGTGGTCATTATTCACAGCCTGATTGTTAAGTTTTAAAAATATTCAGAGTTCTAAAGGAAAACTTACAGAAAACGTAGAGATTTTACAGTATGATACTGTTTTGGTATGCAGAAATACAAGATTGAACTATCAAATTTATTTGAAAGGGGACTGGAATATTTTTTTTTCACCATGTGATTTAATGATTCATTTATCACCTTATCAATTGCACTGTAGTCTGTACCAATGAATTCATCTAAGTCATAACCATTGAGTTTTTAAATAAAATAAAATTTAACATTATTTATGAAATTACAATTGCTTGTTGTGTGGTATTATGGTGAGATTTTCTTTGGTCTAATATTGTAATACAATTAGATAATATATTTGTTGTAATGTTATATTGTATGTTATTGGTGTAAGGGGAGACTTTGATCTTTTTTAATTTTGTGCAACTCACCGATTGATTTAAAATGGCTGTACTTAACATTCATAGCATTATCTGAGTGATTAACTAATAGATGCCGAACTTAATGCTTTGTAATATTCATTTGAAGAGTAATCAATTCCATTTATAGTTAAAAACTGCTTGTATTAAAAATATTGAAGAAACTACTTGGTATTTATGATAGAAAAATGTCTGCAAAATTGATAACTAAATTGTTTATGCCAAGTTATACTTTCTTTTATTAATTATTATACCAAGTAATCTGAAAAATCTAAAGACTTTCGGGAACAAACAAAAAATTCTTGATTTTACAGTTCTTTTTTTATTTGTGGGTAAAGTTTTCCAGGCTGATTAGAGCTGTTTTTTATGTAAAAAGCTACTGAAATGATAAACTGTAAGGAATTTCAGATTTTATAAAAACTTAAACGCTCTGCCTTGCATGTAGGTTGTGTATCCAAAGGCCTTAAAACGACTGAGAAACTTGTTTGAAGCTCAAAGGATTTCAGATTTTTCAGTTTTACCCAAGTTTCATATTTATGAAAAAATACAAGTCAAACATGTTCATTGTCTGATCTTGATTAAAAAAACAACAGGAAGTGTTCAAAAAGAGATTCTTGTCGAACATGTTTGACTTCTTTTAATTGGTAACCATTTTACTTTATTGCAAACAGTCATGCATACATTAGTTTTTCTAAGAGTTACATAACTTTTTCAATAAAACTGACATTGATATTAATACTAAGAAATAGTTCAATCAAAATTTTGAGTATTTTATTAATGAGTTTTTGAAAAATATTCTTAAAAATACATTAAAATTTCTTTACTAATAGAGTGGTAATGACAGAATTTTGTTTCTCTTGCAGGGATGTGGGTGCTGGCCGTTTAGATAAAACTATCGAAGGTTTACAAATCAGACTGTTTACTAAAGTAAACTGGAATCAAGACTCCTATGAAACAATTTGATTAGTACTAATTTTTTTTGTTTTTTTATAAAGATCTTTTATGAAGTTTTTGTTTCGTTGGTTTTTGTTATTGCTTTTCTCTGCCAGATTTTTGTAGAAGTAATGTTTGTTGAGATTTTGATTCAAATATTTGAATATTGTTTTCCTTGCTTGATTAGTAATTATGTTAACAGAACATGTTCTTAATTGTGTCCCTGCATTAAATAAACTGTCATTTCATAAGTGGAATAACTGCTAATGCTTTATTTGCTTAAACCCACAAAGTCTATCATTTAAATGTTAATTTATAAATTCAGACTAGTAGATTAACATATTCACTCCATTTTTTAGATGTCTCATAATTATGTATGATTACCTGTACTTCAAATTAATAGTTTTGCTTTGATATAGTTAGCATTAGACAAATAATATGGTTTTGATGTTGGTAAAGAATCAAGTTGTCTCAAGTTACATTGGTAATCATTTTAATTGATGAATTGTTATTTTTATAAGAGCAAATTTAAATAAATATGGTTGATTGTAGTGAATCTTTGATGCATGTTAATCAAGTGCATGTCCTCAAATATCACTCAGAGAAAATATTTCAGTAGTTTTTTCTTCTATTAATTTCACACAGAGATTACTATAGATTTCAATATTTTCACTGTTTATTTTCATTGTAGAAATCAAGTTTTCCTTGTTAGCATGAAAGGAGTTATAGATCTCATATTAGATTCATTATATAGATATTTAACATGTAGGTCCGGTGTACCATATTAGAATCTCATTTTTATGTTGTTGTTTTTTTCATTTATATTTCATATATAGTTATTTCCTTGCTATAATTCATTTATAGTGACACATTGATCACTAGTCTCATACAGGTACTTGTAGGTGTGGTTACGATCATAGTTACCCAATCAGTGAAAAATTAATGTCAAAATTTACAATGTAGTTTAATTTTCTAATTTTGATAGTATTACTTTTTGAATAGTGACAGAGAAGATATCTTTAATGATAGCCAAGCCTTAAAACACCTGTATGAGACTTCTGATTGTTGTCCCTACATACATATTATAGTTGTACAATGTACTAACAGTATTATTCAGCTAGTGTTCACCAAAGTTTTTAGTATACATCATGTCACCAGTATCTACCATCAGACTAACAAATTTTACCCAAGTTGTTAGGTTATTAATTTGATAATCAAGATACTCTTTCCTTACATGTAATATTCTTTAACTCTGAACCATTTTTTTCTTCTAGAAATCCTGTTTATTCAATAAAGGATAGTTTTCAGGAAGCAACACACATTTCTGTGGGAGTGATCTGTAGTCCTAATATTTATTGACCAAAAAAGGATTTAATTTACACAATTGCTAATGTATTAAAATAATTTTATGACAAAATTAAAGGACAAAATTAAGGGACAAAGGTGGATTTTGAAGTGAAAGCAATAGCCATGTCACCATGCTTTACTTTTAAGTCTCAGTTTGATTTTATGTTTTACATACATGTACATTTATATTATCAGCCACTATAATAATTATTAAGATAAAGATATCACTGTAAATTATCATTTTACTAAAAATAATTGATGGTTTTGATGATCAGAAGAATTATTGTCAAATTGCCTGATGGATTTCAAACCAAATATATGTTAAATTATGACAGTGAAGTCTGGCAACATTGATCCTTATACTTTACCTATATTAATACATGTTTAGATGACTAAATAGATTCAGTGTTATTGACAGTAGTCTATTTTGTTTTTGTAAAAAAAGTTTAGTGCAGTTTAAAGGCTGCTTCAAAATAAATATTAAGTCAACTTCATAAATTTGTATGATTATTATATCATTGAAATCAGTTTCAAGCAGACGACCCCTCATAGTATCCATTTACAACCCGTTGGAGTGAAATTTCTTACTCTTTTTTACTTGTCCCTAGTGAGGATCGATCATAGGACGTCATAATCTCTAAGCAACTGTCTCCAATCACTGGACCACTGCTGAGACTTATTGTAAAATAATGTATAACATCAATATTTATATGATCACACATGACTACATGTATTTAAATCTTTTACTCAATGATTAAATGTATCAGATCAATGATTTCACGACAAAGTTCTTGTTCTCAGGTTACCCATAAACCTCTATAACTGTGTTATTTTTATTGTTTTTGTTATGTTTTGTATCGTTATTCTATTATTTATTTATATATCACTATGTTTCCATTAGGGCTGTCACGATACGCCAGAAGTGTATCGCCATATATTGCAATACACTAGCGACGTACCGTGATACGTACCACAATATTTTGTAGCTTTTAGATTCAATGTGCCTCCATTGTTTTTAACAGAAACATTGCATAAATTACCTGCAGCTACTGATAGAATCTAGCCTATTTAAGTCTATACAGTCATTTAGGACTGTGATACTTTTTTTGCATAATAAAGTTGAAAGAAACAACCATCCCCTTAGCTGCAGAACGTCTTGGCAATCAAGCTCCTGGACGCAATGCTAGTTTCAAAACTTCCTGATCCGAAGTACAAAATGTATTTGATTTTAGAACATGTTTTGCACAACCGATCGAACGCGCCCCATTCCTTAAATTCTTCTAACAGAAGCTTAAATTGAATCAACTATGGAAAAAATGATGATTCGCTATTTTTATTATGCGCAGGGAAATATTTTTCATTGAAATGAAAAAAAACACCAAATACGGCTATGTTAAATTCGTATCGCAGTACGTATTGCTGCAGCTGTGTATTGCAATATACCGGTATATCGTGACAGCCCTAGTTTCCATTCAAGAATAATTACTTGTAGATTTTGTGCCAAACTTTTATTTATTGTTTTATTCAATATCTTTAATCATGTTTCTCCATTATTCTTACTCATGTAACAAGCAGTGTTAGATATTTATATAACTTGATAACTTAATGATACCCGCTTACAGAGGATCACTTACAGAGGATCAAACAAGGGCTGTTTTGGGGAGTAAGGGCAACACCCCCATTCTCTCAATTTTCCTGAAATATTTTGAAAAATTTCGGTGGCACATCAAGGTGCTCAATCCTTTCTTTATTTCATTTACTCAGTTAAAATCTTTTAACACATATTCAATACTGAGCTATTAGCTAGCACCCTGGGTACCAGTATAACATGTTTGACTAATAATAGAAGTTCCATCACATGAAATATCATCATTTTGTTTCTGGATATATCCTTATTTTTATATGGTAAGAAATGAAAAAGTTGCAGTGTATTTTGTATTATATATACACATTATGATATGTTACGTGTAGTTTTTATGTACCATACCTTTACAAAGGTATTTGGTTAAATACTTTAGAATGAGAATTACTTTATAGAAAGCTTTATATGTTAAATAAAAAAATCAAATTAATCATTACAGTCTTTTTCTTTTTTGTACTTGAGTTCATTGTTACATTAAACGCACTTTGAACCAAGTCTGATGGTGATTTCTTTCCCATGTAAAAGATAGATAATTTTTGTCAAGCTAACATAGTAGCAAGACAATGCTCGGAATCACAGCGGTCAGTCAACCTGCTCACCCTTCAGAAAAGGCAAAACTCTGGATTAAGCTGTTCACCAATTACTCTGGGCATACTTCTGGTCAGTGACAGACAACTGCCCAACATTATTAAGATTCTTGTGTTTGAGGGAGAATGGCTGTAGAAATCATCTCATGACCAAACTCCACAAAAGTAATACAGTGCTCCGAAAGGGAATCAAACCCATGAACCCTTATTAGTAGTCTATTGCCCGACCTACAGAGCTAGCCGGCAAGCTTTACTGTATTTAAATGAAAGTCAATATGAAAATGGGCAGAAATTTTAAAAGATAATCATCAAATCTACAGTAGTAGAAAAATAGTCGAGCTTTTACTCATCTGATTTAGAAGATATTTGTGTGCTAAGCTGTTGCCAGAAAATGGACAATTAGAAATAAAACAATATGTTTTGTTTATACTGACACTGTATTTTATTCATTGAGAAATAAGTCAAATAACATAAAAAATGACTATACAATAATTCATATTCAGAACTCAAACTAAGGGTTTTTCAATCCAAAAGCTTGGTTTCTTTGTACCAGATGCATCAGTGCAGAATGAAGTTATGTTACATATTATTGCTGAAAAGAATGAAACACAAATCCTTTTTCTGCGTACGCACATTTTTATTTAAACTTTGTTCTGCACAAGAACATCTGGTACAATTAAGTTTTTGTGCTAGGAAAAGCCATCAATTTGAGTTCCGAATCAATCTTCTAAGGGATCTATTACATTTTAAACAAACATATACACAAACTAATGATCTAAACTACAATATAAACAGTTTATCATGAGATATCATCTACCATTTCATCAGGATCAATTTTCACAGCATGTAAAGCATAATTTATACTAGTATCTTTAACCCATTTCCATTCTCTAAATACAGGTAAATATAACATTCCATGTATCATTTTGACATCCATATTATCTGAAATAAAAACAATACCACAAAGGTTACATGTATTGAAAAACAACCAAATCAATACAAAAGAGCAGCTAGTGTTGAATTTTGGCCAGTAATAAAGAAAATCCAGAAAAGATATTTGGTCCATAAAAGTATGTTGGTACTGCCCAAGATGGAATCCTGTGTCACTGGATCTACAGTCAGATGCACTTTATTTTACTGACTGAGCAGACCAGATAGGTCTATCATATTTAAAATTGTTTGTAAATGATTTAGAAAACAACTATGGTCTTACAATAATAATCAAGTTGTTCATCTGGGCAACCATTATTTATAAAGAAATCATAGGGATTGTAGTTTAAAATGCACTTTTGGACAACAACATCTAAAATGCACAGACTGTAAAATTATAATTTTCATAATTATTTTCACCATTTTGCAACATACTAGGGTTGATGAAAAGTTTGTACAACTTGTTAATTACACCTAAATGTTCTTAAACAACAACACAAGATTAATTCAGCCATCAATATAATGTCTAAGCTATACAAGAGATGAGATAAACAAATTATACAGAATAACAAATTCACACTGTTCAGGCCTGTGGTGCTTAAGGCTGTGTGATTCCTGTTGTGATAGCTGATTCATGCCTCGCCCTAATAGACATGGTTATACCCTTCCATGAAAATATGACAATAATAATTATAGTTATGTCAATTTTCCTCAATTAATAAGGAATATGGATAAGTTGTCAGCCTTGTGAAATGGTGAGTACTGGTTATAGACAAGTTCAGGAAATCCAATTTAGGTGAACTGGTTTCCCGTAAAATGACCATAATTAGTGTTAACAAGATGTCACACCAATAATAACAAGAAATGTAATGTGGAAACCACATTAAAGATTTAAAATCTTTAACGCAAAAATTACAAAGGGAAATAATCCATAATAAAGCCAGGTAGAGTTGTGGTTACTGTCTAATTCTGTTCATCGCATGGTATGTTATCATTGTATGAAGTTTCATAGAGATCTGACAACAAATGGCAGAAATATAATGCTAAATTCAAAACTTTAATGCAATTATTAACAACACCGGATGACGGCCCGCCCAACTGCATGCTACCAGTCTGGCTGTGTTTCACCAAACTATTAGCCGAAATTTTTCGTTGAAAAAAACAGCTAAAAACAGAAGATTTCACCCTAGTGAGGTACAAGAAGTATACATACTATTTTCTAATATAACTTTCAGATCTTCTGGTGGTACAAACTTCTCCCAATCATGTGTCCCTTCAGGTACTATTTTAAATATTCTTTCTGCAGCAAATACAGCCAGACTTCTAGATAATACTGTCTTGTTCATTGTTGTGATAAATAATGATCCACCAGGCTGTAAGACATCAAGTATACCAAAATAACAACTATGTAAACTATATAATGAAGAGAAAAACATCAGCAGTTTCATTTCTTAAGAAAGAAACTGTTTCAAATATTAGATTAAATTCCTATGAAAAGATGGTGTCATTTTGGTTATATTTGTTTTGTTTTTTCAAAATGTCAATCTTAAAATATTGGTATTGTCCATACATGTAAATGAGCAATCAACCTTTTGAATATACACACACTTTTCTTATCTTAAATTCACAAAAATGGATCAACAGTTTTCACAGACAAGCTGTAAAGTCATTCCATATTTTCACAATCACTGCCTTGATTTATATTTTATGGAAATGAGTTGAATTATAAACTAGCCAGCCTGATTGTATGATTGAGTCAATGCTTGGTATACTCATACTTTGTGTTAATGGGTTAAGGCAAAGACTGGTCAGAATCAATCTTCACTTCCCCAGGGCTATGTACTAGAGGGAATATTGTGAGACAATTAGCAATACATGTATTTGTTTAGCAGTATTTCATCTATTTATAGTCCATTTTTTCTCAACAGTCAAACTTTGAATAATTTTATGGTGATTGAATACACACTCTCAATATCGCAATTGTTAGACAAAGAACACAAAGTCACCATGAAATTATTCATGTTTTGACAGCTGAGGAATAACTTACTATGCCTATGATAAATAAGTAAAATGTAAAAATTGCATACCATACCTTTAACAATTTACAACAAGATTCAACAAATGATACAAGATCAGCTACATGCTCTACCACCTCGGAGGCAACTACAGCATCAAACTTTTCTGATTCTGTAGAAGCAAGATCCTCTACTGTACCTGAAGTATAATACATCTATTATATGGAGAGTACTAGCAGCAATATCAATTCTCATTTTTTGCTTTGAGCAAAGGGAGTTAACTCAGATACATCAGTGACTGACAACTGCCCTATTAAATTTAGAATCAGTGATAGGGGGGGGTTTCATAGACATTATTTTATGACTAAGCTCCTAGAAACCATGACTCACTTGGAAATCGAACTACAACCCTTCAAACAGTAGACTCGTGCACTACCCACTGAGCTAGCCAAGAGGATACCTTTTATTGTTTGTTTTTGTAGGGTTTAAACCCGTAGCATCACATTGTATAACAGGGACGATACCTTTTATAAATAAGGATAAAATAACAACATTTCAATAATTACCATTAATATATTTCACTCTACATTGTATTTTAGGATCTTCTTTAAGATGAAGTTGGGCTATAGTTGTACTCTCTTCTACTGGATCAAGTCCGATAACAAACCCACCAAGTCTCGCAAGAGGCTGTAAAAATATACATTTATTATCATACAAAAATAAGATATTATATTAATTGAACATAAGCATTACAATGTAAAATTAGTATTAGATAATTGAATATATTTCCATGTGTGAAAACTTACAATGAAAATTCATAATTAAAAAATCGATACAAAGTAGAATAAACAGGCCTGTATGAAATACAATGTATATATCTAAATAATGTGTTGTAATATTCATCAGCCCAATGAGATCACTGGGTAAAGAATTTGACTAGCAAGTAGGGGCTTGTGGGTTCAAGCACACATTATTTAAACAATTCCATTCTCCTGTTACAGTATAACTATGTATGCAGTTTATGAAATTTAGATTAGTTGTCCAAGCAGGTTTCTTTAGTCGCAAGCTCTGTATTTTGTTAGTAGACCTCCGGTTGCCGAAATAATTTTGGGTACAGGAACTATAAAGTAACGTCTCTGACAAACAGACATCCACTATTCATAAAAAGTGTATTATGAAAATTAAATGGAACCTTAATGTTACTTACCTCAGACAATATTCCCCCTCCACTACCAACATCTACTATAGTTAAATCTTTCAGAGGTAGTCCATCATTCTCAACAATGTTATATTCATCTACCAGACCATCTCGAATAAAAGGTACTCTAAGTTTATTCATTGCATGCAAAGCTTCAAAGTCACCAGTTTCATCCCACCATGATTTAGCCAATGCTCTGAAATGTTTGAGCTCTTCTTCATCCAGAGTGAATGTTACCACTGGTCTGTTCTGATTTTTAGAAGAATCTGAGAAATTCCTGAAAATATTTACATGCAAGTTAAAATGCGGATAATTCATGCACATGCTACCCACTATCCGTCTTTCTGGTAGCCTGTGATGCAATGCAATGAAACTATACAAGTTACTTAATATTGTATAGAAGTTCAGGATTATCATTCATTAATATGTTTAAAAGACAATAAATAAAACCAGACGTAAGTCTTTAATTATTCGGTTCATATTGACTATGTTTATACCATTAAATGTAAAAGAGTAACCTTTGGTCTAAAGACAATACCCTTTTTCAGGATGTTTGCTTGACACAAAATATATCCTAACCCACAGGTAAATAATTCTGCACAATAATTCTTGTCAGAGGTATAAGTCTTTATGTACCAGTCTTTTGTGACCTAATCCACCAGCACTGTCCTGCTACAGCAGGGTTATTCTTTCAGTGCCAAGTTATTTTTTGTTGGGATTAACCCTCTAGCAACACATTGTATAGGCTATATAACCTACTGTATAGGTCAGTCAAGCTACTAACTGTTCCTGAAAAGGCTAAATCTCAGCATTTTGCCATTAACCAATTACGAGACACATATTTCTGTCAGTAACTGACAACTGCCCTACATGATTAAGAAAAAGTGGTAGGAAGAAGAATGGTCATGGAAATTATATCATGAGCAAACTCAACAAAATATTGCCCCCCTTCCCTCGTGAAATCAAACGGTCAACCTATGACCCAACAATTAGTAGATCTGTCACAACTGACTAAGATAGCCAGGTGTTCTGTAAAAAAATATCACGAAATCAGGTACTTATTTTGAATTGGGAATTTTACCAGAGGTTTGTTGGGCTCAAAAATAATACCCCACATGACCATCATGTGACTAGTATATCATCAATAGTCATCATCAAAAAAAAAAACTGAAAAAAAACATGCACTTTTTGTCGTTGTTGCAGAATTTTTCAACTTATTGACTCCAATAATAACAATGTTATTAACATTTAAACACAATTTTTATGAACCATAATTAATAATCAATATTAAATTTAAAAGAGTAATAAAATAATTTCAAATGAATACCTTCCACCATCATGCAGTCCACATACCCCGTATTTCTGGTACCTCAGTTTGCTGAATGTCATTGGAACACTTGGACACTTATGAAAGGACCATTTAGAAGATGTCCCAAATTGGGCAGATTTCAGAGATTTAGAGCAATTTGAACTGATGAGACATGGGCGACAAAAACTTCCGCAACAAACAAACTTAAGTCCTCTCCATGACAACATGGTTTAAGTTCTAAAAGAACAAATTTTTGCACTACTTCTTTAAGAAATTTCTCTTGATATTTCAGTCCGGATGATGCGGTTTTATATAAAAACCAAATTTCCGTGCTCTCACTTCTGCAGTTACTTCCCTTGCTAAAGCCGGGTACCGGGAAAAATCTTTACCCATTACCGCAGACTGGGGTAAGCGAATTGTCAATGGTGCCATCCCTATTGGTTCAATTGTTCGACAACGCTGAAAACAGTTGCACGATCTCAGGCACCGTAAGATATTTTTTCTCTCTTTGCGCTCTGAAAACCATCAGCAAATTCCACAAACGGAAGTAAATCAATGCAATAAAGCACAATTAATCTGTGATTTGTATTCATGCGTATATACCTTGTCATCTATTTGTAATATTTGGAATTTATTGCATTTGTTTATCAATACTTTCGTACCCCACCCACTCATACTACCTGGACATGGTGGAGACTGGAGTTGGTGTGCCAATCGACCTCTACTATGTATATACGTCAAGCTGTCTAAGTCAACACTTCTATGACGGTGTTTTTAGAAATTTACTCAGCAAGCAGGTCAAGGTTTCTAGAATCTAACCCCCTTTGAAGGGTCACAAAGACTTCACTAAGTCCAGATGAAGTCGAATTTTGACAGCCTAGAATCTGTGCATTTTTGAAGACACACCACAGCCTGGCACAGGTCGAGACATAGACACTAAAATCTTGATCAGATTATCATGTTTATTATGTTATTCAATTTCTTGTTTTTGATACCGTAACTCTAGCCTCTGAGTCTTGATTTTCACAGACTAGGAATCGGATAGAATCTAGTTTAGCGGATCCCACTATTGCGCATGCTCGGACGTTGTGTTGTTTACAAATTTTGGACGCCATTTTGTTTTTACCGATACAGTTTTTTATTCATTATTTAAATGATTTATTTTCAATAAATATTTAAAAATGCGTTTTTGTTATCCATTTTTAATATCAGCAGGGGGGTGGGGGCGCCAGCCCCCATAATAACAGAAAATTAGCGGCATTTTCCTTCGCGCGTCTGCTCATAGAAACAGCACGCTGCGCACGCATATTTATCAGCATGTTCAGTGACTTTTTTTAGAGTGGGTATTGTACCCACCAATGTTGAAAAATGTGGGTATGAGGACATAAAAGTGGGTACACCAGTTTAAATAGTTTTATTTTGACTTAAGTGCAAGACGATTTCTACCCTATTCTGCCCCTAGTCACATCCGTCTTTAGACAATTCGTCCTAAAACGAACTTAGTTTCGTCTAATCCAGGTCATCTTTAACTTTACACCACATTAGTTTATGATAAACAGTCAAAATAAACACAAATTCATCGAATGGCGAGTGAAAATCGTGTAATCTAGCCGCCTTTATTTTTTTGTGTAAATGAATCTGGTGCTCGATCGCGTTCGTGTGCAATACCTGTTGACAACAAATCACTAAGTTTCAGTGTTTCTTCATTGTTAGTAAGCAAATCTGATCATATCATTAAAGTTTAAATTAACGCCTTTTTAATACAGCAATACAATCCGTTAAAGTCCTTTGTTTTGACATAATTATTGGTACAAATCATCGCGTCGTCAACGCTTAAGAGCAGTAGACTATCGACGCCATGATTCTTTATTAATAGCGACGAAAACAAAAACAATCCGCTCAGCGTTGCTGACGTCATTTGGGTATAGGCTAAATGCCTGTATACACGTAATAATCTTAACAGAGTTACCGTTCGTTACATTGTGATAAATTTCGGTCCGCGTATTCGTACCCGGCAGGGTCTGAATATTCGCGTGAATTTTACTTTTTTGGCGTGAAATACGCGGATTTTCGCGTGATTGAACATGCTGATTTATATCTACTTCCGGGGTCCGCTAAACTAGATGTGTTCCCTAGGAATCAAACCTGGTTCTCCTGTGTATTGGGTGAGTTCTCTTGTATGATGGGTGAGACCATCAACTGTTACGAAAGGATTAAACCTGCAAAAAGACTGTTTAAAGTGAATATATAGCCACATACCATTATGAACTAGTAATATTGTCATCTTATTCAGATTATCACATTGAATTTTTATTGAAAGTGTAAAAGTAATGGGGCTATATAAAAATTATTGGTTAATAACTTGTTAATAAATATTAACTTAATATGGTATACATTAAGATCTGATCCAGTCACTATAGTCTAGAAGAGTAAAAAAAGATAAAGAATTATAGTTTCCAGACTAATTTTCTTGGTTATTTTTTTTTACATTGTCTCATGATTGTCTGTGTTATCTATTCAGTAGCTTATTATTTACAATTGATCTTTTCACATATAAACATGTCTATTTTGTAGAGTTATGTGGGCCAATCAATGGCAAGGTGGTGGAAATGCGAGCGGAGGTGGAGGTTGGCCAATGCAAGCAGCAAATTTTCAAGGAATGGCAGCTGATCAAGGCATGAGAAATATTTGTTTGATAATATGTTTTTAAATTAAGGGGTCATTTTGTCAAAGATTAATACCTATCTTGCTTTTGTTAATTACTTATAAATTGTAACATGGGAAGGAAATTTAAATTGTAATTCTGCTTTTATCAGTTAATTCCATAGCAGTATTTAAAATTTTAATTTGGCAAAGTTAATCTTATATACATTTCTTTTTTTGAACTCTTGAACACTTCCAAGTTGAAATATGTTTTTTCTTTCTTCTTTTATTCATTATTTGACTTCGATTATATAGATGTTTGTTTTTCAAATAATTATGATATCTTTTTCCACAGTTGATTGGGCTGCCCTTGCTAAACAATGGATAGCACAAAAAGAAGCAGTAACCACAATTCAAGGAGAACAGCCAGCACATCCACCTCCCCCTCCTCAAATACCAGAGATATCAAGTGGACCTCATGGTGATGGTATGGACTTGTGTAATGATGAGATGGCAGGTCCTCCACAAAATAATGGTGGTAAGAGTTATATTTAAGTTTTTTAAAAGTTGCTATCTATTGAAAATCAATTGCAGTCTAAAAATTTTAATAAAATGGTAACTTGGAACTAATTTTTGGTTGTCTTGGACAACCATACTCATACTTACTTGCAGACCTAAAATAATGAAGATTAGAATTATTCTGCTTGTAAAAAAGATTGAATATTTGTGTTTATCTATCTGGACTGAATCATTGTTGAATTTTTCAGGTATGTTTGGTGGACAAGAAAGCTGGGAATGGGGCGGTAACAACCAAAAATGGGAACCTCCTAACCAAGGGTGGGAACAACATCCTCCAGTCCCAAATAAGGTGAGTTGAAATGTAGCAACATTTATCTAGCTCTTTTTGTTTGTTGAGTATGAGATTTCAGAAAGTATTTCTCTCTTCTAAATCTTACAGAAAAATTAACTTCAAAGTCTGTTATATTAAAGGCATTGTAAAGTGTTCATTTTTTGCCTTTGTTCATGCAATCAGTGTGTTTTCTTCTTTAATTTTGGTAAACAAACTTAGGGGCTTTATGTTACAAAGTTCAATTAGGGAATGGGTCTGACTTTGATTAATATTTTTAGGGTATGGGACTTTTTAAGGCTTCTGCTGCTTAAAGAAAAGCCATTAACATACTGAGAAGTTTAAGTTCTTACATTATTTTGTTTAGCTATCTTCAACTAAATATATTTTATAATTACAGGATGAACCTCAAGGTTTTGATTACAATCATAGTAGTTTTCAACAGTTTGATTATAATCATGGTGGTGAATATGATGATTATCAAGAACAGGTATGTTAACATGTGAACTGTTGCACTGTTTTGTGGAATATTCATTGTTTTAGTATCTATGTTTACTGGCTTACCCGTTAAGCAAGAAAGGAAACTCAATCATTTCAATCTCAGCAAACAGATATATATTATATAGGCTCTCTTATGGTTGCTCTGTTGGTCAAGGTGAGATGACTTTTTGACCAATCAATGCTTAGCTTTCATCAGATTCTAGATGAAACATTATTATAACTATAAATAGCATCTTTATTTTGTAATTTCTATTTTTGCCAGCTAATTTGACAGTGGTGTTATTCACAGACTGTGATTGAACGGCTCTTCAAATATTGGCTTGACATAGATTATGTAATCAAAATGATTGTGTCATGCATATTATAATAAGAAAAGGTCACCTAAACATGACCCTATAATGAAATTGCCAGATCTTAGATTAGCGAGTAGGCAAGTGGAGAATTTAGATCTGGTTTTTATACGCCCGTTTTGAAAAAACGGTCGTATTATGTTATGATGTTGTCCGTCTGTCCGTCTGTCCGTCCGTGGACAATTGCTTGTCCGGATGATAACTCAAGAAAGGATATACCTAAAATTTTATGTGTGGATAGCCCTTGGGTAAAGGAGGTTCCCTATTGATTTTGAGACCCCAGGGTTAAAGGTCAAGGTCACTGGGACTTAAAATAGGTAAAACTTGTCCGGACAATAACTGAACCACCAATGTACCTATGTTCACCAAATTTAATGTAAGAGTAGCCCATGTGTCAAAGATGTTCCCTATTGGTTTTGGGGCCCCTGCATGAAAGGTCAAGGTCACAGTGGCATCATATGGGGAAAAAACTTGTCCTGACAATAACTTAACAACCAATCTACCTAGGTTCACCAAATTTTATGTGAGAGAAGCCCATGTGTCAAGGATGTTCCCAATCGGTTTTGGGGCCCCTGGGTCAAAGGTCAAGGTCACTGGGACATCAAATTGAAAAACCTTGTCCGGACCATAACTCAACAACGCCTGTACCTAGGTTCACCAAATTTTATGTAAGAGTAGCCCATTAGTCAAAGATGTGCCCTATAGGTTTATGGGGCCCCAGGTTCAAAGGTCAAGGTCACAGGGGCATTATATGGAAAAACTTTGTCCAGACAATAACTGAAAAACCAATGTACCAAGGTTCACCAAATTTTATGTAAGAGTACCCCATGTGTCAAGAATATGCCCTATTGATTTTGGGGCCCCTGGGTCAAAGTTCAAGGTCACAGTGGCATCATATTGAAAAACATTGTCCGGGTAATAACTCAACAATGACTGTACCTAGGTTCACCAAATTTCATGTGAGAGTAGCCCATGTGTCAAGGATGTACCTTATCAGTTTTGGGAAAACAGGGTTAAGTTTAAATCTTAAACCAGAAGATATCAAATTACCAAGCTGTGACTTCAAATGTTCTATCATTATGTTTATAAAGTCAAAACGGCAAACAATGAAACACTTGTCCAGACAATAACTGAACCACCAATGTACCTAGGTTCTCCAAATTTTATGTGAGGGTAGCCCTTGGGTAAAGGTTATGCCCTATTGGTTTTCGGGCTCCTGGGTCAAAGGTCAAGGTCACAGGGGCATCATATTGAAAATCCTTGTTTGGACAATAACTCATCAACTACTGTACCTAGGTTCACAAAATTTTATGTGAAGGTAGCCCTTGTGTCAAGGATGTTCCCAATAGGTTTTGGGGCCCCAGACCCAAAGGTCAAGGTCACAGAGGCATCATATGGAAAAACCTTGTCAAGACAATAACTGAACAACCAATGTACCTACGTTCACTAAATTTTATGTGAGAGTAGCCCATGTGTCAAGGTTATGCCCTATTGGTTTTGGGGCACCTTGGTCAAAGGTCAAGGTCACAGGGGCATCATATTGAAAAACATTGTCCGGATAATTACTCAACAATGATTGTACCAAAGTTCACCAAATTTCATGTGAGAGTAGCCCATGTGTCAAGGATGTACCTTATCAGTTTTGGGAAAACAGGGTTAAGTTTAAATCTTAAACCAGAAGATATCAAATTACCAAGCTGTGACTTCAAATGTTCTATCATTATGTTTATAAAGTCAAAACGGCAAACAATGAAACACTTGTCCAGACAATAACTGAACCACCAATGTACCTAGGTTCTCCAAATTTTATGTTAGGGTAGCCCTTGGGTAAAGGTTATGTCCTATTGGTTTTCGGGCTCCTGGGTCAAAGGTCAAGGTCACAGGAGCATCATATTGAAAATCCTTGTTTGGACAATAACTCATCAACTACTGTACCTAGGTTCACAAAATTTTATGTGAAGGTAGCCCTTGTGTCAAGGATGTTCCCAATAGGTTTTGGGGCCCCAGACCCAAAGGTCAAGGTCACAGAGGCATCATATGGAAAAACCTTGTCCAGACAATAACTGAACAACCAATGTACCTAGGTTCACTAAATTTTATGTGAGAGTAGCCCATGTGTCAAGGTTATGTCCTATTGGTTTTGGGGCACGTTGGTCAAAGGTCAAGGTCACGGGGGCATCATATTGAAAAACATTGTCCGGATAATTACTCAACAATGATTGTACCAAAGTTTACCAAATTTCATGTGAGTGTAGCCCATGTGTCAAGGATGTTCCCTATTGATTTTGGGGCCCCTGGGTCAAGTTTAAACCATCATCCAGAAGATATCAAATTACCAAGCAGAGACTTCAAATGTTCAATCAATATGTTAATAAAGTCAAAATGGCAAACCATGGAAATAATGCTATATTTAATAAGTAAAATGAATTCAGTTCACCAAATTTTATGTGAGGGTAGCCCATGTGTTAAGGATGTTCCCAATTGGTTTTGGGTCAAAACTGGGTCAAAGATCTAGGTCACAGTGGCATCATATGGACAATCCTTGTCCGGACAATAACTAAACAATGATTGTACCTAGGTTAACCAAATTTTATGTGGATCAGCCCATTTGTCAAGATGTAATGTGTTGATAGCTCTTCGGTATTTGATGTTCTCTTTTGATTTGGAAACCCCAGGGACAAAAGTCAAGGTCACAGGGACTTAATTCATATTGAAACATTTTCCAAATAGTAACTCAATAATAGTTGTACCTACATTGTAGGTTTTCCAAATCTTATTTAAGGGTAGCCTTAATGTTTAGCATATGCCCCTTTGGTTTTAGGTCCCTGTGTTAAAGGTTAAAGTCAAAAAAAAAGTCATGAGGAAAAACCTTGTCCAACAACCAACCTTACCTAAGATCACCAAATTTTATGTATCAATACTCTTTGGGTCAAGGGCGAGAACTTTTGGTTCTGAGGTCCCCGGGTCAAGGTCACTGGAAGTTTGTATGGGAAAACTTTGTGTCGGTGATAAATCAACCATGGCTGTACCTAGGTTCTCAAAATCTTTGCTTTGGATAGCCCTCCTGTTAAGAATGGGACCTATTCTGAGATCCCGGGGTCATTGGTCAAGGTCACAGGGACTTTATATGAGATAGAACACTGCATGGACTGCACACGGGCGTATAATGCCCCGCCCAGCGGAGCTCTTGTTTAACATGCTTTTAATATTAAACAATAAAACACCTCTTGGCAGCAGTTTCAACTAAATCACTAGTTCCCATTTTTCCATTGTAAATGACCCTTTTTGAAATAGATATTTCTAAGTTATGGTGGACACACGGGTTCTCGCACCTCTAAGGACTCAATGAACCATTTCTAATTAATGCAACAATACTTTCAGAAAAATACATTAAAAACGAACCTTTTAATCTATATTCCATTTGTTTATCATATACTTGCTGATATTTTATATTTAAAACAAATCCTAATTCTTCCAAAAAAAAACACGACCATTTTCTGAAAACTGTCATGGCGGCTAAAAATAGATGACTTAATTTCGCGCTTCTACCGTATTTGGCTCTTTGTGACGTCATAATTAGCTGCCACATGACTGTCATGTGACTTTATGAGCAAGGGCTACCTGCCATGTGCTTTTTTTATTATAACATACTTTTAAACAATATTTAATGGATTGTACTGACAGAGCAGAAAAAGGTAATAAGGATTTACTGAAAAATATTCACCATCACAAAATTTTCATTCTAAAAACCTGTTTCTTGCGCATTATTCTCGTTTGACAGTTGTAGTTGCTTTGATTGTTTACTTGACATTGTGCACACGAATTGATGACGTCATACGCAATAAAATAGCAAAGTAAACAACTTTTTTATGAAAGGACCGAAATCAGGTGAGGAACGAGATCAGGTGTTTGTACGATACTATCAATTTTGTTTATAGTGTTGTTACAGGCTGTTTAGGGGATTCGTTGACTTAGTTGATAAATTTTGGTGTTCCTGTTTGTACTTACAGAGATGAGTTCTGGCAGTTACAGACAATGAAAAAGTGTTAAATTTTGTTCTCTATTTTATATTTACAGTATGAAAATAATCATGGTGATGATACTGGTGGTTACAGAAAACAGGTATTTGTTGTATATTTCCTTGTTTACATTGATTGTCATTTTCAGTCGAAGGAATGCATTCATATGATAAGTAGATAGTTACTCCCTGGAGAGTGGCACTTCCTTATTTTTGAGTCAAAATCATTTTGTTCAGATTATTTTTTCCTAGAATATTCTAACATTGATCTCTTCTATCATGAATTTACCAACTGTTATTTATTTATTAATTAATGGAACGTTACTGATCAATAACAAATATATTTTTTATTTTGTTGTAGTATAATATTAATGTGTCGGTTTTTATTTGTTTGATGTCAATTTTAATTTTTTGTCATACCAGAATCAAGTTCAGATAAAAAAAATCAATTGTGACTTGTATGTTTCAGAATAAATCAAAGAATTTTCATGATGGTCCACCATGGGGTCGTGGACCACCTCATGGTAGGTTCCCACCAAGGGGAGATCACTATCACAGACATGAGAGAGATGAGATGCAAGATACAGATTCTATGGTTTTAGGTACTGTCCTTCAGATTATTCTCTATTTCATGTTTATTTGAAAGATTATTTGCGAACAAATTGTTTCAACATTTTCTGATAGATTTGTATGATACTATAACTATGTAATTGACCTCTTTCTCCTCAAAGTCAAATTTAAATACATATAAACACATCAACATTTGGTAGAAATTTTATATTTATTACAATGCTAAAACCTTCTTTATTCATTGTTACTATAGTTCGCTCTTACTGGCTTGTATTTTAAATAGTCATGCTTGTTATGTCTATGAAGAAGCACAAAGTTATAGCCTCAATGTATGATAAATTTGAAAACAAAACTATTCTTCAATATTTTGTTAATCTACCCTCAAGGCATGATCATTTCATCATCATTGTTTTACAGATGCTGCGAGAAGAAAAACTTTACCAGCTTGGATACGTGAGGGACTTGAAAAGATGGAGAGAGAAAAACAGAAGAAATTAGAGAAAGAGCAGAAACAAAAAGAGATAGAACTAGCCAAGCAAGCTCAGGCTGAAGCAGAAAGACTAGCAGAGGAAGAATTAAGAAAAGAGAAGGAAGGCTATGATGGCGGTCCTAGAGTACCGAAAAAGAGCAAATTTGTAAGTATTGATCATTAGTTTTCTGTAATGAATATTTCTTTTTGTGCATACTTGTGCATACTTTAGGGCAGTTGTCAGTCACTGACAAAAGTATGTGCTTAGTAGTTGATTAACAGCTAAATCCAGGGATTTAGCCTTTCCAGGAACAGTGAGTAGGTAACTGACCGCCATTATATTTATAACGTATACAATGTGTTGCCACAGCGATAAACAAAAAAAAATATTTGGTAAAAGAGCTGTTTTGAATTTGTATTCTATGTTGGTTGTAATTCTATCCTCAACATGCCTTTAAAGTTGTTTCCTTGAGAAAATAAATTTATCTTGATTGCTAAGTATTAATGGACAAAAACCAATCAGTAATTGATATAATAACGAAAATTGTAGTAGCTTGTTCTATAACCAAGAGCGAAAAAAAAAATTTGAAGAAGCAATTTTTATACCCCCGCTTCGAAGAAGAGGGGGGTATTCTGTTTTACCCCTGTCCGTCCGTCCGTCCGTTACAAAATTTCCGTCGCAGTTTTCTCAGCAACTATAACATGCAGCAGCCTAATACTTTGCATATTGCTTCATCCCATAGTCCCATGTGGTGTAAAGCGATTTCATGATCCTTGCTCATCTACTTCCTGTTTGTCGCATATTTTTAGATTTTTGCGGGGGTATCACTAGTGAGCATTAGCTCACAGATTTACTTGTTAACTCTAATCTACAGGATTCAGATGACGATGATGATGGTGATAATGATGATGATGATAATGATGTAGAAGAAAGACCAGAATCACCTACATCACATCGTAGAAGATCAGGATCGGCACATTCTAGAGGCTCAGTACCTTCTCAATCACCAGTTAGACGTAAATCTGTTGAGAGAAGAAGTCCTTCACCTGTTAAAACTGAGGAGGAAAAACAAGCTGAATTTGTAAGTTATGAAAAATTGTTTCCTTTTGGTAATGAGGATGGACTGCATGAGTGTAGTATCATTTTATGATAATGTAAAAATCTGTTCTGTGTTTCTTATACACATAAGTTTTCAGGAGTAAGTTTTGATGTTCAGAATTTTTGGGACACGGGAGAGAGTTCATGTCTTACATATAGCTATTAAAATCATGAAGCTAAGGGTTTTGGAAATAATGAGCTTTCACCTGTTTACACTTAGTTCTCTTAGGCTTGAGTATACATGTATACATTTTAATAAGTAGTGTTTTTTCTGCTACTCTGATCACAAAATATATTTTTTTGATCATGGACACAATCTAATCTGTAAGGGAAGTTTTTATGATACTTATAAAATAAGAGGTTGGTCATTTTATAATCGGGAGATGGACAAAATAATCCTGATTAGACAAACTTAACTGTAGGTAATTTGTCAGAGAAGAATTACTTTAAGTGTATGAATAGACCTGTGTGTGAATTGTAATGATTGACGTTTGCTATGGTTTACACATATTCAATTTTTGTATTGTTTTAGTTAATGAAAGTAAGAAGAATGTTGACAGAAATATTACTAGAAGTTACAGATAATGAAATCTACAATGTAGCTAGAGGTGTATACAATAAAGCTAAGGCTGAAAAATCTAAAGGTAGGTCAGTTATAGTTGCCCACGAAATCAAATTTACTTATGTGTTCATCATGCTTGACAGGTTTGTTTTTGATGATAATGGATGAATTGATAGTAATTTTTCTAAAGTGGGTAGGTTTGATAAGTTTTGTTTTTAACTTGTAGTTTAACTGTTTACTCTTTATGTCATTCTTGGTCATGAAATGGATTTATGCAGTTGTAATGTACCCAGAAGTGTTAGTAGCATTTGGTTACATGCATTACTAGAAGTGTCTTGTCTAAGATATATCCATAGGATGATGCATCACTACTGTGTAATAGTGAATTGGTAAAATACTTTTTTTGATTATTTGATGTATTGAAAGTTGAATCATGTACTAATATCAAACTTGTTTTTCAGATTTTTTCACTCTGCAACTATTCAATTTTGTTAATCATATAAGTTATTTTCAGTGTTTTTATCTTGTGTACTTTGAAATCAGTGATTCAGTTGCTAGATTTTCAATGTTTTATATTGACTTCTGGCTACATTCTATATGTGAATAATAAGAAAATGACGGAACATTTTGACTTTTGAGGAGAATTTTTAAATCATATCATTCAATGTATTAACACATGTGTGTATATAGTAATTGATCTTTGATACCCCTTTTCTGGAATAAATTTACAAACTTTCTGTTGGTTTTCCTTTTTATCTTTGTTTGGTTTTATGGAAGGGGGGACCATTAAGTTTATGAATCTGATTTGGGTTATTTTTTTATACAGTTTTATGAAAATCTAAACAATTAATTTTCTACTTTGAATATATTGTTCAGTAAGTAAAGTTTTTACTCAAAAGTGTTAAGCAATGTGTAAATAAAGTTTATTATGTAAATTTTATAGCATGTTTAGTGTTAGATGAAAACTTAAGTTAATCTAAACATGTTTTTGTGGAATTAAATTCTTAAGGACCCTAATATGAAATAGTTAATACTAATCAAATAGCTAATTTAGGCCCAGTAACAAAGACATCTAAAAATGAATCATTATTAAAATTGCTTTCAAGCCAAGGTGAGGGCTTGTACTATGTATGTACAAATTAAACAGCTTCCATTTTTCAGTAGAAGGATTAGATCTTCAGATCTGTATTATATTGTATGATATAAAAGCCTGGCTGGTTGCAAGGCTAGATTCATGTGTTGAGTATATAACTTATGTTGTCTCTTGTATAACAAAGCTCCAGCAAGACAACTCGCCAAGTCAACTGCTTTGGCATCAATTACCTCCCTTGGTAAGTAATAACGTTCTTTTATTAGTATGGTCATTGTGTATCATTTTCATTGTAAACATGGTATGAGAGGCCAATGGCTTGAGAGACTGGGGGCTTGATGGTTACCCAAGAGTGCTGACCAAAACATTGTGTTTGGTCCCGAGTACTTCAATGTGTTAGTTTATGAAACCGGTGTCTCATGCCCTGTGTTTACTGTGATGTCTTATGAAATTCAGTCATAAAAGGATTAATGAGTGTAAAAAACATGTCATCACTAGTCATTAAAAATCCTGCAAAGAGATAAGTGAAAAGTAACAAATTTGTAAATGGTTTATTGTCTTTATATTATCATGAGTATTGCATATTGTTCATACTTCATGAATTTTATCACTTTTCAACAAGTTGGGTTTGTATCATTTCTTTACTTACATGTATTTATATTGTGATGAAAAGTGTTGAAACATCCTATTCTAAGATTTGAATATTGACCTATGATTGATAGTGTATAAAAATTTTATAGAATGCATGGTGTTTTTTAAATGAGTGTAAATAGCAATATTTCAGATCTGGTGGGTATGAAAAGCACTCTTGTATAAATAATTTTGGCCTAGAAATTAACATTGTAATATTTTAACAGGTCTTGGTTATGGTAGTGATAGTGATGAAGATGACGATGATGATGCCAATGATGATGGTAAAAATGATGGTGATGAATCAAGTAGCTCTGATGATGATGGTGGTGATTTTGAAATGAAGATTCGTAAAAAACGTGAAGCATTTGATAGATTACAGCGACGACGACTGGAAGAAGTAGAAAGAGAGGAACAAGAAATGATAAAACGTAAAAAACGTATGTATGACTTGAATTTGTTTTATACTTTATGTTAATTACTTTAAAAAAGGAAATGAAAATAATTGTATTATTTTGATATATCATATAGGCTGTGTTTTATTTCACTATTTTTTGCTTAACCTTTAGAATTTGCACATTGTCTTTCATTTTTATGAAGTTGTTAATATGTACATTACACAGTTCATTCTTCATTGTCACACATTTCACATAGGCATGTTGGTTGGGAGTATTCTTTCATTACCACAATGTTTTTTTTTAAATTAACATATGTATGTTCTTTGTATTTATTGGGTCATTGAATCATAGTGTGACTTTCTTTCAAAGAAACAAAATGTTTACATTTGAGGTAACACTGACTAAGAGTCTTAATTAATGTATGAAATACTTTTTCTTTTAAAATATTTATAATAAGAAAATGGTTGAAGCATAAACTTTTAAAAAGTGAATTGTGAATATTCTTAACAATTAGATTCAAAATATGAACTTGTGTTCAACAAGTTAATTAATCTAGATGTATATGACCTTTTTATTTCAGAGGAAATCCAAAATACCCCTTCATTCCTTAAAGATCCATTGTCTGAATCCCATAGTAAATATCCCTTTCAACGTCCCAGACACGGTGAGATTCCTGGTCTAGATGCTAAAAAAGAAACTGATCATAATAATGAGGACTCTCATAGAAATAGTGACAATAAAAAAGAGAGAAAGTTTATTGAGGACCGTGTTAAACATGAGTCAGAGAGAGGGAGAAAAGATAAAAAAGAGAAACCTGATCGTCGTAAGAAAAAGGAAAGTTCGAGTAGTTCAAGTAGTGATGGGAGTAGCAGTAGTAGTGACTCCTCTAGTTCAAGTTCAGACTCTGACAGCTCAGGTTCTGAGTCCACATCTGAATCTTCAGATATAAAATCTAAATCTAAAAGTCAAAAAAATTCTAGAAAAGATAAAGACAGTCGCTCTAAGAGTGATAGAGACTATAAGACATCAAAATCTGATGTTAGAAATGTCAAAGTTGAACGTAGTGACTCTAATAGATCTACTAGTAAATATAAGGATAAAAACAGGAGAGAGAGTGATCGAGAGTCTAGAAGAGTGTATGAGGATGAGTCGGATGATGAAAGAGAGGTTAGGAGAGTTGAAATTAGACGAGAGAGTAAGTCTGATAAATACAGGGAGAGAAGCCGATCTAAAGATCGAAGTTCTGGAAAGAAGACTAGGGAGAGTGAGAGAAGTCGATCTAGGGAGAGATATAGAGAGAAAGAAAGACAAAGGGAGAGAGATGATCGAAGTAGGTCTAGAGAACGGAGGAAGGAGAAAGAACGAAGAAGTCGATCCAGAGATCGTAGTGAGAGATCAAAGAGAGAGAAAGAAGAGAGAGACGAACGAATAAAAGAAAAAAAGTATGACAGAAGTGAATCATTGGATACTTCTTATGATGACTATTACGGAGATAGTAGAAAAGTTAAGAAATCTAAGCGACATGAGGATAGTGTTGATTCTAGAACCAAATCTAGTAAGAAAAGACGAGCTTCAAGGTCAGAGTCGTCAGATAGTGATAACTATAGTAGATCAAAATATAAAAAATCCAGTCGAGATTCAAGCCCGAGAGAAACCAAACGTAAAAGTAGCCGACGTGATTATGACGAAGATGAGTATCAAGAAAGACGGGGTAAGAAGTCGAGTCACAAACGCAGATCTAGATCAAGGTGGGCAATTTATTTCTTTTTTAAGTTAGATCGCTTATTTTTTATTATAAAATCTGTACTGTTCCTATTTCTTTTTTTCCAAATTTTTACTCAATGCTTTCTGACTACCTCTTTGGTCTTTTTTGAAAGTAAAAATCTTATTGTATACAATAATTTTAATATACAAAAATATTGATTGATTGACTATTGTAAGTGACATCTTTCTTATTTTGCTAAGGTAAGTTGAAATTAATAAGCCAAAAAAAATGGAGATTGGTCATTTGTTAATATTTTTACTTATATTCTTTTATTTTCAATACATGTAGCTTATATGGGTTTTCCAGCTGAAAAAGGTTTGCTTGTTCTGGAAGCATCCCTATGGAAGAAGTTATTACCTATCATTGCTGAAATGCACAAAACACATTTAAATTCTATTGTTCTGTGTACATTTTTTTTTATTTCAACTTGGTTCCACAGGCATACATCTGGTACAAAACAAAGTTTTTTTGCTGGAAAACTCTACCCACTTGAATTCCAATAAAAATCTATTCATGTATATATTCTAAGTATAGAACTGTATGTTGGATAGGTATGGTGTTTTTCATTTGCAGATGATTTACTGTAGAAGATGAGATTTGATTGATGTTGTTATACTCACCTAGTAACCATGGCAACCACCTACTCTGCTGATAACTTATCGTTTTATATCTGTCATGAAATGTACATGTTGATTTGTAATTAAATTATTGATTATAATTCCATTGTTTTTTGTTCTAGTTTTGACTTTCAGTTTCTCATTGTTTTAGAATTGTATAGCTTGTGTAAATTAACTTGGGACAAAGAATTTAATTGAAATATCATTTATTTACATACTTTAAATCAGTCAGGGGTACATTCAGAACTACCTCAGCGATCTTCTAAGCAGATTTACCTTGGATATCATAAGGTTAAAAAAAAGTAGATCTAACATGGATTACATAGAAATCGTGAATTTAATGGAATTTAGTTTCTGTGGAAATGTAGTCTGAACTTCACAGAAATATGACGTATGTTTAGACAATCCATGGCCATTTGCTATGCTAAAGACTTCTGAACATTGTTTTGTAGCTAATTTGCAGAATAGCAGGCAAATTGTGTAGTTACTAAAGATGGTTATCTATTTTTTTGTCTCGGGTCAATTAACACAATCTATACATACATGCATTATATTAAATTTGGTTTCTTTTTTTTTGGGTTGGGTTTAATGCCAACAACACACTGTTAAGGTTATATCACAGTGGTCAGTCCTCTTACTCACTGTTTCTGGAAAGATTAACCCTCTTGATATAGCTGTTAACCAATTGCTATAAGCCTTTACTTCAGCCAGAAACTGACATTGGCCCTACATGATTTAAAATCAATGGTAGGAGGAAGAAATGGCTATAGAAATTATTTCATGATCTAACTTCACGAAACTATGCCTCCTCTTGGAATTGAACCCACTATCAGTAGACTTGTGTGCTACCAAATGAGCTAGCCAGGAGGGCTTATGGATGTCAATATGAAAATCACTCGACCAAATCATCCTTGTGCAGAAATCAATCTGTAAACCACTCGACCTGTCTAAGAATCTAATGAAATCAACTGATGTTGGATTCAAAGGACTGTTGTAAAACAGTCTATGAAGGAGTATCGCTGATTAGTTCATAAGAAATTATGGTTGAATTCCAATCTTGTTAACAAATTATTGTCATGATTAACACCTAAAATAAAACAAAATCATGTTTTGTTCAAAGCTAAACACTGGATATTGGTGAAAGTTATCGGTATTAAAAAGTAATATGTAATTTTTATGAAATTGGACAATTTCAGTATGTTGAAAGTAGGTTTTTAGTATTTTTAAACTTTCACCCATGCATTTGTATTATTGCTATTAATAGGACATGTTATATTTGAGGCTAGATAGTCTGGATTACCTGCCACATACCACTATCATTAATTGGTCAGGCAAAGTGCAATAATGGCGCCACCCACCAGGTTACATCTTCAGGTCCCTAATTTGTCTTTTATTTTCTCCTTATTTTGCATGAATATTTTCTGACGATGATCAATTTGGTAGCACTTCTGTACCATATAGGTCATTGAAAGTTGTTATTTATTTGTGCCCTGTCTTTAAAGTAGATGCAATTCACACATTGACTATTTCTTTATAGAATTTCAGATACTTTATTTATCATAAATATAACCAAATTACTTTAAAATTAGGTATTATTTTTCATTCTTGTAGTTCCTTTGATTTAAGCCTACATAGAAATGTTCATTTGAAAACGGGTATCTCATACCTTGTACAATACTCGGGTCTCTACCATTATTCTGCTTTGCCTGACTAACATATACCTGTCAAAGTACGACTGGGGACCATACTAATGTCTAGATAGATATCTATTTATCAAGTTACATATTAAAAGTAATGTTGATTGATTGAAAACGTGTTTTATCTTGATCCATATTGTGATGTTTAATGTCTGTTTTTTGAACACAAGTTCAACCACAGGACCTTGACATTTTATATCATACTACGAAAATTCCCCTCTTACATATGTTATACGTAAGAGGGGAATTTTCGTAGTATGATATAAAATGTCAAACTCCTGTGGTTCAACTCACCTACAGACTTAAGTATGACGTGTACTGATGAAAGTCATGTACATTGCAAGAAAATAAAAACGTAAATGGAACGTTTTTTATGTATCGGCTAATTTGGTGTAGACTCTCATACAATTGAAAAGGAGATTTCATTTTAACTAAGGGAGCTGACTAAATCAATATTTTTATAGATAGATGGATTTATTTTGACAATTTTACAACATGGCACACATAATAATATACAAGTTACAATGATAAACAGTATAATATATGCATAACTGAATAGCCATATCAAACAACATTATACATCAAGGATGACACAAAAATATATATATATATATATATATATATATATATATATATATATATATATATGAATGACATAGGAAGACTTTTTTTGTAATAAAAAAGTCTTAAGAGACAAAGAATTAAATACAAAGAGTGAAAAGTTAAATTATTGACAAGCTGGTAACATAAAGTACTAAATACTATTGTGAAATTGGTAGTTAAACTAAATTTAAAATGGGCTTTATTAGGTACTGTTTAGTTTTGACCTTGACATTTTTTAAAGAATTAATATCACTTATATTTTGTGGAAGATCATTCCATAAAAAGCACCTACATATAAGCAAATGACCTTTTGCCAAGCCTTTTGACCTTGGGATTATAGTAACGGCCAAAGGTCATTTGCTTAAATTATGTAGGTGCTTCTTTATGGAAAGAGCTTAACCTTTTACTATTTGGGAACTTGTACATCTGTGACACTGGTTCATCTGTCTGTTAGGGTTTGCTCTAAGCATTGCTTGTATTGTGTAAGTAAACTATCAAAGCAATTTTACTTTCATGGTTAGTAAAGTAATTGATACATTTTAGCCAAATTGTACGAGTACTTGATTTTATCTCCTATGTAAATATTATTAATAAAAATAGGTCAAATTACTATGTTTATAAAAACTTATTCTTTCAAACAATCTATGTCCCAAAAATGACCCATGGAAAATGAGAACTATGACCTGAAAACTTAGTTTTATATTTTATTAAACAAATTTTCATAAGAGTCAATTAACTCCGGGAAAGTCTGATGTCAACTTTGATGTCAGTTATTATTCAAGAGTGCTTTGAGTTCGTTTGAATTTTACCTTCATTGTATGAAGATAATAATTTATATTCAATTAAATGCCTTACAACCATGAACTTATTAAATTATAACTTGCATTAGAGACTCAATAAATTATGTCAGACTATTTTGCTTTTTAAGTTTAAGGTATACAAAGTGCATATTTCTTTAAAAAGAGAACCCTTTTATAAAAGGGATTACTGTATTCTTTTGCGTTTATTGGGGTTTATTATACGAGTGTTATCCAAAATCGTTTTAAATAGAGCTTCATTGTGTAATTTGGAGAAAGTTAGTTTCTATTAAAAAAACCTTCATCTTAAACATGACGTGATCAAAAATAATATTGTTTCAAGTATTTATGAAGTCTTCTCTCAGTTTCTATCTACTTACTAAGATGCAATAAAGAACATAAACATAAACATATATAAGTGTAATATTCAATTATTAAAAAAGTTCTTTTTTCATTAGATGTGTTTGAATTGATATGCATAGGCGGTTCTAACGGGGGGGGGGGGACCCCCCCCCCCCTAGAATTTTCAAAATGTACCTGTCCATTAGTGTAATTCTTGACTGTAAGTCATTTTTAAGTAGAATGAAGCAATTTTTCTCGGTGCTTAACATATATACTTAACGAAACTTCTAAGTACTCAGATTTCAGTATGGTAGGAAGTCTTATTTTTCAACATTAAAGTCTGATCGATGATGGAAATGTGTTTGGACCATACTGACCTTTGCTTTCATGGCTTTCATGCTATTTTATCGATGCAAAACCATTTTTGTCGCGCAGGCGTTGATATAATAAGATTTTCTGATTGTTTTGATTGAACAGAAAATTAGCGATTGGAAGACTTATTCTGCAGGTTTGGCGAAAGACCTATGGCAATTTCTCGTTCTTGAAGGGACATTCGAGCCATTTCTTGATTTTTCGTTGTGCATATCAACACACTAAAGATTTTCACTAAAACTGACCACGTGAATTTTTTGCACGTTAAGCACGTGCGCATTTCCGCTTTTCTGCGCATGTGCGACAAAACCAATTTTGCATCAATTTAGAAGCATGAAAACCATGCAGGCAGACGACAGTATAATCCTGTTTACATGCCATTAATGATCATACATAAATGTTGAAAAATGAATATTTCTGACAACATTGAAATCGGAGTACTTAGAAGTTTCGTTAAGTATATTTAATGGTTATGTAGTTTTTTTATTATTAATAAGGCCACAACAAGTTGATGATATGTTCTACAAATTTTTCTGGGAAAAAATGGAGCGAGCGAGCAAAGAAAAAAAAGTCTTTATTCACTTGCTTTATATAGCGGTTTGACCAAATTTTTATGGGCAAGCGAGGAAACAAAAATATTTTTTTGTAAAAACAGTCAAAATTAAGGTGCGAGCGAATCCATAGAACATATGATCAATTTGTTGTGTCCTAAGTTGCATTATTCTGCAAAATGTGAATAATGTGCTTGTGGTTCAAAAGTTTGGACCCCCCATAAAAAGTTCGGACCCCCCCACTAGAAAAAATCCTGGACTCGCCCGTGGATATGTGTATCAGATCAATTTCTATTTTCAGTTCATGGACAGGGTTAGTCATGATATAGGGGCTTTAATTTTGGCCTTGTGTGGCATGGTGTCGTTTTTATTTTGTATTTTAAATTTGTAAAAATCTTTAATGTATTGTTAACAGAAACTTAATCGATACTGTGTACTTATTACTATATATTCTTCATTATTAATACAATATAAGTTAAAATGCTTCATTTGATGCCATTGGATCTTTATAATTAAAATGACATTTTAATACGTTGGTTAATTACATAAAATTTGAAGTAAATTAAAGTATAATTAATAATAACAAGTGAGTAATGACTGACTGCTTGTATTAATTAATGCGTTTGTCTCGTACCCATACTTGGTCCACTTTCCTTATAATGTTAAAGGAATTGCAAGGCAAAAGTTCAACTTCATATTTCCTGATTTTTAAATATAAACTGTGAATGCAACAGACACACTGTTATATTATTTGGCAAAATATTTCTTTATTTTCTCGTTATAATTTGGGGTGTTTCCTAACTAGACCCACGTGGGTCAGGTTAGTTAAAAATAGATCAGTGTTAAAATATGCATTTACTGATGAGAAGATAATAGAGCTTGTTATTGCGCAACATTAGTATAATTCTATTAAAAGATATCCTAACCACCTAAGAATGTTGAAAAGACAAGAAGCGACCAATGAAAATGTTTAATTTCAGCAAGTACGACATATAACAAATCTATAAATTAAAATAGCTTGGTGATTCCCTTAGTATCCTACTTTCGTTTTCAACAATGTGTATGCCACACGTTTTGATTTGTTTAGTTGAATGTTATAAGTGACAAATGTTATTAGTAAGTGAATTCTTACGTTCTAAATACTGTTTTAAAGACTAAACTTGGTTCTATACTTTTGGCACAGTCATTTGCCTGTATATCCCTTTAACAATAAGGTAAAAAAAACGAATTAAACACAAAAATTAACATCACAGAGTACGGCATGACACACGTTGCAATATTCTATATTGAACAAATTTGTGCGGTAAAAAAAAGATTTTTTTTGGTAGCACAAGAATTTTTTTGTAACACATTTTTTTACCAAGTATAAAATTTTCAGTATAGAATGTTGCAACGTTTGTCTGAAATTTCCAAAATATACCCGTTCATGAGTGTATATTTCAACTGTAAGTCATTTTTAAGTCTACTATAGCATGAAGCAATTTTTCTCGGGCTTGCTTCGCTCACCTTTGTGCTCAACATAGATCTAATGGGTATGCACTTCTCATTATCAATATGTTACTTTATTCTGCAAACATAATATGGTTGTGGCGCGAAAGTTTGACCCCCCCAAGAAAAAAGTTTGGACTCCCCCTAGAAAAAAACCCTGGATCTGCCCCTACTGGCAAAGGTATGTACGTGCTTAGTACTAGTTTAGAAACATGTGTCCATAGATTTAAGCATATCCACGGACCGAGAGTATGACGTCTGGCCGACGAAATATGACCGGGAAAATATTGAAATGCGATGAGAAGCAAATTGCATTACTAAACAAAACAAGCTGTCGTGCCAGCAATGTAACAAATACCACCTTGGTGACGTGAACCCCATTCCGTTTACAAATAATGTATGAAGTGTCAAATTTAACGCATATGTATCATTTGTTATAGGTAAGCATTTAATGCTGGGTTACTTTGTTTTGTGCACATGAAATAATGAAAATGTGCATAGAATTTTGATTGAAATGCATTTAGGTTTAAATACATAAATGTAGGAGGTAATTGATAATTGAATTTGAAATGTTCAAAGAGATTTATAATTAATGTAGGGTAATGAATTTAAATCGTGGGGTTAATAGATACAGTGTTGATACTTTTATTTCCTCCACTCTGAAGAACGCGTGAATAAAATACAGGATGATGCATTTAGTTAAGAACTTAAATTTGAAACTCTACCGAAACCGTTCATCCTCGACCACAATGTATGGATAACACTGGTAAGAACATGTCCAGTGGTAGGACGCGCTTAGAGATTGAGAGGTCCCGGGTTTGAACCCACTAGGGGCACTGCTGGTTTCCATGATTAAGAAATTTACCCCCAGTGTTTCTCTCCACCCAGGTGTTAATGTGTACTGCAAGGGATCGCCTGTCTGAAGGGGATTTCAATGATCAAGGGTTATCGTACAAGATTGTTAAGTCGGCTGACATGTATATGGAAGCAGACTTTTAACCGCACTTTTAAACGTTTATAGCATTGAACATATAGTGCACGACTGACTATGCTATGTAACAATTATAGCAAATAGAAGTAGCACGTTGCCTCCCAAATCGCCAACGATTATATTTTACTTTCTGTGTTGAGTATTGACGGTAAAACGTTTAATTGACGTTAAATCAACAAATCAGCTGAAGGATATATTGACTTGTCAATGAAGTTGTCAACTACTATACGAGTCATTGTTATATAGAGCGTATTTTTAACTTTTTAAAGATTGAAAAATTGTATCAAAATTGTGGGACAAAGTATCGAAATGATAGGAAAAACAAGTTTTTATATAAATCATTAATAACAATAACTGTTTTAAAAAGTTAAACTATCTATAATACAGAGTAACTTGGGAAATTTGAACACATATGGGACTGTTCACAATGCGTTCTGATTTTACCTTTTTTCAGATTTCATAGAATTCAGTTTTAAGCCATTCTATCTATTCGAGGATCTATAGCTGTAGCTGTACTTGTTTGTATCATCTGTCTTATAAAATACGGCTATGTCATTGTACATAGTGTACAAGACATACCATATAGATAAAAAAAACGTTATGAATGTACATGTACATGTATATAGGAACCAGCGGTAGGACGCCCGTATGTACATGTACATGTATATAGGAACCAGCGGTAGGACGCCCGTGTAGGTATCGTTAGGTCCCGCGTTCGAAGCCCACTGGGGACGCTGATAATTTCCTTGAGCAAGAAATTTACCTACAGTTGTTCAACACCACCCAAGTGTGAATGGGTACTGTGAAGGATCACCTGTCTGAATGAGATTTCAATGCTCAGGGCTTATCGTACAAAATTGTAAAGTCGGTTGAACTTTAAATTGCACTTAATAAATAACTTTTTTAACTTTTAAGGGACCATGGCAGCAAATTATCAAAAATCTTACGATAATTAAACAGTACGATATAGAAGGATTTACGACAAAAATCGACCGTAAGACCGTTGATAATACGGGCCCCATATTTGTCAGGGGCAGATCCAGGATTTTTTTTCTAGGGGGGGGGGGGGGGGTCCGAAATTTTTCCAGGGGGGGGTCCAAATTTTCGAAGCACAACCACATTATACACATTTTGCAGAATAATCTATGTTAAGCACCGATAAAAATTGCTTCATGCCACTTAAAAATGACTTAATGTCAATAAATACACTAGTGGTAAAGTACATTTTCGAAATTCTAGGGGGGTCCGGACCCCCTGACCCCCCGCTAGAACCCCCTATGTTTGTAAGGGTACGGATTTCACAGGTCACACTGTAACGGTGTAATTTATGCGATAAAAGTATCAACTACGACAATACTATATAACTAAGGCCTAGATGTAGGTATAATGCAATCAGACCCAGGTGAAAAAAGATATATTGTTATGTTTTACTTCAAGTCTATTGACACTTGTAAAATAAATGTTTAAAGAATATAATATCGCGATAACTGAGCGTAACCTTTTACCAATCTACATCTAAGAAAGTATTAATTTTTAAAAGGTTTAACGCTAATCTGCCTCGATTTGTTAACAGGGGTGATTATCGCCGGCTTAATACTTTATAGTCTGACATAGTTTTCAGTGCATTGGTTATAAGGACATATTTAAGTTAGTGGGACTGAGTTGGTAGTTTTTTTTTGTTTAAAATACTTAAAAATAATTATTCTGAGCTATCGATATTGACGATATTGGTTTACTGTTTAACTTAAAAGCAACTATTTTAAAATTTTAAACCATATTGTGTTACATTTAATTTGAAATTCATAATATGAATAATTATCGTGTTTTTTTTTTCTGAAAGAGGATTTTATACGTACGATAATATAAGTTATAAAAATAAATTACTAGTATAATAGACTAGTTGATATAATAATGACATTTTTATGTGTGTGAGGAAATCAAAAAGAAGTATATATTTTAAAATGTATTCTGTAAGCTGGCCATGAAACGCTATGGAATGGATTGAGACTATATAGTAAGTATTTTTAAGTTTATCTTTTACAATAATTATTTTGTATTTCACTATATATATTAATTGATTAGGCCTATACGTCCGAGGCTTAGCATTTTCTGTAAATATGTTTGCCATGACTTAATCATATGCGACCGGAACGGTTCTGAGTAAAAACACAAGATTTGTAAATACATGCACTTGAAGTATTTTTGACTCTGGACCGTTTCGGCCGCCTGCAGACCTCATGCTTACTTGCTTTGGTACTTAAATGATAGAACATGTGGGTATCGAAATTCTCATTTGAATTTATATTGAACGTTCCTTTGAAGTACGGTCAGTGTTACCGAAATCTTAGATATTAAGGTCTGAGTAATTTCATTGGAAGTACTCTTACGGAACACTCTATCGAAACGTTACAGACGACTTATGCATTCGATGCCATTTATTCAAAGACCACCAAGACCACATTTTGTAGACTAATTCCAAATTTACTTAGCTTCAAACTGTGTTGCTCCCATTCGCTTTCTATAAAAGTACTAAACTCAGATATTGTACATGTTGGACCAATGAGCATTGAAGGCGAAAAAAAATTGAGCTTTACAAATTATCATTTAAGATTAAAGGAAGTGGAAACTATTCGATTGAGAAATCTTAGAAAGAGGCGACAGCTGAAGATAAATTAAATGAAAATGTTTTTGTCGATATTGCTTGCAGTCGTAATATAGTTTTCTCTCTTTTCCAATGTTAAATAATGAAATAAAATGATGTTTTCACGGTGATATCTGCCTAGAAACACGGTCTAATTAACACTTTCATTTGTGCTGTTGACTTTATTTGATGATGTTGTGGGGATTTTATTATTAAAGATAATAAAATATATTGACAGACATGCTTGGTATTGGTCACTGGATGACTTCAATAAAGTTACCAGAATTAGAAAATAACTGGTTACAGCTTAATGATGAATGAACGCACTTACACAGATCTTTTTGTTCGTACGATTTTTAGCTTGATTGTGAAACAAGTTTTTTTTTAAACTTAGATTAATCACATCGAGACCACTTCCAAGCTTCTTACTCATGGAAACTACGAGATACGTTTTGAATTGGATTCGGACCAACTCAGAACTGGCTGTCCATTGATTATCAGTCCATCGTCGAGACCATTTGGTTACGCCCGCTCAGATGATACCATGAGTAATAAAGACAAAGTTGTTTTCGAAAACGATTTCGTTACATTTGTTTCACTCATACATGTATCTGTAAGCATTGTGCCGTGTCTTTCCATCACTAAGTAAGTGGGGTTTCGATTTAGACATCAAAATATTCTACTTTCTCTGGGAAATTTAATGCAGAGAAATAATAACTATCAAGCAAAGACTATTAAAACTTAAAAACCGACTGGCATAGTTCCGAGACAAAAACTCAATAGATGTACATGTATAGAGGTTTGTTTCTGAACCGTGCCGGTCGCCTATAACTAAATTGCAATTCGAACAACTTCTTTACGTATTATCCTTAATTTTCATACCGATATTTAAGTCGCCCGCTATGGATCAAGATACTTTCCACGCCGATAGCAGAATGTATGAATAGTAAAGTTTTTTATGAAAACATGACAACGAACAAAGTATCCTTAAACATGTGTGACCCCATTTGTTTCATCATGACATACCATTAGGCCTATCTTTGCTTCACGTTTTGAATCTTGAATGCAATATGTTTCAAAATTTGAATGATGCATTTTCAACGTTTAACAAACATAAATGGTAGAATTATGCATACTTTGGTTCTTGAAGAACTAAATAATATGTGTTTTTGCGTTATATTGACACAAATAATTCAATGCTAACAATAATGTCACATTTAGAAGAAAATTACATAAGATTTATCTATTCATAATTTATTTAGCACAGACGTGGGTATATTATTGTTCCATTTTGGCTATTTAAAACTGTTTATAAAACTTTTTAAAAAATATTTGTTCAACTTCCAAAAGATACATTTTTTGCATTATGTCGAACTGCATTTTTTGTCAACAAGCCTTTGCTTCAGTTGTGACCTAGTTTGAACTTCGTAGACGTTCATTTGAATGCAGCCCAATATCTTATTGACTAAAATTCTAATCACGCGAAATCGCGTAAAATCACGTAAAATGATGAATGAAACTCGAGTCTCTTTGATCAACGTACAACCCATAAATGGTATTTGATAATTAATATTCACTAAACATTATAAGTTATAACCCGTGTACTTAATGTTTTGATTGAGTTAAACATTTGACCTTTGATTGCAATCAGTTCGATATTATACTTTGTACAAGGTTTTGTGAGACAAAAGCTTTAGTCAATCGTTAAATCTCGGAAATTTCCGTAAAACCTCAGAAATTTTCGTACGACCACGTCGTAGGAAATTTCCGTATCATTCGTAATTATGTGACACTGTTAAACGTAAAACATCGGGTAATCATTCCGTATCATTCGAAAAATAGTATTAAAAAACACGAAATTACGAAGAATTAAAGCTATAAGGGGAGAAGATATTATCTTAAGGTACTTAAATCCGTCATTGACTTAATTTTGACTCTACTTTATATAGAAGCAATGTTAGATTGTATCTTGTAAAGTTAAATATTTTGCGCTTAAAAGTCAAGGGCATTTTTATCAGATATATTGTATGTATGGATTTAGACTTAATTACGTTTAATTTATTGTTTTAAACATGTGATAAGACATTTTGTTGGACTACGGTATGGGAAACATGATATAAGCTTATAAGATATTAACATGCATGTTTAATTTACGTATTCAGACATAGACTTCAACCTATTTCAACCTATAAATAGGGCAATACTTTATACGTTAAGAATAAACTCAAAGTAGATGTACATGTATCTATAGGCATATTATCACTATGTCGTTATGTACTGAATGATTGAAATAATTAAGCCCTGTGTCTGGTGTCCCATGCTACAAAGATATTTGTCCAATCCTGTTTTTCACATTCTGAAGTATAGAGGTACTTATTAACAACTTAAGACCGACCAGTAAAACCGATATTTGTCTATTTCTTCTTTTGCATCCCTACGCCAACATTGGAGTAAGAATATCTTTCAGCATTCAGAAGTTTCTTGGTTTCAGAATTTGTTTTTCTTTTTTACTCTGTATATGGTGCTAACTTTTCTCTGTATCAACGCAGACGAAATTCTGGTGTTGTGTTGCGGAACCAAGGAGCAGTAGTCCAGGGATAAGACACGCGCTTAGGTATCGAAAGGTCTCGTGTACGAACAAGACTTGAGGCATAGCTAATTTCATTGAGCAATGCATTTACCTAAAGTTGTTTCACACCACCCAGATGTAGGAATCCACTTGCCTGAAGTTTATTTCAATGATTAGAGGTATTCGTACACAATTGTAAAACCGGCTAAACATAGATATATCTAGAATTTATTTTAAACCGCACATTTTTAGTTTGTCAGTCTAAAACATAATAAATTTCCTAATTATACATGATCAACGTGCAGTATGGATTTTAAGCTGATATACACAATGTATTGACAAAAAACCTGACTTTTAACTTCTGTCTGTCGTGATATATATTTTAAAGTCCTTGGGAGAACGTGGTCGATTAAAGACAGGTGTAAAATCACTTCATTTATTATCTGAATACATGTATTTTACTCGATATTGTCAATGATGTATTGATTCTATTGTTTTTTATATCTAATCTCACTTTGATGTCGAAATACGTCTTTTAAATCATTGTCAATTTGATGAGGTCATTTGGTGAAGGGATAGAATCTGCTTGGGAGAAATAATCATCTCTTTCCTCTTTTGCTTATTTTTTTAAGGAATTGAAAGCTTATGTTATCGCGTGCCTCGGCGTTGGCGTTGCTTGTCTATATTCTATAAGTTGGTATACTTATTTAATGAGATTATGTCAACCATAATGTGAAGAGACATAACTCTTGATAAATTATTATTGCCATGTTGATTTTATTTTATACATTCCTTCTAATGGCAAGGGGTTAATTAACGTAGTGATATTAGTCCGGGAAACCAGGTCAAAGGGTAAAAAAAACTTTCGGCGTTCGAATTAGGGACTTTAGTCAGTTATCTTTCCTTGATAAAATTCTGAAGCAATCCAACTGGTAACTAAGTCCTTACAGTTGGAATCCTTAGATTTTATCATTGAAGTCCTATGTGAGGATAACAAAATACTTAATCTAATTTCTATCTTGTTAATTAAGATATTAACAGAAGTGATGAAATTTAGATAGTTCTTAACCCTAACAATACTAAGCTTGATTTTCAAACAAATTAAAGATTCACAAAAAAGTTATTTAAGATTAATTTTGGCAAATTGTCATTGAAAAGTAAGGGTAAAATCTGAGTGATCCAACTAATTGAAACTACCTATTTGAAGAGTCTACAAGAGGAAATAACTGACTAAGGTCCCTTATTGAATGTAAGGTTGATTTTGTTCTGTAGCCTAAAGGTATTTGTTGCCATATTCTTATTGCAACTTACCTCACAAAGAGGCATTAAAATTTTTAAATTCTATCAATACATGTTATACAGTATATCAAGATTTCACACTTATATACTATCACCATGGGGTCTTGTAAGATATATAATCATTATGATTGATTAGACATTAAGTATCATTAAATCCTTTAGTTGGTCGTATAGGGAGATAGTTTATACAGTTGTTGAATAGATTATGTCATTTATTATACTTTGATAACCATCGAAGGACATAGATCTATGATCATTAAACATACTAATATTATATATACTGTATTGTATAAGGCTACACTTCAGTAGTTGATCTATGAAAATCCATGGTTTCTAGATTCATGATTTTCTTATTTATGTATTGAATTTAGCGCCGTTTCAACACAATAATAGTCATTTTATGGCGGCCAGTGCACCTTAACAACATGTAGCTCTCATGTACCGTACGTTGACCACAACTAGCACTCATCTATCCCTCCACAAGACCGACAACTTCTTAATATACATGTACCTTGCTAGTGAGGAATATTGTCATAACTGTCAAATTTTCATTGAAAGGTATAACTGCCGGGTGGGATTCGAACCCGTGTTCCCCTTAAGGAAAGTAGATTCGAATTCCAACGCAATACCAACCGCGAAGAAAAGAGTCCCTATAGCGAAACCACTTCGCTATTAAGACCAAGAATTTTGATGGTCTAAAATAGTGGAACTGCAATGTTATTCCAAAATCACCGTGAATCAGACTTTAGGACGATAGAAACGCGCTAAAACTTGATATTTTCACCTACATATCATTCTAAAAAAACATTTACATAACTTCTGAAAATGTTTCAGACTATATCATTTGTAACATGTTTCCATTTAGTTTAATATTTCACACTAACTATTGTTTATCTAGTGAATGTTATATGACTTATATCTATACTGGTCGACTTTCAATACATTTGTTACAATGTATTTCCGTTTGTTTAACCTCCTGCTAATGTGTTCCTAGAACTATGAATTTCATTGAGATTTGAGTCTCATTAACGAGTCTGTTTGTCCCGAGAACACGTCATTAAGTCATTTTAGGTATTTAATTGTGGAATTTTATGGGAATTCTATTTACTATCAAAACAAACAACATTTGAATAACGCTTGCTTCCGCTACAATGACCTGTTCTAGTGTTTAATAAAAAAAAATGCTACGTACATCGATTCCAAGAATAGACAAATATTTAGTCAGTAGTCACCTAATGCTACAGTCCCATAAACATAAAAATAGCCGTAAGGGCACCGTACGGGCGCCGTGCGATCAAGTTTTGCAAGGACTCGTACGAACTCATGCGTATCCGTACGGACTGTTACGTTTTTACCATGATCCTTGAGAAGAGCCGTGGATACGCGTATCAGTTTCAAAGTCAAATCGTAAACAAAATCGTATGGATTAAACCATTCTCGTACCCAGAGTCTAGTAGAATCCTACTAGACTTTGGGTACGAGAATGGGATTAAACTTGCATATCTTCCAGCTACGGCTCCGTATGGGCGTGTTGTCTTGTGCTATGTGCGTACCGTCACCTTAATACGCAAGGCTTCCCACGGCCTACGGCTGTCTGCACGTGCGGATTCGCAACAAGCCACGATTTTATGGGACTGAGGCATTAAGCTTAAAGCAGAACTTTAAGTGAAGTGTTCAATACATTTTCTTTCTAGACAAAACGTGTTTGAATTTTAAAAATGCAATTTACAGACAGTAAAGTTCCAATGTACTGACCACATGTACCTTTGTTTTTGCAAAATTATGCGAAATTTGACCAAATGCTTAATTTAAGAAAAAAAAGTCCGTTATTTAGACTACTCTGCTATTTATACAGCCGATTTTGCTGGTCCTTATAGTGCAATTTGACAGTAGAATATTGTACAATTATTGTCTTAAATTCTGATCATAGATTTATTTTTTTTATTATGTATCTTATGTTCCAAACTTTCTACGATCAATTCATTTCATGAGCATAGGCCTAGGATAATTTTTGTCGTAAGATTACTTGTACAAGATCTAAGCCACCTGTCTTAAATATGTCACGGTCTGATTAACACAATGGCATAATTTTAATCATGTCATTATAATAATAACGACTCCAATTTTCAATATGGTCCCCAGTTTTATAAGTGGAGATTGTTTTAATTATTTCACGACCTAGTTCGCTAATTTTTACCACAATAAAGTAAAGCCGAACACTTGAAAGATCTTAAAAAAAGAAAACAAACTGATACATTGTAATAATAATCTAATGAGTTACAATTATCAAATACTATTGAGTGTTCCTTATACATGCTTGCTTATACGTCGTAAGTGTTTGTGCCAGGTGTTGGTTAAATATTACTTTATTCATGCCCTTGTAGGGATAAATGAATGATACTTATGAATAATTCTGAATGAACCCTGAAAATCTGGAATCGTCGTGACAAGTCCAATCGGCCCAATTTTCTTAACACCTTTGTAAAAAATTCGGTAGATTGTTAATTCTTATATTTTGTAAATGCATAAGACAGATTAAGTATGTGTTTAATGTATTTTGTTTGTAAAGTAGTTTATGTACTATTGATTGCTCTTTTATGTCATGAGGTGTATGTAAATGTTCGTACCAAGTTGTATATAATATCCATCTGTATTTCTCATGTACCATGTATCTCGATGTGAGCTTATAAGAACATGTTCTGTTCTGTTCTGTTCTGTTCTGTTCTGTTCTGTTCTGTTCTGTAAGACCTTAAAGGTGTTCAGAGTACTTACATTGTGCGCGTTACCTCATGTGTGCTGTCATGAGGACCTGTGGCGCTTTTCACAAAACATCATACGATACAAATGATCGTACGTCAAATGCAACAATACATCAATAATATGGTCATTTTTAGCCAATCAATTCCAAATATCATTGAATTATGTAGAATATTATATACCTTTTGAATATGATATCATACTTATGTATATTATCCGTCTGACTTAAAACTGCAAAATATTTTAATTGACTTACGATGACTTTTTTCGTAAGATTTTTGTTAAAAGGTGTACATCCAGATGTTAGTTAAACTTACTTAGTTCATGTCTTTGTAGACACAGTTGATTATGAACTTATTGACAAAAATCTAGTCTTTGATTTGTAAGAATATAAGATCCATTCATATACTTGCATCAAAGTTTGTTTACCACCTGTTTTAATAAAACAAGTCTTTGAAATCAGCCCACACATTTAAGCCATATTTTCTCACATTTACTTGCAATAAAGTATTAATGAACTTATTAGATATAGTAATATTAGTCGATATAATTTATGTATTAAATTTCATGGTTTTATGATTTATTACAAATGATTAATTTATCGTAGAAAATACAAATGTAGTTTAATCTCATATTGAGAACTGAAGCCAAAATTTTGTTAATACTTTTCGCTTGATTACCATGTCTGGTGTTAACTCAATTAATTCCTTAGGTTCATACAAATGTCACATTTGTTATTATTCAATAATAAGTAATAAATCTGAATTGGAGAATGATGAAAATTTCTTTGTTAAACATTCATACTGTTGTTTAATCAGAAACAAAGGCGGTTTGGGGGATCTTTTGCGGGTTATGAAATGGACTAGCAAAATTCAAAGGTTGGCTATGAAGTCTCTGATGGTTTGTGACCTCGCGTACGTGGCATTTGTTAGCCAAAACAAAAATGGTCTATATTGCTTTTGGCGGTATGTAAAAGTGTTGACCACCTTTGTCCAGTAGTCAAGTTCATGTCATTGCTTAGTCAGAAACAAATTCGGTTTACAGAGTTTTCGTCGCCGTTTGTGACCGTTCCGTTCGGGTTTGTCAGAAGCTGAGTTCATTTATCATATTTTTTTTTTCAGATGATGACTAAAAGTCAAGAAACAGGACTTTCAGTTGACAATATGCCGGAAATTCCCGATTACTCGGCGAACTATGACGGGTATGCTCGACTATCACCAGCATTCATCGAGCCAGTCTTCGAAGACCCATATCGATGTCCGGTGTCGACTCCAACAGTCTCTCGGCAACACAGCTCTTCTAACCTTCGACACACACAGGGGCCATTTATTGCTTTTACCAGTTTGAACAGAAGTCTTCAAATACCAAACTACATTTCATCGCCTAAACATTCTAAATATAGAAATATCAAAACGAGGCCGGTCGCAAAACCACAGAAAAAGAACTTTGATTGTTACTTTGTGAAAAATGTAAACAAAAATATTCAAATGAACGCACAGACACATGGGGGAACATGGTTGAATACATTATGTGCTCAGCCAGTGGACGAAATATTCGGTAAATACAAACGCAAGTCAGAAGTGAACTATCTTTCCCGACAGACGCCGAGGAGCAAGAATTCTACCCCTGGTGAGAAAGCGTTGATGACTGCGTGGTCAAGTAATGCTTCGAACAGGGGAACCCCTTCTGTATTGTCAAAATCAAACAAATCTATTCCGCTTACAACGTCAAGAAAAAGTTCTAAATCATTTTATGGTGAACCAAATGTTCGCGCTGTTGGATTTGAGTCAGATCCTGATAGGTTTGTGAATAACATTGGATTTGCACTAGTTCCGGTGCCTTCTCCTACAGGTTATGACACTGATGACGCAACATATACGATGACGTCATCAAGAGATTCGCCTGTGTTTCAAAGGGTGTTCAGAAATAATTATGTTAATCATACAAATGATGGTGTAATGAACAATACATATTACGAACCATACCAGCGAGATAAAAGATTTCCGGAAATTCGTCGCCGGAAGTCAGCTTTGTCTCCAACACGCAGGCGCATTCCACAAGAAGCTAAAGAAACTGTGACGTCATCTGTTTCACATCCTGTCAAACAGGAACTGGAGGAAAGCCCAATTCATATCGTCACCATTGGACAAGCATTCCGGAACAGCCCGGAACCGATAAAGAGTACCTTACCCGTTTCACGACAGTGTTCCTATCGTCTGCCTAAGTCACTTTCAATGTCTCTTCCGGAATTGCATGGAGCTGGTTAAAGTTTGTCAACTGTCAAAGACAATGTGTTTTCATGTTTATGTATTTACTTAAGTCTAATTTTAATCCCTCATTGACAATGTTTTAGTGACTTGTCGGGCTTGATGACTGCTTCATAAACTAGATTTTGCTTCAAAAGTATATAGTTGTGAAGTTTACCTATTGTAAATCTACGTTCGAATATACATTGTATTTTTTTAGAAAAAAGAAGACTCATAGTTTGACATATTATGAACTGAAACTGTAAAAAAATATTATATATGATATTATACATGTACATAACTCAAAACCTTTTTTTACTTTTTGATCGGAGAAAAAGGAATTCTACAATTGGTTGTTTTTCGATTGTGATTTTTGAGCTAGTATCTGCAATTTTAACACATAGAGACTTTAACAATTTTATGTATAATGATTGATTTAAATGAAGCAAACAGTTTTGCTAGTTAGCATTTTGTCTTGCGAACTGAAAGCATTCAGCACAACTTTGCCATTCAAAATGGCTGCCACTATGGGGCAGATTTTTTTCAAGAAAAAAAATAACTGACTGATTCATTTTACTTATAGATTTCACTGGAGTAGTTACAGTTAATATACATTAAATGGTGATTAATTGATACATGTACAATGTATTTGTAATTTTCATTTGCAACAGATGTATTTTTGTTTGTTTGTTAAAACCGTCATCTTGTAAATGCTAGCATAATGCAAAACCGTCGCATTTTTATGCAACATGCTCATGGTTGTGTCATGAAATTGAAACATTGTAGACTAAGGTTTAAAAGAAAATTAAAACTGGATTAGATGTAAAAGATACCTAATAATAAGAGTACATGTCTGTAGCTGGGCGAATTTGACTTGTTTTGGTGTACGTTTGAAGACAGTTAGCTCGAATGAGTATTTTCGGCTGTATGTTGTTAGTTGACAATGAAATAAGTTCTTTTAAAACGCCCTAAGCGTTTTTGATAAACTTAGTACAGTAAAGTTCCACTTTTAAGCCAAGAATCGATTGTCTTGGTAGCGAAATATAGTCTTAATATATTTTTTCCTAATGAAGCATTTCGAACGCAAAAATCTTCAAAAATTCTTCACAAATCGCCTGATATTGTAACAACCAAGGGGGTCTTTACAGCGAAACTTTACTGTACTGTATTTTTATATAATTATGTCTGCTATTTTATTTGCTTAGTCATGAAATCTGCATTTTTACAAAATATATTTTATGGATTAATTTATGTGTTATTTTGTCTCTTGTATACCCATAAATCAGTACATGTATTATCGTACAAGTGTCTCAAATAAAGTATGAAATGTATATAGGCTTATTAAGTGTTCAATAATCTATACCTTTCCACTTAAATGGTTTGAAATATGTACTAGTAAGTCATTATAAATGCATAAATTCACGAATACTGCCATATATTTGAAGTAAAGTGCATCTTGTGTTACGCTTTTAATGCTTATTTATGGGATTGTCATACCAAGTCAAAATCAAAGCACCCTTTTACACAAACATTCTTAAGAAAAAGTTATTCCTTAGATCTAGGTTTTGAGCTAGTGGGTTAGTGAAGACTACAAATGAGCATCCTTGTACGCCAAATTTTGTAAGATCCCGTGTAGCGCTGATAAACGTCGCAATGCCGCTAAATGTCGCAACGCCACTAAACGTCGCAACGCCACTAAACGTCGCAAAGCCACTAAACGTAGCAACGCCACTAAACGTTAACCACTTAATGGATCATAGGATGATTGCTTGTTATACGTGGATGACTGCTGGTGTTCTTTGCTTTGAGCCCATGTTTGTCCTATATAGTATTTATGTATTGATAAAGTTCGATACTAAACCCTCCAACCAAGTGCTACGTTCACCGTCAATGTTGTGACATTTAGCGTCAGTTGCTTTTTGTGCGACGTTTAGCATCAGAGTTGCGACGTTTAGTATCAGAGTTGCAACGTTTAGCGTTGGCTGTGTCATTTAGTGTTAGCGTTGCGATGTTTAGCGTCAACAGCGACGTTTAGCGGCGCTACATACGACAAATGATATGTTACTTGGGCGAAATACGAATTTAATTTTTTATATGGGGTTTCTCCCTGTTTAGTATCGAACTGTCACAAATCCTCATTGAAATTTGTCGCGGATGATTACATTCGGCTGCGCGTGCGCAATTTAAGGGGTAATCACAACTTCAATTAATATAGTCCATAATGCGCGTTAACTATCAGACGATATGCTGTTTGTGCAATTGAAGTATGTCTTATCCGGTTTATGTAAGGGGAGGTTCCCTTATATTGTTTACAATTGTTAAATAATCTCATGTTTATATGTTCTATCAAAACCCATGTTCGACGGCGCTATCAGCGCTTTGATTTTATATTCACATTCAATAAAATTTGACAGTATTTTCATAGCTTATATATAAAACTATATTTATGGTTTACAGCACGCGATTTACCTTTTATTCTCAATTGAAGAAAATTGCTTGATTAATAAAGTAAATGTTAAATAAGCGAACTGTTTTGTCATTTTAACTATATGTTAAGACCGGTATTTAGATTTTTTTACATTTTAGAAATCATTATTTATTTTTCATATAAATCAAGTTACCGCTAACCTTGCTACATAAATTATTTTTACAATTCCCTTGTATAAAATAAATATTTGATTTATTTGATTTCAATTCACAAAATGAAATTAAAATAATATTTGCTTTGTTAAAAAGGAAAACAGGACTTTTTTGTAAACCCAAAAACGCCTTATCAATGGTACAAAATGACACAATATTTGAGTTTTTAAAAGTACATATAATTGCGCAAATTATTTGGATAAACTTGTGTGTTTATTTGTTAATACGAAAATGATTTTCAACAGTTTTTGTTGCCCTCAGTGGAGTCAGTGCCCAGCTATACTTGTTAAATGATGTAACATCAGAGTTGTTTGAAGTACATGTGTTCACAAATAACTGTTTTGAATGTTGAAAGTCGACCGGCTAGCTTAATCGGTTGCGCACAAGGATACTGATCGAGGGGTCGTAAATTCGATTCACAGGCAAAGCATACTTTCGTGTTTGGTCTACGATCATTCTCCTTACCACTAAATCACGTAATCTAAATATTACATATGCACCAAGTATCTGGTTAACATCTAAATTCAGAGATTCCGTCTTTCTAGAAACGGTGAGGAGGTTGACTGACTACCATAATATGACCTATACAATGTGTTGCTAGAAGTGTTAAATCTAATTAAAAGAACGTTATAAAAAGTGCTGTTTATATGGTTTTGAAAAAAAAATGCTTTTTCGTATAACTTTTCACGGAAATGGGCTGTAAAATGATTGCATAAAAACAATTAAATGTCGGCAGTAGAAATCGAAAGGGTTTGTCGCGTGACTTTTGCCCATTGTACCGAAAACTACCCGTCACAATATCACGGCGTTGAGACGCCGTGAAATAATACGCAAGGTTCATGATAATTATTATGTTTTAGGCTATAGCCAGTTAACTGCATGTAAATGCAGTCACGTGTGCAAATGATTGCACACACTATTTCGGTGAACTTCGTATGTTTGTAGTCTGTAATAAAATTCCTTCAGGCGCTATGTAAATCAAATGCATTTTATAAACTGATTTCATATTAACGAACCAATCAATCTTACATTTATCTATTTTGTTAAAGTATACATTATTGTTCAGCGCTAATTTATTAGTTTTTATCGGTGTTGAAAACTTTAGTTTAATTTAAAGTTTATATTTTGCAGTAAACATGTTATTATATCGTCAAATGATTTTAAACGTAAATAACTAACTAGTCAATGCATTTTTCAATACAATCTACATTAAACTAGTGATTAATTGATTATTTTATTGACTATTTGTTAATTTATTATCGATATTTGATTATTAATTACTCGTTTAAGCATACAATGTACTCAGTGTTTGGGTCGGTAAACATTTTTGCGTTAAAACGTTAAGATGCTTAGGAAAATCCTCGGCTACCGAGGGTATCATAGTCAACAATAATATTTATTACGTATAAGTACCAATGATTTCCGACGATGTGGGTAATTTGGCTTTTACCATTCACCAATATCAAGTTCTGCTGCTAGAACAATGTCTGATCAAGCACTTCATTGTATACGTATTTTAAATAGTGTTACCAGTAGCGTGTTCAATTACACAAAACGTTACAGAACGTTACATAACGATACATTCGGAACTCCTCGGCCATTCGCTGCGGATAATATAATCTAATACACAAATATGCGATCGTTAAGGCAATGTGTGATGTTTCAAACTTTACGGACTAAAAACGAAACATCACTCAATGCCTAAACGACCATATATTTGTTTACTTCAACACCGGTAGTTTCAAAATAGTGTCTAAATATGTCCGAGATTATTCGCAGCAAATGGCCGAGGAGTTTCGAATGTATCGTTACAGAACGTTCTGTAACGTTCGCGGTAACTGAACTCCCTACAGGCTTCCAAGAAGTAGAGGTGTGTTGACCAATGATGGCCGAACCCAGAGTGCACCTGTTGGCTAACAACGGATGCTAGCGTTTGGCAGTGCTCATTTTGCTGATTGGCTCCGAGTGGGGACCAACCATTGTCAGTCGAACAGCAATATTATATTTTATGGAGTATTGGCCCTACGCGGAGCCTATTAGTAAAATAAGCTTAGATCTACGTTATACACTGCCCTCCAGAAGTTACTTCACACATTCACAATTTATACTGCAGTAAATAGAATTTCAAGAAGATGTCAAGGCAGTTTATTGTTAAATGATTTCCAATTTTGCTTTTTCTAATCAGTACATTTGTCTTATGGACAATATGAAATATGAAATAACAAAAATATCTCAATCTTTATATTGGTTCATTGAGATACATTGACCATGGTTTTAGAGGCTGATAGATAACTTTAGCTGCAACTCAAAAATTAAATGTACCAATAGAATATCCATTTCCATTGCATGAATAATGTATGAAATGAACAAGAATTTAATATATCTTCAAATTTGAACGCAGAAATTGTAACAATTTAATTCTTTACACTGTAAAGAAACTTTTGGAGGGCAGTGTATTGTGATCATGACCTGTTGAAGGCCATTGTCTACGTTTCCTCTCACCTTACAGAGCTATCTATGTCTCCCTGTCAAGCAATTTTACATTCGGAACTACTTCGGCGATTTTCCACGCAAATACACCTCGGATATCACGAGGAGCGAAAGTAGTTCCAACATAAAATCTAGCCTCGTTCCCGACGTTTACTCAATAGAACGCTGGCACACACCAAAAATGACGGACGATTATGGGCAGTTAAAGCTCTTCAATGCCTGTAACTGATATTCACTTAAATCAAAGTTGATCGTTAAACATTTTTTGTGTACTCGAAACTTTCTGCAAAATGATCTGCCATGTTGGTTGTTTACATCGGCACTACTTAACTTATGAGGTTAATCGCCTGACCTCATAACTTGGTTGTATTCCTACTACGTTTGATATCCGAGGTATATCTTCGTAGATGATCGCCGAGGTCGTTCCGAATGGCAATTTTATCATGAGCTAACATTCCATAATGTAGGTATCGTAGGCTGTGAGTTAAAATGTCGTACAAGATAACTAAATGCATTAAAGGGATATACAGACAAATGACTGTGCCAAAAGTATAGAACCACGTTTAGTCTTTAAAACAGTATTAAGAACGTAAGCAATCACTTACCAATACCATTTGTAGCTTATAACATTCAACTGAACGAATTAAAACATATGACATATGCATTGTTGAAAACTAAAGTAGGATACTGAGGGAATCACCAAGCTATTTATAGATATGTTATATGTCGTACTTGCTGAAATTAAACATTTTCATTAGTCGCTTCTTATCTTTTTCAACATTTTAGGCGGTTAGAATACATGTATATTTTTAATAGAATTATACTAATGTTGCACAATAACAAGCTCTAGTATCTTCTCATCAGTAAATGCATAGTTTTACAGTAATCTATTTTTAGCTAACCTGACTCACGTGGGTCTAGTTAGGAAACACCCCCAAATATAACGAGAAAATAAAGAAATATTTTGCCAAGTAATATAACAGTGCGTCTGTTGCATTCACAATTTTAGAAATATAATTCAAAATCAGGAAATATGAAGTTGAACTTTTGCCGGTATATCCCTTTAAGAAATGAAGAGTGTAATAATGTATACCTGTAGACTATCTCCGAGCTAGGACAACACTTGATGATTATAGTGTATATTGTATTTTACGAAGTGTTAAGTTTAATCAAGAGATGTTAAATCCAATATTGTGATCATTTTATCAAAGTAGTAAGGTATTCTCGAATATTGAATATCCAATTTATAGAATAAAATATGTATTAAATTAAAGTAGTAAGGTATTGAATATTATACATGCAATTAGAGGAAGCATTATGAAAACTTTACTCTTGTAGTCTATCTTCAAACTAGAATTTAATGCATTTGGAACACCTCAGCAATAGGTGCACTATATACACATTATATTCACATTCGGAACTCCTCGGCCATTCGCTACGGGTATTATTCATTCATGGAAGGTCGAGATGTTCCGAATAATTATTTCCCCAGTTTACGGAATCATCCGAGGATTTTTCCGAATGACATCGATCATGATTGAAGTGTATTCGGGAAAAACACTCGGATGCTTCCGTGAACTAACGATAAGTGTGTAACGAAGCTATAACCGAGGGGTTCCGAACGGATGAAGTGCATTTTTTTAAATGCAGTGGAAGTGTTAAACCTCATAATGTCAACATATTAGCTAAGTAGTATACCTCTGAAACGTGATAAAATGGCCACATTATTTGAACATGTTTTATGGACCAACTCGAAGAATCGTTTATCATAAAAAAGAGATATAGCTTCCATATCATAGTGCAAAACATATCAATTGATCTTTAACTTAGGTTGTAGAGTGTGATAATATTTTATGATGCTTTGTTGAACCTCATTTTTCACAACCCGTGTTTTTCACAACTTGTGAAAAACGCGTACGCAATTTTCACAACTTGTGAAAAACACGTTAGTAATTTTCACAAGTTGTGAAAATTGCGTACGCGTTTTTCACAAATGAGCAATGTGAAAATTACGTTAGACATATTTTTCGATTTTTAGTCCTAACGCAATTTTCACAACATTAGTTAATATTATAGTATATCAAAACGAATATGATAAACAAAATTAATGTTTCATTTTTTTCAAATATTTTACATTGTATTTAGATGGTTAACATCGCAACATGGACGCAAAATGTCGCAACCACCCTAAGGTCTTCAACAAGCCAGTATTGTGCCTTCTTTAACCACCACCTATACGTACAGGCAACCAGTTTAGCACATTGAGAAGCCATCCTAAGGTACATAGTGACCACACAAGTCCCATGGTACTGTTATAATGTCCATATTAACAAGTTTCGCATCCAAAGCAATCGCCTCGAGGTCCATAGCAGCTGCTCAAGCACACTTAGCAACAGTTTCATTGCCCATAGTAATTACTCTAATGCTTCCTACAAACAATTTAGGCCTAGCATCATCTTTACCCTCCCTAGCAACAGCACAAAGGTCCATGGTGACATTTATGTCCATAGCAACTTCTATAGAGCGTTAGTCGATTAAGCGGATGAGAGGGATTCAAACTAGCGACACTTAGGGCATGAAGCATAAAGCACATTACCCATTATCCGCCCTGACACTAATATTTATTCATTATGCATAGATGGTAACATGAAGATTCTACAGCATAACATATTTGATAAGATATGTCATTGGTAAAAAAGTTTTCATGTTGGGAAGATGCATGCATATTAAACTTAGATAAATATGATTATAGCTTATATAATTGATATATAAAATTTAAGGTCATTTTTTTTATTTATGCAAACATTTGTCAATTGAGAGTTATATTTTGCGAATTGTAACACAGTGGTCAATTTCAGAGAATTTGATAAAGATTTCATTGTCGGATTTTTTACCGTCGCTCAATACTGGAATTCATACGTTGTATAAAGAGTAACAAAATTGCTGTGAAAGAGTGCCGATAAAACCTCGATGCGAGCAATATATTCCAGTATTGAGCAAGTTTGCCGTGTTGAACCTCGTTTTTACCAAACGTGTTCTTCACAGGTTGTGAAAAACGCGTTCTGTGAAAAATGAGGTTCAACGGTGAACCTCATTTTTCACAAACCGTGTTTTCACTACTTGTGAAAAACGCGTACGCATTTTTCACAACCTGTAAAAATTGCGCTCGTTTTTTTTTCGTTTGTTACAACTCGTTTTGTTACAAAAAAACCTTAATTGAAAAAATAATTTATCATTACCGGGTTGGTATGTTCAATCACTTTAGTAATAACTCGTTTTGCGAAAAAATATGACACTCTGTTTTTCTGTCGAAATATTCAAATTAACAAGGCGAAATGTAAGTAATTTGTCTATTTGAACATTTTTTGTTTGCTTTTTTAAACATTATTCTCTTTCTTTATCAGTAATTTAAAGTATCTAACGATATTTTATAATAAAATTAACACAACTAGACGCTTTATTACATTTTGGGTTTTATTACAAAATGGGTTTGTATGTTCAATTACTTTCGTAATAATCCGTTTGGTAATAATTATTACAATTCAGGTTTTTATTACAAAACGAGTTGTAACAAACGTTGGAGCTCATATTTCACAAAATTTGTCTTTTTACAGGTTGTAAAAAACGCGCTTTGTGAAAATGAGGTTTTACGTTGAACCTCATTTTTCACAGAAAAAATATAATGGACAATATAAAAATCAAATTTATTTTTCGTCTAAAACCTCTAAGCCTAGAGCGTTGGTGTTCAATCAATAGCATAGTTTCATGTTCCTCTTTTTTTAAAAAACGTTTGCTAAAATTATGTCACTTTCACAACAACAAAAAACAGACTGTATGGTTTTACCATTATTATAAAACAGAACAGAACTTCTGTCCTGTTATGTTCTGTTCAAGAAATCTTTAAATATCACATTTATATTAATATTTTTTATATTTATATCATATTTATAACTTTATATGGTATATACAAGTACCCATCATGTGAATCACTTGGTGACCTATAGACCCAATATGTCAGGTGTTCATATGTAAATACTCTTCATGGTGTTTTCATGTTCGTAATATTGCCATAACACACGTCATGAAAATAAATAATTTATTTAATTACTGACCGCTGACAACTAAAAAAAAATACATGTGTGAAAAATGCGTTAGTACCAAAAAACTCAAATTTTTCGAACACTTTTTTGTAACATTTGAAGTTGTGAAAAATGCGTTTCTATGCTCGTATGAAATTTGTATGCTAACGTGTTTTTCACACAAGTTGTGAAAATTGCGTACGCGTTTTTCACAAGTTGTGAAAAACACGGGTTGTGAAAAATGAGGTTCAACAATGCTTTGTTGAACCTCATTTTTCACAACCCGTGTTTTTCACAACGTGTGAAAAACGCGTACGCAATTTTCACAACTTGTGAAAAACACGTTAGTAACTTTCACAAGTTGTGAAAATTGCGTACGCGTTTTTCACAAATGAGCAATGTGAAAATTACGTTAGACATTTTTTCGATTTTTAGTCCTAACGCAATTTTCACAACATTGGTCAATATCATAGTATATTTTCAAGTATATAATAAACAAAATTAATGTTTCATTTTTTTTCAAATATTTTATTTAAATGGTTTACATCGCAACATGAGTGCAAGATGTCCCAACTACCCTAAGGTGTTCAACAAGCCAGTATTGTACCTTATTTTACTACCTTTACGTACAAGCAACCACTTTAGAACATAGAGAAGCCACCTTAAGGTACATAGTAAGCACATACATCCCATGGTACTGTTATAATGTCCGTATTCACAAGGTTTGTATCAGCTGCCCAAGCACAGCACGAATATCCATGGTAACATTTATGTCCATAGCAAATTCTGTCGAGCCTTGGTCGTTTAAGTGGAGGAGAGGGATTCAAACTAGCGCCTCCTTGGGGGACGAAGCATGAAGCACACAACCCATTGTACGCCCTGACACTAATATTCATTTATTATGCATCGATGGCAACATGAAAATTCTACAGTATTTCATATTTTGGTGAGATATACAAAATGTACCTTTGGTAAAAAAGCTTTATGTTGGGAAGATGCATGCATATTAAACTTAAATAAATATGATTACAGCATAGATAATTGATATATAAAAGTAAAGGTCATTGTATCTTTATTATGCAAACATTTGATATTAGTGAGTTATATCTTGTGAATTGTAACACAGTGGTCAATTTCAGAGGTACAGATTTCATTGTCAGATTTTTTATTTTCGCTTAATACTGGAATTCATATTTTGCATGGATAGTAACAAAAATGCTGTGAAAGTGTGCCGATAAAACCTCGAGGCGGTCAATATATTCCATTATTGCATATGTTACTATAAATAGTAGCAAAATCGACGAGAAACTGCGCCAATATAGTCTCAATGTAGGCAATACATTCCAGTATTGAGCAAGTGTGCCAAAAAATCGATATTTGGCTCACTTCCTAGTGTGCCAAAAATCGATATTGAGGCAACTTCTGGTCAATACGCACCTGCAGTTTAACAACGACAGACTTTCCGCACGTTAAATTCGTACGTAATTAGCAACAAGAAGCTATTCAATTTTACGACGTGTGTTGTTTCATATAAAAAATGAATGAGATAATCAACAACCAGAATTACGTTTTATAACAAGCGTTCATTAGATTTCAACGTTTCGGCGTTGAAAAAACAAAACATGTGACGTAACGTCAACGTGCAAAATAGCGCGTTACGCCGAGTAAAAGCTAGTGTAGATCTACTTTTGTTGTAGAAAAATCGTCATTACATGCATTTATCAACATATGCAATAAAAAGGTTATGAAACAGGGCAAGTGTGCCTTAAGTCGATATCGGCACACTTTCCTCGGCATTAGCCATCGGGCCAATACCTAAGCAAGTGTGCCGATATCTTCCTTAAGGCACACTTGCCCTGTTTAATAACCTCTACGTATTGAGCAAGTGTGCCAAAATATCGATATTTGGCTCACCTCCTAGTGTGCCAAAAATTGATATTGAGGCAACTTCCGGTCATTACGCACCTGCAGTTATACAACCGCAGACTTTCCGCTCGTGAAATTCTCAACAAGAAGCTATTCAATTCTACGACGTTTGTTTTTTTCATATTGAAAATTAATGAGATAATCAACAACCAGATTTACGCTTTATAACAAGCTTTCATTAGATTCCAACGTTTCGGCTTTGGAAAAACAAACAATACATGTGACGTTACGTCAACGTGCAAAATAGCGCGTTACGTCGAGAAAAATTTGTATTTTTGTTGTAGAAAAATCATCATTACATGCATTGGTCAACATATGCAATAAAAAGGTTATGAAACAAGGCAAGTGTGCCTTAAGTCGATATCGGCACACTTTCCTCGGCATTAGCTCTCGGGCTAAAGCCCTCGGGCCAATACCGAAGCAAGTGTGCCGATATCTTCCTTAAGGCACGATTGCCCTGTTAAATAACCTCTACTTATTGCATATGTTACTATAAATAGTAACAAAATCGACGAGAAAGTGCGCCAATATAGCCTCAATGTGGGCATTACATTCCGGTATTAAGCAAGTGTGCCAAAATATCGATATTTGGCTCACTTCCTAGTGTGCCAAAAAGCAATACTGAGGCAACTTCCGGTCATTACGCACCTGCAGTTTAACAACGGCAGACTTTCCGCACGTGAAATTCGTACATAATTAGCAATAAGAAGCTATTCAATTCTACGACGTGTGTTTTTTTTTTCATATTGAAAATTAATAAGATAATCAACAACCAGACTTACGTTTTATAACAAGCGTTCATTCGATTCCAACGTTTCGGCGTTGAAAAAACAAAACAATACATGTGACGTAACGTCAACGTGCAAAATAGCGCGTTACGTCGAGAAAAAGTGTACTATTTTGTAGAAAAATCGTCATTACATGCATTGGTCAACATATGCAATAAAAAGGTTATGAAACAGGGCAAGTGTGCCTTAAGTCGATATCGGCACACTTTCCCCGCCATTAACCCTCGGGCTAAAGCCCTCGGGCCAATACCTAAGCAAGTGTGCCGATATCTTTTTTAAGGCACACTTGCCCTGTTTAATAACCTCTACATATTTAACGATCTGTACAAAACGATATTTTGAACGTATAAAAGATAGAACGAGCGCTTATGGCGCTCATTACTATTATTATTGTAAAAATGACGTCATTGGGGTCTACAACAAAACATTGACCACATGTAGTGTATCATCGGAACAACCTCGTCGATCATCTACGAAGATGTACCTCGGAAATCAGACGTAGTAGATGATCGACCAGGTTATAAGGTCCGGCGATTAACTCCCTGGCAAGTAGTACTATTATTGTTTATACATCGACGTGTAAAATCAATATTATCTAAAAAATTGTATGCTACAGGTCGTCCACTTAAACATTGCGTATATAAGTATGGCCAGTTTAATTACACACAAATATTAAGGGGTGAATTATTTATACAATTATATAGTTTGGTTTGTTTACACTTGTCTTAATACACATGTTTATAAAACATTTACAAAGAAGATATACAATATTTAAAATAAACATTGAATATCAAAGTGGTGTGTTTAAATCAGCAAAATGCTGTTCATGCATCAACGTATTCACCTATATAGTAGAAAAGTCCATTATTTAAAGTACAATAACACGCATGACCTAGAATACGACCTGTTGTTTACTAATTAGCTAAAAAACAACATTCAGAAGTCATAGCAAATGGCCCTGGACTGTCTCTATATACATAGAAACACGTCCATTAATCATTTTCATGTCAACATTTAATAGTAAACTTGTTACACGTTTATCTCATCATCACATCAGAACAACGTCTCACACATCGTATTTCTGTGCAGTTCAGACTACATTACTACAGAAACTAACTTCGTAGATCTACTTTTTCACCTTATAATATCCGAGATTTATCTGCATAGAAGATCGCCGAGGTAAGTCCGATGGTAAAGTTATAACTTCCTCGATCGACCTCTCTCAAAATGCCAATATTTTTCCGACAAAACTATTTTAATGGTTTCATATTGTTTGCATATTTTAAATATGAGAAGCAATGCATTAGACTGACGTGACCCGGGTTCGTAGAAATTCATTTTATGTATTTTTGAATATATTTTTGTTTATCATAATACTGCATTTTGACCATGGCACTCTTCCTGTCTTCGATTGTAGGAGGTTGGATTTAAAACATTATGAATTTTTCGAAAGGGTAATAAGTACAGAATTGTATGAATTGGACATAGCAAATTAATCCATTTTAAAGTGTACATGTATTCATGAATATTTTTTTCAAGATGAAAGAAATATTAAATCGTTTTCAATATAGTTATTTCATTAAATATAGGGTGGCGAGACAGGATAGACCACATACACGACTCATGCAGGTTGTTTCGTCATCTCACGATGACGAACGCAGAAAACAAAGCGTTTGGCCAAGTACTAGCAAAACATCAACAGCTCTGGTAACCATGCCAAATTTCCTTTCTCTAAGAAAAAGGAATGACTTGGTGTTTGGGAATGACCAGAGCCAGTAAAATGCTTCGCCAAAAAACGCTTGACAAAGTGAACAGGCAAAACTGTTCTGTTTCTTACAAGAACGTCTATGGGTCTATATACAAAATATTAATTACAAGGTTTTCAGTTAAATAATAGCGCTGTGCATGATTAATTAGTATGTCAAATAAATCGTACATGGGATTATTTTACTTGAAATTTCATACCTATCATTAATACGTTTTTTACCAATCACAATTTAATTGCTTTTTTTAATTTGATAGTGCAGTTTATTTGTATTTGATAACAACTCACTAAATTTAGGATTCATTTTTCAAAATTATCTTCCCCATATATAATGTCCTTTTTACAGTATTTAACGATTGTTACATGCTCTGTTTATTAGGACCCAAATAGCTCAGTCGGCTAAAGGGAAAGAACGGAACTAAGCATATGACATGAAAAGTTCAAGAGGTCGCTGGTTCGAAACCTAGCAAATGCATAAATTTTTATTTTTATATTTTATTTTTTATTATATATCTATATTTTATATTATACATATTTACGTATTAAGAGGTAACATTGACATGTTGAGATATATAATCTTATGAATATTTTAAAATGAATAGTGTTATGTTTACGTTTATTATGGTTACTTTAAGCTGTACATGTATTAGCCGTACATTACTTTATAACGAAATTTTTATGGAGATATAACTTTAAACCATCAATACTTGGATTTTACCAATGGCTGAACGATGCCTAATTTTATGCTGTAGTAGGCGGAATACAAAATGTAGCAACCCATTGACACAAAAATCATACATGCGCAGTGAGATGCGCGTGGGCTACAGAGCCCCAAAGTCGCGTCGACCTGTAGTGTCGGGAGATTTGCACGGGGTTTCTCGGTACCTGAACGTGGTGGGTTTGGTGTTTAAACACGTTTTTCAGGTGCCCGAGATGGTTAGCAACCTAACTGCAAAAAATCACATTCGCACACCGAGTTGCGCCATGGCAACAGAGCCGCAAAGTATACCGTGCAATATGGCTATATAGGGCTTTAGAACAGCAAAAATAGGCGTCGACCCCTGGTGTCGGGAGGTTTGCACGCGTTTTTTGCTACCTTAATGTAGTTAGTTGCTTGTTTAAACACATTTTCTCGATGCCCTACGTAGTTAGCAACCCATTGACACAAAAATCATACCTGCGCAGTGAGATGCGCGTGGGCTACAGAGCCCCAAAGTCGCGTCGACCTGTAGTGTCGGGAGATTTGCACGGGGTTTCTCGGTACCTGAACGTGGTGGGTTTGGTGTTTAAACACGTTTTTCAGGTGCCCAAGATGGTTAGCAACCTAACTGCAAAAAATCACATTCGCACACCGAGTTGCGCCATGGCAACAGAGCCGCAAAGTATACCGTGCAATATGGCTATATAGGGCTTTAGAACAGCAAAAATAGGCGTCGACCCCTGGAGTCGGGAGGTTTGCACGCGTTTTTTGCTACCTTAATGTAGTTAGTTGCTTGTTTAAACACATTTTCTCGATGCCCTACGTAGTTAGCAACCCATTGACACAAAAATCATACCTGCGCAGTGAGATGCGCGTGGGCTACAGAGCCCCAAAGTCGCGTCGACCTGTAGTGTCGGGAGATTTGCACGGGGTTTCTCGGTACCTGAACGTGGTGGGTTTGGTGTTTAAACACGTTTTTCAGGTGCCCTAGATGGTTAGCAACCTAACTGCAAAAAATCACATTCGCACACCGAGTTGCGCCATGGCAACAGAGCCGCAAAGTATACCGTGCAATATGGCTATATAGGGCTTTAGAACAGCAAAAATAGGCGTCGACCCCTGGTGTCGGGAGGTTTGCACGCGTTTTTTGCTACCTTAATGTAGTTAGTTGCTTGTTTAAACACATTTTCTCGATGCCCTACGTAGTTAGCAACCCATTGACACAAAAATCATACCTGCGCAGTGAGATGCGCGTGGGCTACAGAGCCCCAAAGTCGCGTCGACCTGTAGTGTCGGGAGATTTGCACGGGGTTTCTCGGTACCTGAACGTGGTGGGTTTGGTGTTTTAACACGTTTTTCAGGTGCCCTAGATGGTTAGCAACCTAACTGCAAAAATCACATTCGCACACCGAGTTGCGCCATGGCAACAGAGCCGCAAAGTATACCGTGCAATATGGCTATATAGGGCTTTAGAACAGCAAAAATAGGCGTCGACCCCTGGTGTCGGGAGGTTTGCACGCGTTTTTTGCTACCTTAATGTAGTTAGTTGCTTGTTTAAACACATTTTCTCGATGCCCTACGTAGTTAGCAACCCATTGACACAAAAATCATACCTGCGCAGTGAGATGCGCGTGGGCTACAGAGCCCCAAAGTCGCGTCGACCTGTAGTGTCGGGAGATTTGCACGGGGTTTCTCGGTACCTGAACGTGGTGGGTTTGGTGTTTAAACACGTTTTTCAGGTGCCCTAGATGGTTAGCAACCTAACTGCAAAAAATCACATTCGCACACCGAGTTGCGCCATGGCAACAGAGCCGCAAAGTATACCGTGCAATATGGCTATATAGGGCTTTAGAACAGCAAAACTAGGCGTCGACCCCTGGTGTCGGGAGGTTTGCACGCGTTTTTTGCTACCTTAATGTAGTTAGTTGCTTGTTTAAACACATTTTCTCGATGCCCTACGTAGTTAGCAACCCATTGACACAAAAATCATACCTGCGCAGTGAGATGCGCGTGGGCTACAGAGCCCCAAAGTCGCGTCGACCTGTAGTGTCGGGAGATTTGCACGGGGTTTCTCGGTACCTGAACGTGGTGGGTTTGGTGTTTAAACACGTTTTTCAGGTGCCCTAGATGGTTAGCAACCTAACTGCAAAAAATCACATTCGCACACCGAGTTGCGCCATGGCAACAGAGCCGCAAAGTATACCGTGCAATATGGCTATATAGGGCTTTAGAACAGCAAAAATAGGCGTCGACCCCTGGTGTCGGGAGGTTTGCACGCGTTTTTTGCTACCTTAATGTAGTTAGTTGCTTGTTTAAACACATTTTCTCGATGCCCTACGTAGTTAGCAACCCATTGACACAAAAATCATACCTGCGCAGTGAGATGCGCGTGGGCTACAGAGCCCCAAAGTCGCGTCGACCTGTAGTGTCGGGAGATTTGCACGGGGTTTCTCGGTACCTGAACGTGGTGGGTTTGGTGTTTAAACACGTTTTTCAGGTGCCCTAGATGGTTAGCAACCTAACTGCAAAAAATCACATTCGCACACCGAGTTGCGCCATGGCAACAGAGCCGCAAAGTATACCGTGCAATATGGCTATATAGGGCTTTAGAACAGCAAAAATAGGCGTCGATTCCTGGTGTCGGGAGGTTTGCACGCGTTTTTTGCTACCTTAATGTAGTTAGTTGCTTGTTTAAACACATTTTCTCGATGCCCTACGTAGTTAGCAACCCATTGACACAAAAATCATACCTGCGCAGTGAGATGCGCGTGGGCTACAGAGCCCCAAAGTCGCGTCGACCTGAAGTGTCGGGAGATTTGCACGGGGTTTCTCGGTACCTGAACGTGGTGGGTTTGGTGTTTAAACACGTTTTTCAGGTGCCCTAGATGGTTAGCAACCTAACTGCAAAAAATCACATTCGCACACCGAGTTGCGCCATGGCAACAGAGCCGCAAAGTATACCGTGCAATATGGCTATATAGGGCTTTAGAACAGCAAAAATAGGCGTCGACTCCTGGTGTCGGGAGGTTTGCACGCGTTTTTTTGCTACCTTAATGTAGTTAGTTGCTTGTTTAAACACATTTATTCGATGCCCTACGTAGTTAGCAACCCATTGACACAAAAATCATACCTGCGCAGTGAGATGCGCGTGGGCTACAGAGCCCCAAAGTCGCGTCGACCTGTAGTGTCGGGAGATTTGCACGGGGTTTCTCGGTACCTGAACGTGGTGGGTTTGGTGTTTAAACACGTTTTTCAGGTGCCCTAGATGGTTAGCAACCTAACTGCAAAAAATCACATTCGCACACCGAGTTGCGCCATGGCAACAGAGCCGCAAAGTATACCGTGCAATATGGCTATATAGGGCTTTAGAACAGCAAAAATAGGCGTCGATTCCTGGTGTCGGGAGGTTTGCACGCGTTTTTTGCTACCTTAATGTAGTTAGTTGCTTGTTTAAACACATTTTCTCGATGCCCTACGTAGTTAGCAACCCATTGACACAAAAATCATACCTGCGCAGTGAGATGCGCGTGGGCTACAGAGACTCAAAGTCGCGTCGACCTGTAGATTCGGGAGATTTGCACGGGGTTTCTCGGTACCTGAACGTGGTGGGTTTGGTGTTTAAACACGTTTTTCAGGTGCCCTAGATGGTTTGCAACCTAACTGCAAAAAATCACATTCGCACACCGAGTTGCGCCATGGCAACAGAGCCGCAAAGTATACCGTGCAATATGGCTATATAGGGCTTTAGAACAGCAAAAATAGGCGTCGACCCCTGGTGTCGGGAGGTTTGCACGCGTTTTTTGCTACCTTAATGTAGTTAGTTGCTTGTTTAAACACATTTTCTCGATGCCCTACGTAGTTAGCAACCCATTGACACAAAAATCATACCTGCGCAGTGAGATGCGCGTGGGCTACAGAGCCCCAAAGTCGCGTCGACCTGTAGTGTCGGGAGATTTGCACGGGGTTTCTCGGTACCTGAACGTGGTGGGTTTGGTGTTTAAACACGTTTTTCAGGTGCCCTAGATGGTTAGCAACCTAACTGCAAAAAATCACATTCGCACACCGAGTTGCGCCATGGCAACAGAGCCGCAAAGTATACCGTGCAATATGGCTATATAGGGCTTTAGAACAGCAAAAATAGGCGTCGACCCCTGGTGTCGGGAGGTTTGCACGCGTTTTTTGCTACCTTAATGTAGTTAGTTGCTTGTTTAAACACATTTTCTCGAAGCCCTACGTAGTTAGTAACCCATTGACACAAAAATCATACCTGCGCAGTGAGATGCGCGTGGGCTACAGAGCCCCAAAGTCGCGTCGACCTGTAGTGTCGGGAGATTTGCACGGGGTTTCTCGGTACCTGAACGTGGAGGGTTTGGTGTTTAAACACGTTTTTCAGGTGCCCTAGATGGTTAGCAACCTAACTGCAAAAAATCACATTCGCACACCGAGTTGCGCCATGGCAACAGAGTCGCAAAGTATACCGTGCAATATGGCTATATAGGGCTTTAGAACAGCAAAAATAGGCGTCGACCCCTGGTGTCGGGAGGTTTGCACGCGTTTTTTGCTACCTTAATGTAGTTAGTTGCTTGTTTAAACACATTTCCTCGATGCCCTACGTAGTTAGCAACCCATTGACACAAAAATCATACCTGCGCAGTGAGATGCGCGTGGGCTACAGAGCCCCAAATTCGCGTCGACCTGTAGTGTCGGGAGATTTGCACGGGGTTTCTTGGTACCTGAACGTGGTGGGTTTGGTGTTTAAACACGTTTTTTTAGGTGCCCTAGATGGTTAGCAACCTAACTGCAAAAAATCACATTCGCACACCGAGTTGCGCCATGGCAACAGAGCCGCAAAGTATACCGTGCAATATGGCTATATAGGGCTTTAGAACAGCAAAAATAGGCGTCGACCCCTGGTGTCGGGAGGTTTGCACGCGTTTTTTGCTACCTTAATGTAGTTAGTTGCTTGTTTAAACACATTTTCTCGATGCCCTACGTAGTTAGCAACCCATTGACACAAAAATCATACCTGCGCAGTGAGATGCGCGTGGGCTACAGAGCCCCAAAGTCGCGTCGACCTGTAGTGTCGGGAGATTTGCACGGGGTTTCTCGGTACCTGAACGTGGTGGGTTTGGTGTTTAAACACGTTTTTCAGGTGCCCTAGATGGTTAGCAACCTAACTGCAAAAAATCACATTCGCACACCGAGTTGCGCCATGGCAACAGAGCCGCAAAGTATACCGTGCAATATGGCTATATAGGGCTTTAGAACAGCAAAAATAGGCGTCGACCCCTGGTGTCGGGAGGTTTGCACGCGTTTTTTGCTACCTTAATGTAGTTAGTTGCTTGTTTAAACACATTTTCTCGATGCCCTACGTAGTTAGCAACCCATTGACACAAAAATCATACCTGCGCAGTGAGATGCGCGTGGGCTACAGAGCCCCAAAGTCGCGTCGACCTGTAGTGTCGGGAGATTTGCACGGGGTTTCTCGGTACCTGAACGTGGTGGGTTTGGTGTTTAAACACGTTTTTCAGGTGCCCTAGATGGATAGCAACCTAACTGCAAAAAATCACATTCGCACACCGAGTTGCGCCATGGCAACAGAGCCGCAAAGTATACCGTGCAATATGGCTATATAGGGCTTTAGAACAGCAAAAATTAGGCGTCGACCCCTGGTGTCGGGAGGTTTGCACGCGTTTTTTGCTACCTTAATGTAGTTAGTTGCTTGTTTAAACACATTTTCTCGATGCCCGACGTAGTTAGCAACCCATTGACACAAAAATCATACCTGCGCAGTGAGATGCGCGTGGGCTACAGAGCCCCAAAGTCGCGTCGACCTGTAGTGTCGGGAGATTTGCACGGGGTTTCTCGGTACCTGAACGTGGTGAGTTTGGTGTTTAAACACGTTTTTCAGGTGCCCTAGATGGTTAGCAACCTAACTGCAAAAAATCACATTCGCACACCGAGTTGCGCCATGGCAACAGAGCCGCAAAGTATACCGTTCAATATGGCTATATAGGGCTTTAGAACAGCAAAAATAGGCGTCGACCCCTGGTGTCGGGAGGTTTGCACGCGTTTTTTGCTACCTTAATGTAGTTAGTTGCTTGTTTAAACACATTTTCTCGATGCCCTACGTAGTTAGCAACCCATTGACACAAAAATCATACCTGCGCAGTGAGATGCGCGTGGGCTACAGAGCCCCAAAGTCGCGTCGACCTGTAGTGTCGGGAGATTTGCACGGGGTTTCTCGGTACCTGAACGTGGTGGGTTTGGTGTTTAAACACGTTTTTCAGGTGCCCTAGATGGTTAGCAACCTAACTGCAAAAAATCACATTCGCACACCGAGTTGCACCATGGCAACAGAGCCGCAAAGTATACCGTGCAATATGGCTATATAGGGCTTTAGAACAGCAAAAATAGGCGTCGACCCCTGGTGTCGGGAGGTTTGCACGCGTTTTTTGCTACCTTAATGTAGTTAGTTGCTTGTTTAAACACATTTTCCTCGATGCCCGACGTAGTTAGCAACCCATTGACACAAAAATCATACCTGCGCAGTGAGATGCGCGTGGGCTACAGAGCCCCAAAGTCGCGTCGACCTGTAGTGTCGGGAGATTTGCACGGGGTTTCTCGGTACCTGAACGTGGTGAGTTTGGTGTTTAAACACGTTTTTCAGGTGTCCTAGATGGTTAGCAACCTAACTGCAAAAAATCACATTCGCACACCGAGTTGCGCCATGGCAACAGAGCCGCAAAGTATACCGTGCAATATGGCTATATAGGGCTTTAGAACAGCAAAAATAGGCGTCGACCCCTGGTGTCGGGAGGTTTGCACGCGTTTTTTGCTACCTTAATGTAGTTAGTTGCTTGTTTAAAACACATTTTCTCGATGCCCTACGTAGTTAGCAACCCATTGACACAAAAATCATACCTGCGCAGTGAGATGCGCGTGGGCTACAGAGCCCCAAAGTCGCGTCGACCTGTAGTGTCGGGAGATTTGCACGGGGTTTCTCGGTACCTGAACGTGGTGGGTTTGGTGTTTAAACACGTTTTTCAGGTGCCCTAGATGGTTAGCAACCTAACTGCAAAAAATCACATTCGCACACCGAGTTGCTCCATGGCAACAGAGCCGCAAAGTATACCGTGCAATATGGCTATATAGGGCTTTAGAACAGCAAAAATAGGCGTCGACCCCTGGTGTCGGGAGGTTTGCACGCGTTTTTTGCTACCTTAATGTAGTTAGTTGCTTGTTTAAACACATTTTCTCGATGCCCTACGTAGTTAGCAACCCATTGACACAAAAATCATACCTGCGCAGTGAGATGCGCGTGGGCTACAGAGCCCCAAAGTCGCGTCGACCTGTAGTGTCGGGAGATTTGCACGGGGTTTCTCGGTACCTGAACGTGGTGGGTTTGGTGTTTTAAACACGTTTTTCAGGTGCCCTAGATGGTTAGCAACCTAACTGCAAAAAATCACATTCGCACACCGAGTTGCGCCATGGCAACAGAGCCGCAAAGTATACCGTGCAATATGGCTATATAGGGCTTTAGAACAGCAAAAATAGGCGTCGACCCCTGGTGTCGGGAGGTTTGCACGCGTTTTTTTGCTACCTTAATGTAGTTAGTTGCTTGTTTAAACACATTTTCTCGATGCCCTACGTAGTTAGCAACCCATTGACACAAAAATCATACCTGCGCAGTGAGATGCGCGTGGGCTACAGAGCCCCAAAGTCGCGTCGACCTGTAGTGTCGGGAGATTTGCACGGGGTTTCTCGGTACCTGAACGTGGTGGGTTTGGTGTTTAAACACGTTTTTCAGGTGCCCTAGATGGTTAGCAACCTAACTGCAAAAAATCACATTCGCACACCGAGTTGCGCCATGGCAACAGAGCCGCAAAGTATACCGTGCAATATGGCTATATAGGGCTTTAGAACAGCAAAAAATAGGCGTCGACCCCTGGAGTCGGGAGGTTTGCACGCGTTTTTTGCTACCTTAATGTAGTTAGTTGCTTGTTTAAACACATTTTCTCGATGCCCTACGTAGTTAGCAACCCATTGACACAAAAATCATACCTGCGCAGTGAGATGCGCGTGGGCTACAGAGCCCCAAAGTCGCGTCGACCTGTAGTGTCGGGAGATTTGCACGGGGTTTCTCGGTACCTGAACGTGGTGGGTTTGGTGTTTAAACACGTTTTTCAGGTGCCCTAGATGGTTAGCAACCTATCTGCAAAAAATCACATTCGCACACCGAGTTGCGCCATGGCAACAGAGCCGCAAAGTATACCGTTCAATATGGCTATATAGGGCTTTAGAACAGCAAAAATAGGCGTCGACCCCTGGTGTCGGGAGGTTTGCACGCGTTTTTTGCTACCTTAATGTAGTTAATTGCTTGTTTAAACACATTTTCTCGATGCCCTACGTAGTTAGCAACCCATTGACACAAAAATCATACCTGCGCAGTGAGATGCGCGTGGGCTACAGAGCCCCAAAGTCGCGTCGACCTGTAGTGTCGGGAGATTTGCACGGGGTTTCTCGGTACCTGAACGTGGTGGGTTTGGTGTTTAAACACGTTTTTCAGGTGCCCTAGATGGTTAGCAACCTAACTGCAAAAAATCACATTCGCACACCGAGTTGCGCCATGGCAACAGAGCCGCAAAGTATACCGTGCAATATGGCTATATAGGGCTTTAGAACAGCAAAAATAGGCGTCGACCCCTGGTGTCGGGAGGTTTGCACGCGTTTTTTGCTACCTTAATGTAGTTAGTTGCTTGTTTAAACACATTTTCTCGATGCCCTACGTAGTTAGCAACCCATTGACACAAAAATCATACCTGCGCAGTGAGATGCGCGTGGGCTACAGAGCCCCAAAGACGCGTCGACATGTAGTGTCGGGAGATTTGCACGGGGTTTCTCGGTACCTGAACGTGGTGGGTTTGGTGTTTAAACACGTTTTTCAGGTGCCCTAGATGGTTAGCAACCTAACTGCAAAAAATCACATTCGCACACCGAGTTGCGCCATGGCAACAGAGCCGCAAAGTATACCGTGCAATATGGCTATATAGGGCTTTAGAACAGCAAAAATAGGCGTCGACCCCTGGTGTCGGGAGGTTTGCACGCGTTTTTTGCTACCTTAATGTAGTTAGTTGCTTGTTTAAACACATTTTCTCGATGCCCTACGTAGTTAGCAACCCATTGACACAAAAATCATACCTGCGCGGTGAGATGCGCGTGGGCTACAGAGCCCCAAAGTCGCGTCGACCTGTAGTGTCGGGAGATTTGCACGGGGTTTGTCGGTACCTGAACGTGGTGGGTTTGGTGTTTAAACACGTTTTTTCAGGTGCCCTAGATGGTTAGCAACCTAACTGCAAAAAATCACATTCGCACACCGAGTTGCGCCATGGCAACAGAGCCGCAAAGTATACCGTGCAATATGGCTATATAGGGCTTTAGAACAGCAAAAATAGGCGTCGACCCCCTGGTGTCGGGAGGTTTGCACGCGTTTTTTGCTACCTTAATGTAGTTAGTTGCTTGTTTAAACACATTTTCTCGATGCCCTACGTAGTTAGCAACCCATTGACACAAAAATCATACCTGCGCAGTGAGATGCGCGTGGGCTACAGAGCCCCAAAATCGCGTCGACCTGTAGTGTCGGGAGATTTGCACGGGGTTTCTCGGTACCTGAACGTGGTGGGTTTGGTGTTTAAACACGTTTTTCAGGTGCCCTAGATGGTTAGCAACCTAACTGCAAAAAATCACATTCGCACACCGAGTTGCGCCATGGCAACAGAGCCGCAAAGTATACCGTTCAATATGGCTATATAGGGCTTTAGAACAGCAAAAATAGGCGTCGACCCCTGGTGTCGGGAGGTTTGCACGCGTTTTT